>JAUMHE010000047.1:1206282-1218421 GCA_032359235.1 Enteromius mattozi
GATAGATAGATAGATAGATAAAGGACAGACAGACAGACAGACTGGGACAGATTATCTATCTATCTATCTATCTATCTATCTATCTCTCTCTCTCTGTCTGTCTGTCCTTATCTATCTGACAGACAGACAGATAGATAGACAGGTACACAGACAGACAGGTATACAGACAGGCTAGGTGATGTTTAACTCAAGTAAGTGTGGATAGACTCATTATCTGGTGTTATGTTCCACACCCAGCAGTGTTTCCTTTGAAACGAGCTTATCACTGCAATGAACCAAAGTACAGCAGAAATGTGGCCAACTACATGCGCGCACACACACACACACACACTCCCTCTGCAGTGAGGCCTATTTACAGTCTGTCTTTTTTATATCGTGGCTCTGAACAGCAGTAGCTTGTGCAGACCTGCTCCTTTTTTAGGATGAGAAGGAAAAAGTGAGGGAAGGGTAAATACATCTCTTAAGAGTATTTGCTCAAATATATACCGCCATAGCTGGAAAGAAATACATAATATATTCTGGTCCCATCCCTGTGCTCAGAGCTGGAAGAAAAAAAAAAAGAAAAAAAAAACATACAAGACTAACATCTGTATTCATTTTATGTGGAAAAATGGACAGAGCTTTACAATCAACTGAACACCCATTCAGAAGATTGCAGAATACGAATAAATGAACAAATAAATAAAGAATGGAATAAAATGTTTTTATATAAATACATACTACTCTTGAAAAGTTTGAGGTAAGATTTAATGTAAAGTCTCTTGTACTAACCAAGGCTGCATTTATACCGTATAATTCAAAATACAGTAACACTTTGAAATATTATTACTATTTAAAACAGGGGTGTGGCTCTTGAGTGGGTGTGGCCCTGATATGCTTAAGATAAAAAGTCAACATTGTCTTCCCCGCATTTAAAAGGCTTTACAGGACTGTTGATGGATTGCTCTTACCTTGACAGTCCGGTGCTGTTTTTTGGAGGGGTGACAGCGCATGTTGCCGGTGTTGCAGCAGCCTGTACAGCGCTTCACCTCCACACACGGAGGCCATATTAGGAAGTTTGCAGCGGTGGGATCCACTTGACTACGGGGGATCTCGTAGATCACTGTCCGTGTCTTGCACATGGCTGGCACCGCTTCCTCTACTGGAAGCAAGAAACGAGGATGCATGGATAAATTAATGCATTAGAAAAGAATATTCAAGATATTGCTTATTAATTACTTGAAATAATCACACTAAACTAAAAAAGCACAACACACTAAAAAAATAAAATAAAAAAATAAAATATAATAAAATAATACTTAATGGCTTAGAATATGGTATTCATTAAGTACCATACATTATGCTTTTGTAGCCCACGCTTCACAAACCGCACTATAATAAGCTAAATTAAAAAATAATAAAATAAAAATAAAATAAAATGGCACATGAATGACAAAATGGTACATGACTATAAACTAAACTAAATTAAAAATATATATATAATGGCACATGAATATGACAACCACCATGGCATTAAAATTTGATGCCATCATTATACTATGGCATAATTATACTGTATTAATAATAATTAACTCAATCACACAAACACACTAAAAGAAAATAAAGTTTAAAAAATTAAATCAAATTAAAAACTGCCAGGTCACATGATTAATGTAATCATTCAGTACCATTAAATTTTCAGTCCCTTTTTGGAAGAAATTTAGCCTGTGTGCTTCTCTGAAACTGATGCCATCCAGTGAAACAAAAAGGCCCCTTAAAACTGCATGAGCGTCAAATATTAAAGAGGGTTTTTAATATCTCTGAGCCTCTGTATTTACCTAGACCAAAATAAGATCAACCACAGCACTGAGATCGGCATTCGATCTGGAGGTTTACACGCTTTCAGAGCAACAGTTGTAACAAAAATGGCACACAGCTATTCTGAGGCCTGAACAGTTTTTCTGTATGTTTGAGTAAGTGATTGGAAGGTACAGAGGGGCCAGAATATCCCAACACACACACACACACACACACACACACACACAGTGCTGCGCTCCATGATTGATGTGACGGGAAGGAAGAGCGCATGTCAGAGCTCTATGTGCCAGTGTGAACTCTGTTCAGTTCAACGAGCTGTGACATGAACTTTGAATGTTTGGAATTTCCTGGCTCGGATTCGTTTGTGACCTCACAAGTACCACCAATCAAAATACTCTCACGTACAATCAAATAAAGACATGCCCTCTGATCATTGTGATTTCCTGAATAAAACTGACATTCTCTGCTTTTTATATCCTCAACACTGGAACTGCACCAATCAAAGATGTTTATATAATATACAACCCTGACTGTAATTATTAGGAGAGTTCTGGGGTTTAGCTAATCAGTTTAGGTCAATTCAACAATTTTATATTCTTCTCTTTTGAACTGTATGTGTGAGAGCTGTCAAAGCACAGTATATATCTAAATATTAAACATAAAATATTTTTTAATATTAAATTTACACTACATTTAAAACACTTGGAGTTAGAAAGACTTCTTTAAAATATATAAAATAAATGGTTTTTTTTAACTTTTATAAAAAATTGTGAAAAAAAATTGTGAAAAAAATATTAAGCCGCAAACTGTTTGCAATAATGATAATAATAAGATTTTTTTTTAGCAACAAATCAGCATATTAGAATGATTTCTGAAGGATCATGTGATACTGAAGACTGGAATAATAATACTGAAAATTCAGCTTTGCATCACAGGAATATACTTTAAATTACATTTTAAAATATATTCAAACATTTATTTTAAAATATAATAATATTACTGTAATTATTATATTTTTTAACAAATAAGTTCATTAAAAATTTTAAACATTCACATTTAAAATTTGAATAGTGTAGGCCTATGTGTAGTATTATATTTTCTAATGCTAGGATGTTTGTTGCCAGATTGTTGCTCTCAGGCATTTGCTATATGGTCGTTAAGGCATTTTTTGTGCGTTGCTAAGCACAAATGCAGGACAAGTTAAGCACTAAAATTACAAGTGATACCATGGCAATGGTTAAACTATTATCAGTGAAGCGCCATAAATTAACAGTCATTCTGCCAAGCAGTGCAGTTCATGAACTGTTTATGGTTGCCATGCAACTTCAGAATCCATCAAATGAGCTTCCAGAGGCAGAACTGCTCAAATACTTCTTAAACTGAACGTTGTCAAGAAGAGTGACAGCAGGTCTTACCGACACTCCTCTTCCGTCTGTGGGACAGCTGCAGACTCTTGAGATCTGAGGAAGCGGCCTTGTGTGAGTGATGGCTCTTCTGATGGTGCTTCTGTTTGACCTCCTCCATCACCTCATTTCCAGGACCTCATCAAAACACAGGTTATCCGTATTACTTTCATGTTACTCAGCGAAAAGACAAATCACTTTTTCCCCCCTTTAAAGCCAAGATGAATCCACAATGAGGCTATTGAAAGTCTCCAGTAGATGCCCCGGAGCCTTCCGAGGCGAAATGGCACTGCCGTGAGTGGCACCAAAGCATGAAATAATTTCCTTCTTCAGAAACTCATTTTTCCACGAACAATGGCTGCTTTATTCACGAGCTTAATTGGAAATTCATCACGATGGATTTCTGGAGGAACGGTGTCATTTTGGCCCTGAATGTGGTTGCCAAGTTGATTATAATGTCTTATGTCGCATTGACATGCCCGATGAACAAATCTGAACTCCTGACAACCTCGGTGGATTTGCCACTGGCACAAATGAGTAAGAGAGCCATTCTGCACTATTTAAAGAAGAGGCGGGACTGTAAGAATCCAGAATACAATATCAGTCCAGTGTTTAAACAACCCATGATGCATATGAAAGCTTCACATTAATAATACGGCTTGAATTAATCATGTGACATAACCGAGCGTGACAACTCATACACAAAAAGAGTTTGGTAGGGATAGTTCACCCAGACGTTTACTCACCCTCATGTTGTTCCAGACCTATTCATTTTGAAGTTCATTTACTCTTCAAAAGACACTTTGAAGTATGTTGGTAATCAAACAGCTGCTGGTATCCACTGAATTCACAGCATGGAAAAAAAATGTACGGAAGTCAATGGCTTTGATTAGCAACATTCTTCAAAATATCTGGAATCTGGTAGAGGAGTTTGGAACAACATGAGGGTAAAGATGTCGTCAATTTTAATTTGGGGGTAAAAAAATGAAAGAGAAAATCATTTTCTCTCATCAGTTGTCCTGTGAAACACGAATTAATCTTCTTTTATTTCTACACGTCTAAACTAGTTGCACTTTGAGAAGACATTCAGGTACTGTAAACATATTTATTATATGAAATATGATATTTTGTCAAAAGAACCACTCAATTAAAATAAATTTGACTGGCATCGGCTAACCTATATATTTAACCTATATATTTGCAAAATTACACACACACACACATATATATATAGTGTATATATATAGTGTGTGTGTGTAATTTTGCAAATATATAGGTTAAGTGTGTGTAGATAGATGACTATGCACACTATGCACAATATTTTATGTTTAATGCACACTACCACACTATGCACTGCAGAATATTTGAGAGTGATATGATTATCTGATATTGTTGTACAGATATTTCAGCTGGGTTTAGTTGAGTGTGGTTAAACATCAAACTGGCTAATCTGTGAGAGGCTGAAGAACTGCACCCAGCTCCGAGTCGTGAGGGTGCGACCGTCAGGAATTCACCCAAACACACTCTCTCCACTTAAAAGACTGCATGACCACACACACAGTCCTGAAGCAGGAAACACAAGTGACATGTCAACAAAAGCCCCGCTCTGTTCTGTCTCTCTAGTCCGTCTCATCTTTCCTACCAAATGGAAGGCCATTGTTTTTAAGTTGTTTTTCAGACTCAGTCAAAGAGTGCGCGCTGACCCGCAGAGAGAGAGAGAGTTCAGCATTTGATCTGCACAACACACCTTATCTCGTGTTCACATCTAACTCAGTGTTATGATGTCAAACTCAAGAACTTTGTTCTCTCACACAAAAACACAAGACGACCAACCGAACCAAAGCACGGCTGTCAAAGCACACTTAAAGGAACAGCTCACCCAGAAAGGAACGTTTGTCATCAAATGTTGTGAAAGAAGGAAATTGAGAAATATTCCTTCATATTCTTTCAAACCCATATGCAAATGAGATTTGAGTTGAGAGGATTTCAGTCAAAAACGACTTAAAATTTGTTTCTGGATGTGTGTAGTTTACCTTCTACTTATTTGGGTTTGCCAATGGAAAAATAATAAATTTTTTCATTTTAATTAATTTTTATATTTATTAAAAGTATTATTGCTTATAGAGATGAAATTTGTTTGTTTGTGCATTTATTATTTACTAATAAATATTAATATATATTAACATAACATAAATGTTTTAATATTATTATTAATTATCTAATATTAATAGATAAAATATAAGTTATTCAATATTATAATTAATGTTAGCAAATAAGAAAATGTGTTTCATGTAATAAATACTCACACTAATAACTATTTACATATGAAAATACTAACATTTAGTTAAGTAATAGATATCTACATAGATGCGATATAATAATAAGCAATAAAATAATTTGATTACTTAATGATAGCAAATAAAAAAATGTATCTATTTCATAATATCATCTATATATGAAAATACCAATAATTAAATTATTAATATATTCTATTTATATAGACAGATAGGTAGATACAATATAATAATTAGTAAATTAATAATTTGCTAATTATATAATGATAGCAAATAAGAAAATGTCTTATGTATGAAATGCATCTATTTACTCACATTTTAACTTATAATAATAATAATAATAATAATAATAATATCAGTATTAGTAATATCTAAAACTGTTTAAAATGTAGCATCCATCAGCAAATTCTGATCCAAAATTTGACAAAGAAAATCATACTATGAAATATGAAAAAGTCTTTTGTAATATTTACTAATATTTTAATTAATTAAAATTGCCTGTATTATTTATTACATTTACTTTTTTTGTTGGTTCTGTTTTTAATTTTTTTACATATCAGAATTGAGTAGCATGATCTGTCAGCAGATTCAGAACCAAAAACTTTGCTAAACATCTAATTTTTATGTCTTATCCTACCACAGAAGAAAGAAAGAAAGTCATCCACGTTTGGAAAGATAAACGAGTCATTAAATTATGACAGAATTATCATTTTCAGTGCATTATTCCCTCATCTCCTCTTTAACGCTGTAAAACTGACACATTTCCATCAAGTATCATTCGGCAGGTGATTTTTACCCACATTTGCTCGCAGCACAATAATTGCAGGCACCATCTACCTGCAGCGACCCATTTTATGTGTCCTCCTCGCAATCGAGCGATGCTGATGAAAGCATTCTTCCAGTAACTGGAAATTGCAGGTTCTGAACTTATAATCTTCGCATTACCAGCACATATCTTTAACCGCTAGGCCTCTATCATCAAACCCCTCTGCCTCTGACTATCTCTCTCTATGTGTGCGCTTTCTCTGAATCAGTTACAAAGGACAACATTAGCCCTTCTTCGCGGATTGACAGCTGTCCTTTCATCAAACAAAAGGACGTCCCTCCATCTGTGCCGTTTTCTTCTGGATGTGAAAGCGCAGGAGAGGCAGACAGATGGATGCTGATAAGTTAAAAGGCTGCTGGGAGGAGCAGAACAAGTGCGGCCTGTTCCAGGTGAGCGGAGAGGTCACGTGTGCTGACCTCAGAGAGAGAGACACGGTTTCCTCCCTAAATCACTGTCACTGCTTTCATGACCTCTAATTATCCCTCCATTAGCGGGAGATACCTATCTGTGCCTTCCTCCTCTCATCAGTCGCTCCTCGTATGGACAGTTGACGAGGTTAGCGCTCTGATCGGAGACACGGCAGCCCGGTACTGCTTCCCAAATCAGATTAATCAGAACAGAAAACAGGAAAATGCTTAGAGCTGCTTAACCAATAATAGCAAAGATATCAATAGTGATACAAAACGATTCTGATATCTATGGAAGCCCATTTCCGCCACAGATTTAAAAAGCAAGAAAGGTAATTCTGAATATTTTATATCTCATAATTTAGACTTTAATAGTTTATAACTTGGGATTGCAAGATCTCGGAGGAAAAAGCAAGAATTGTCAGATATAAATCTGTGGGGAAAAAGTTATTTTGTGGAGGAGGTTGTCAGTTCAGCAATGCACAGAAATTAAGAATTTTTTTTATTTTTTTATATACATTTTATACTTTTTTGATCTTAAATTTGGTTCCTGAGTGGTTGAGGTTTAGAAACTAAACTTTATGATTACAGTAGGCATGAGACAACCTATCCAAGTCCTTCTCTTTGACTGACATGCGATGGCTTTGAACAGTCTGACTTTAAAAAGATCTGAAAATACACCATCACTGGCGTCAGGCATCTTTTACTAGTCTTTGGGTGTCTGACAGACAGCCTGATTTATGTAGACGCCAATAAAAACTAGATTACTGGAGTACTATATCTAAAACCTTTCAATTTTGTATGTATTTGCAACAAATCAAGTGTATACTTCACCGCAAAACCAAAAGGAAAAAAACTGAAAATATTTATTAGCCCATTTTTAAAACTACCAGGAATTTTCCCCAGCAAAATTATTTTCTTCATAATCTATAGCTTAAATCTAGTGCTTAAAAGAGTGTGCTTAACTGACCTTAACTCCAAAATAAAATAAAATACTAAAAAAAAAAAAAAAATTAGAATAAGAATAATAAATTCTTAAATAAATTATGTAATTTAAATAAATCTTAAATATAAGATTTATTTAAATTACATACTTTAATAATTTGATTTATTCTTATTTTATTTTTATTTTTTTTTATGTGAAATGTGAAATGTAACCAAGACATGTTCTTGACAGTTGTGGTGAGATTAACCCACATAGCCTATAAAAACCACTGTTTCATTCCAATGCACTGCACTCTAATTCTAACCAATAGAGCCAAAAAGCCCAAACATTTTTTAAAGGCTGATATTTTCTATCAAACTTCAAAGCAGCCCCGCCATTTGATATATTACAAGTGCCTGTGTAAATACCAGCTCAAGTGAACTCAGACACGGCTCGTGTTAGTGATCACTGTAATATTATCCAAACTAAAAGAGAGTGAAGAAGACACAGAAGAAGGAGGAGGAAAACAAGAAGCAGAACCTGAGATTTCAACCCCGCACAAAGCATATTTCACTCATGCGTTTTAACATGAACATCAACACTCCTGTTGCAACATCAAATGCCCAGAGGACTTGTATTTATGAGGCGATGCTCTGTTATCATTATTCAGCTCGTCCCCCTGCACACCTATAACACCTATTCTCTCACCACAGAAACCAGACTGGTTACACTCATGCCCCAAATTATACTGTCTTGCTTTGTGTGTGTGTGTGTAATTACCGGTAATTCCCCTGTAAATGAAATTATAGTGGGCAAATGAAACCACTTGTGGACAACTTAAGTATAGGAAAACTTGGCTTCCCATTCGCCGTGACGTAAGTCTGGACACAAGATCCATGCGTTGCTCTAAAAACAGAAGCAATCTGCGAAGAACTATTTATGACTCTCCACCCATTGGCCAGTATAAAAGATACCTTTAAATTGTTTCGTGCCTCTCGTAAAACTCAGCTTCGCGGCTTTGTGGCAGGTACAACGTTACACTTACACCACAGCAACTACAACAAACACCTGTAAATAGCCCTGCCGTGCAGCACACATGAGATTAGCTGTAGAACAAAGTCCACGGAGGTGTTAAGGAGACAATGAGCAGAATTTACCTGGGGAATTTACCTCCAGTAGCCGCTGGAGGTCGCTGATGCTGTTGATTTCGCTGTGAGACAGCCTGTCGATGAAATCTTGAGGGATTGCAAACTCCTGCCGACATAAAAAGAGATCACTTGCGGCATTTGACTCATGCAGCAGGACACAGAGGTGTATTTCTATGCATAAGCAGCGTGAAAAGTTGATAAGTCATTCTTTACATGCATTTTCAAATCACATCAACAAAAGTCGAGCACGTGTGGACTATTTTACTGTTATATTTAAATCATATATAGGATATTTAGCCCGTGTGGAAATAAAATCTCCATCTATAAATTCTCCTTGTATTTATACATTTTGTCTTCTTTTCCCTCATTAAAATGACTGACAATGGCATAAAAAATTGTGTGGGGTTAAAATGGCAACATCTTGACTACATCAAGCCGCTTCTCTTCTTTTTATCATTTTATGTGCTATTTTATTATGCTTGTCAGTAGGGGGCGATCTTTAATAGTCAACCCTGTTACCGCGATTTTGCACAGTAAAACATCTGTTATTAAAGCTAGGCATCTGTATGAATTTCAGCGTATGCACATGGCCAGTAATAAAGTAGAGAAAGCATTGAAAAGCCCTCGAAGATTGTCAACCCTGTTGTCAGCTTTTTACAGGCGTGTCTATATAGCTATCCTATAGGCCTATAAATAAACGTAAATTTAAGATGAGATGACAAAGTGCACATCTTCGTATGCTGTAAGTGTTTTATAAAAATCTTAAATAACGACATATCTTGTAGAAGTAGCCTACCGTTAAAAATCTAATAAAAGAAAGCTGCAAATATTCCTGAGAACAGCTGATCTACTTATCACATGTTCACCCGCAACCACAACTGCGTTGACATCATAAAAAAAAAATTATAAATAATGATGTGAATCGAAAACACGTTTAACAGACCATTTATCCGATCAAGAAAATTACTTGGGAAAAATTATAAAATCGATCTCATTGTGATAAATCGTGGAGACTTCCAAGCTCTCTATATAAAGTGTATTATATAGCATAAACCTGCTCTGATGTAGCAAGCTAGAACTTTTCTATGGATCTAACAAGGCTCCGTTTTAGTGAGATCTTTGGCACTTTACCTCAGCAGTTGCCAGCAGAAGGTGCGAGGTGAGGAGCAGAAAGCAGCAGAATAAGGTTCTCATCTCCTTCCAATGTCAATTTTCCACCTAGTAAGAAAGACGCAGACTGTAGGAGCCTTGGAACCGCTCCTGAGCGCAGAGAGTCCAGAACCATACCTTGAAGAGATCTCCCTTTAAATGACCCGAAGCACCAGCTCAAGTCTACAGAGGAGAATCCAAACTGCCCTGGTACTCCAGGTGCTGGTACTGGTCCAAACGCGCCCTGTATTGAATCTCAGAAGTGATTTAACTTGCAAAAGGTCGTCATGGCTGTCCAAGCCTGAACAATCCAAAGACAGAAACCCTTTTGCATTGCCTAGGTCAGTATTTATAGATTAAAACTCAAAGAGAAATGCTTCACAAAAGTTTAGAAGTGAGTCCATGCACCTCATATAGAGCTCAGCACTGGATCTTCAAGATGTATGTCGTCATGCAGTGAAAGTACAATCCCAGGTTAGTATCCATGAATAAAGCAGAAGGAAAGAGCTCAGAGTTGGTCTTGTTCTCTAGAGTTCGTGCACTGAATGCTGTCTCATGCACGTCTGATCTGCGGAATATATGCGCCTCCCCTCTCACTCCGGTAATCACCGATGAGCGCTCGAGGAGGCGGTTGGCTGGAGCTGCATGTGAAATTTAACCCTTCAACCCCTTACTGAGGCGCTCAAATTTGCATGTAAAATGTGTTGACTGAAGCCCTCGTTAAAAACTTAACAACACCTGCAACCAATTTAGATGTCACTATTTAAAGCTAGCCTATATGACCTCGCATTACGTATTTTTTTAATTAAACTCTTCTATTATGAAATGTTTAGTAAAAAGGAATTAATAAAGCAAATGCGCAATTACGCACGATAATAGAACGTTCATCTGTGTTGCGCGTAGTGATGTAGCAGCTGTGTGAACGGCGTTTCATTTCGTAACTTTTAATATATGCATTATAAAATGAATAGTGTGGGTCTTGTCTTCTGATACACCTAAAACTACGCCAATTGAAACGTCAAAACACCTGTTTACCGATGCGAACCAGTGCATGGCCCATAGCGGTAAATCTATCGGAAGGATATAATGGTATTATAAAAGGATCATTTTTGAATAACATTTTGTAAAACTATGTAATAAAGTAGTGTGTGTGCATTTTTTGACCATTCATAATGGTTACGATAAATGATACAAAATAATACAATATTTTTCTTTAGAAGTTGCTTGCTTGTTTTATATTTACACAATAGCTTCCATTCTTGTTACCTATGAAGGTTTTCCTGTATTAATCAATTTTTATTTGTGCTTTCAGCACAATTCCGATTAAATGACGTGAGAAAAAATTCCTGGAGTCCAACTGTAAGACTTACTCACCCTTTAAAAGAGAAGAGGATCAGATCTTGATGGCCTACAGTGACCGACAGAATGACTGCAAGGATCTGAAGGAGGAACAATGAGCAGAGGAAATGAAACTTGAATGATGCAAGTAGAGGAACAAGAATCATTAAGTTTTGGAAAATGAAAAGAGGAAAACAGAAAACAGAATATACTGAATGAAAGGTCTGTTTCTGTTCTGATTTTCTTTCTCACATGTTTGTTTTTCCTTACCCTTGTACGTTTCACTTTCTATCACGCATCATAAAGCCACCTTAGGTTTTATAAAGGCTCTTTAATATATATAAACTCTTTTATGACATTATTAACAGAAAGTACAGTCAAATAAAGAAAGTGAGAGTGAAATACAGTGCGCTGTCTGGCAACTGAGAGGGATTCCCCATTAAAAAGCGCTTTCACTGGCAGCTGAGCAGTATGTTCCTATAAGAACATCATGCTCAATAAAGGCTTCCACAGAAGCTGGCATGCAGTAAAAACAGCCATAAAGTTGTGGAATATGTTCCAGAAGTAGATGACTGTTTGTTTCCACAGGCTACATGTAGACCAGAATCTGTGAAGTCCTAATGACAGAAGCCTAGTGAAAAAAATGTGAATGTTTAAGTTACAAAGTTAGTAACAATGTCAAGGAATAGGCTACTAAAAATACAAAAAAATATATGCAAGAAAAAATAGATAGATAGATAGGCAGGCAGACAGACAGACAGATAAATAGATAGACAGATAGATAGATAGATAGATAGATAGATAGATTAGTTAGAAATAGTCAGATGATAGATAGATAGACAGATAGATAGA
>JAUMHE010000047.1:1227198-1246999 GCA_032359235.1 Enteromius mattozi
CACCTTTGCTCAGATTTACCAAGGGTGCCAATATTAGTGGAGGGCACTGTATATATATATATATATATATATATATAGCATAAGCAAAATCAGTATAAGGAGTCTATTAAAAGAAAGGCTTCTTCAAAGGATGAAGTGAAGGACTCATTAGGACAATAGCTTGTGTGGTTCCTCTGGGACTGAACTGTCATTGGGCTATTTTTCTTCTTTACATGAGCAGGTGAATTTTGAATGTCACCGAACAGGAAACACATCAAAATGAATCGTGTATAATGAAGTGTCTAATGCCCCGTGGGAATTTACTTACAATAGTAACCATGGCTCTAATAATAGAAATTAATAGACTGTCTATGGTAGAGTTTTTTATGATTTTATAAAATTTGGACCACCTATTTCCATCTTCCCGTGATCATGTTACTAGTGGAGATCTCAATCTGTCAGCCTATAATTATATTTGATGCTTTGAGTTCCGGCAGAATTTTGAAAACTCCAAAAGTCGGAAGTGTTTGAACTGTAATCAGATCATGGCTTTATTTCCTGTTCCATTAACTCCTTTGAATTGTGGAATTCCATTATTCAGAGAGATTGTGATCTGCTGACCTGATCTGCTGCTCTCCTGACTGACCTCTGCACCTCCTTTCCTCTTTTCCTCTGATCCTTTCATTCTTGTTTTCTCATTCGAGCCCTGGACCCGAGCAGGTTGGGACTGAACTGTAGTGTGGATGTTCATGCAGTGATACTACAGGGATTGGTTTAGGACACAAAGACGGCAAGTTAGAAGTTGTACAGTTTAGGAATGAATATCAAAGTGTTCTCACATAATGGTCGGGGGCAAATCTGTTAAATGATTCATGACGGGGTGGGGCGGTAAAGGCGGGACGTTGGTAATGAAATCTACTGAGACTCCAGTTGCAAATCTGCTCCAAATAAACTGACTGTAAAAACATACGAACAAAATGAAAACAAACAATTAAAGATTACAGGAATATGAAAAGCAAGATGATTCAAACTTTTAAATTATGCAAAGAATTTACAAAGCTCTGTATAACTAAAAGTAAAAATCCACATCAGTTAAAAATACAAAATTCTAAACTAAATGTATTTTGTAAACGCCAATGAATTAATATACTCCATTAAAAAATAAATAAATATATATATATATTTTATGGATATTATATTATTATTATAATGCTGTTAAATTTAACTCCTTTAAAGCATGCAAAATAAAAAGAACGTTTAATGTAATTTAATGTAAAAACATAAATAAAAATACTAATGTGATTAAAACATGCAAACAACTAAAGCAACATCAAAGGAAAGATCATTTGACTTTCCAAACATGAAAATAATTTCCACAATCTTATTAAAAGTTAAAATTGAAAAGTTAAAATTCAAAGTTGGTATAACAATAACATTTAAACCATGCAAAAAAAATACAAAATTCCATAAGTAAAATTAAAAATAAAAACATAATAGTTAGAAAACAGTCTAATAAAAATTTATAAATTTACACATTTACATGCAAGATATTACAATGCTATTAGAAAAAATTTAATTAAATTAAATTCTTAAAATTCTTGCATGCAAAAAAAAAAGAAAGAAAAAAAAAAGATTCACATGTAAAAATGGTCACACTTTTTTTTTAAGGTTCAATTCATAAATACTAATAAACAGCCAATATGGTTATGATGGCATGCTGATATGCAACTATAACGAGAATTGGTCTCTATATTAAGTGGTACCATAAAAAAAATAATAATTTAAACCCCTTAAAACATAAAAAACAACTGATACATAAAATATGTCCTTAATAAAACAGACAAATACAGGGAATTAATACCATTGAGGAATGTATAAAATAATGAAAATATTTATTTATCAATAATTAAAAATAATTAGTGACCTTAGTTACAATGGAAAGAAAAAATTAAAAAGTCTTAAAATAAGGTAATCAATTCAGACTGAAGCTTTAATAATCAAGTGTGTGTGTGTGTGTGTGTGTGTGTTTAAAGTGGTTGACTGGCAGGCTTGAGTACATTCCCCAGTTGATTTAGTGTGGTTAAGATCAGATGGAATGTGTCAAAGCCAAAAGCTCCAGTTTAATCTCGCTGGCCTCCCCTTCCTCTGACAACACAAGCTGACATCTGACTGGCAGTGGGAGTAAAAGAGAGAGAGAGATCCGGGGTGAACGAGAGTCAAACAGACAGGAAGAATGATAAGGTGATCTAGAAAAGATCAAAGGGGGGTTCATGAGACAAACAGATGCATTAAACAGCAACGAGACACATAATGGTGTTCAGAAGCTTTACTTTATTGGCCTGAAGATTTGAGTCACAGAATGTGTGTATAAGTCAGTGTGTGTGTGTGGGCATGTATTTTATTTAGTAAAAACCAAGATACAAAGCATGCACAATCGCTCAGTCCAAATTCACTCAAATAACCTCCAACTTATTCATCTAAATAAACTGAACCGCAAAAAAACCAACACTCTCCTGAAGTAAACACAATCAAACAACGGCTGCCTCAAAACCTCATCTGTGAGTGATACAGGTACATGTTTAAACACACAAACATTGGCCACAATGCTGTTGTAGGCAGGTATCAAGAAGAAATTTGATCATTTTTGATTCATTTTAGAACATATCCATTAGTACGTCATAGTAAACTGGTGAATCGCATAACCCCCCAAAAATCACACATAAATCAAATGATTTTTCATAAATAAATGTAAAGCTATTTTTAATATTATTTTTACTTTACATTTACATTATTTTCATGATGACTGCATACATTTCTCCCCAGTATTCTCAATGCTGTACTACAAAAATATGCAACTCCCATTTCTTTCCCACAAATGTCCCAATTTTGTAATATTAATGTTTTAACATTTCTGACCAATTTTGTAACATATTCTAAAGTTCTTTATAAACTGCACACAAACATGTCACTTCACCCAAAATTGAATTCGATTTTTTCAGGACATTTTTGCTTTGTGTTTGTATTATTTTAATGGCAATTGTGTACATTTCTCCACAACATTCTCCACAATCTACACCAAAAAAAACATTTATTTCCCACAAATTTATTGAAATTATCATTATTCCCAATTACGTATTATCTTATTTACTGAATCACAGAAAAAATGTTTTTGTTGTTTTTAATCAATTTAAACGAGCATAAAGGTAGTATAAAAAATAGGCTTCATACAGTATACACACATATAAATGAAGCCTATGATATGTGTGTGTGTGTTTGGGGGGGATCTGGGTGAAATACGACCTGGAAATGTTCTTGACAGGTTCCGTGAGATTCACCCAAACATGTCCTAGCCTCGGGATGTAAGAGCATGTGTGTGAATGTGCATTTGTCTGTAATACAATTGCATTGTAAAGAATAAAAGAAAAGCAACAGCATACAGATTCAACTCTTACAACACATTAAGACTTCAGCGAGACTCCCATGAAAACCCCTTTTTTAGCTGTCCTATATTAAAACTCGTGTCTTAAAATGTAACAAACCCCTTCCCGTTAATTCCAGCTGGAGAAGCACAACTCAGAAAAGGTTAAGGGTGGATGGAACAGCCAAGAAGAAAATATCACTATAGAACAGCAAAAAATATTTTTCAGTAAACAGATTTCGCATCAGAGGGTCAGAGCTCTCCAAACAAGACAGCAATCTGACCCACACGGGGTTAAACACAGCACGCTAAACACACAGCTAAAAGGCAAAGGATGAAAGAAAAACCCCTTTCCTCTATGTAAACATATTCATATACTTGTGCCATCTGTAATATTACCTTCTTGTTCAACGCTGAATTGCAGGTGTACAAAATGCATCTCTGGTCTGCATGCATCACGTACTATATTTACAAATGCCACATGAAGATGTTTCATATCAGTCCATTTGGCCACCTTATTTCCTCTCTCAATCTGCAGAAATAAAGCTTTGTGACAGCATAGATCAATTCAAAGTGCACATAAGAAAAAGAAAATCACACAAAGGAAAAAAGCAGAAAGGTGGAGCACTTGTGCTTCTTGCAAAAAAAAAAAGTACAAACTGAATGCTTGGCTGCATAAAAGAAAATGTTTTTTATTATTATTATTTACTGTCGACCCTGTTCAGAGCAACTCAACTAGAGTTAAGCTAGTGATTTAAGCAAAACTGATGAAGTACCTCACATTATTTTATGCAACCAGGCACCCAAGTAACCTGACGGAGGTCTAGACGCATGTCATAAAGGTCGGGTTAGACTGTGAGGGAAATGAAGCTGTTATATCTCTGAATGTTCCTCTTGAGAATCTCAGAGCAGGGCCCGAGGACGCGCTCGAAACGTGGCCGGTCCAGCTTCACGCACTTGAGCGGGCCTCTGGCCACGACTGTGGCTGCACGGGGTCTGTTCAGTAGCAGCGCTATCTCACCTGAATAAAAAAAACACACACAGATTAGCTTAATGACCTGATTAGAAGGTACATATCATACAAATCAATTTGGATTTGACATAAAATGATTTTACATACTCTAACATTCAAAACTTTAAATAGCCTAGTGCATCCAGACCATTAATTACTACTAGGTTGACAAAATAATTCATAAATGCATTATACCATCAGGTGTGGTGTTCCTCAGGGCTCTGTTTTAGTACTGCTTAAATTTACATAATCAACAACACCTATTTAATACTCAGTAATCGGGATCTCTCAATTGAATTAACTATGTTGCTTAAGGTTTATTTACATATAAAAACAAATGTACAGTAGAAAAACAGTCAGTTTAATTCAGACAGAGGAGAAAACATATAAGATTTTGCACTGTTTTTTCAAGAACATTGAGGGTGGATATTATGACACAAATGTAGATTGTGATACAAGGATATGTTATTTTACTAAATGTTTGAAAATAAAAGGAGGGAGGTTAACAGGTCAGAGCTTCC
The DNA here is from genome assembly GCA_032359235.1 of Enteromius mattozi. Classification (NCBI taxonomy): domain Eukaryota; kingdom Metazoa; phylum Chordata; class Actinopteri; order Cypriniformes; family Cyprinidae; genus Enteromius; species Enteromius mattozi. Next base: position 1,232,129 of record JAUMHE010000047.1, read on the forward strand.
CTATATCATATTCATTTTACAGATGTTGCAAACACCAACAGTTGTTATTTATTATAAATATGAATATACACTATATACAATCTAAATTAAAAAATACAAAACATTTTCAAAATAATGAAATATAATAATATTTAGTAGCAATTAGTTCAATTATTATAAAATATATTAGTAACATATTATTATAAATAATACATTACTGTAAACAATTATTAAAAAATTACACTATTTTATTATTATGACTGTTTTTGCTCTGAACATTGGCTTTATAAGTCAATATTGTGATACAAATGTTTGACCCTTTAAAGAAAATAAGTTGAAACAACAAAGTATTTAAAGACATTTAAACAGACATTAAATTCAGTAATTTTAGCAGCCTAACAGTGACTCAGCCCAATTGTACGAGTTTGAGGAGGGACTATTTCATGGGCCAACCAATGGCAGATGGGGGAGTGTTTAGAAAACCTTTTTAAAACAATCACTATTTTTGCCATTCTGTTTGGTGACACTTGTGTTGCAGAAATGTCTCACTTCATCTTTAAGCAGTCATCTGTTAAAATTCACTGGCTTTGCTGTATGCTGATAACATAAACACACTGCTTTGAAATTATACAGTCATAATACAAAAAGCAGTGTCTCGCTGTATAATGTAAATATTACTATATTCACTCTGTCGTGCGATAAGCTAAAGATCAGTGTGCCTGTTCTGCAGAAGTCTAAACCGCAATGACGGTAAACAAGCACACAGATCTACATTCTGCAAGCCCTGCACATGACGAACTGCCACCTGTTAGGAAAGCTACTCTTCCTGTCTGGCTCAGGCACTTCTGTTCTCTTATTTACAAGATTCTGGCACAACGCTGCAGGCTCTGCGATCCTCACAACACTTACCGAAGTAGTCAGACGGACCCAGGCGGCCCACTTCAACATATTCCTCATTATCAGACCTGCGCTGTAGAACAGACGCTGTGCCCTGGGAGGAGAAAGAGAAAGGGAGATGCAGGTTTAATGAGGAGGAAAACGACAAAAAGAGGAGAAAAAGGAGACAGAAAATCCCAGCTCATGGTGTCGAGTTTGAGACACGTCAGAAGGATTAGTGACAGAGAGATCCTTTGCTTTATATGCCTGCAGGTGTACAGGATTTAGACAACTCTGCATTCTGCTTCAGGGACTCGCAAGACACACACACGCAAAAACACACGTCATAGACTGACACACACACATACATACACGCACACCTGGGCCTGCCAGTGTTGAGATTTTTCAACTTTTATAGAGTTCCACTGCATGCAGCGCACCATACTGCAATGCAAAAACTCATTTAGAAAGATAAGCAAGGAAACACACACACACATGTTCTATCCCATTTGTCACATCAAGGACAAATGCATTACCCACAATACAACAGTAAAAGGAGGGAGGGCTCACAGGCCAAGGCTTTTGGATTTACAAAAGCAGTTAATCAATACAAAATAAACTCTGCAAAAAAGTAATTAGAATAATATAAGTGGTGTAAATGTTAAAAAATAAAAATAAAACAGGCAAAAATCAGTAATTTAAGAAAACGTACCAAATGAGCTTAATTTAAAAAATATAATTAAATATAATAGTATTTAATAATAATAATAAAAATAAATTATTATAATTACGTATTGCAAATATAAATACAAGAAATAAACTTAAAACAGAAAATTCAGTAATATAGGAGAAATTAAATGTGCTTGAATGAAATAAATAATTTTAAATAATAGTATCTGGTCATATGGAATAACTATTACATTCATTATTATTATTAAATAACTTACTTAATAATATTTTATTATTCTAAATATACTGAAAATGTAAAATAAGAAATTAAGACAAAGGAAAACAAAACTAAAGAAAAATCAGTAATATAAGAGAAATTAAACAAAAATGCTTAAAGAATGAAATAGTACTACTTATACATTTATTGCAATAATTATTATTATTATTAAATAAGAAATATTATTATTTTCAATTATTATTATCATTATTAATAAAAATAATTAAGTAAAACCAATTGTTATTGATAGATTATTATTATTAAATAAAAATATAGATAATTTTAATGTGACTTAGCCAATATTATTAACTATTTATTTATAAACCAGTGTTAGTTTAGTGTGGTGAATTACTGAAACAGCGCCTGTCCAAGTATTCCACAACAGATAACTGTCCACTGACCAGTGTTGTAACTTTTAGTTCTAGTGGACCTTCTTGAAATGTCATATCAGGAGAGAAGAAAATGCTGGGCTAAATAAATAAAAAATCTTAATCTGAATGTAACCACAGCACTGTTTTAAAAAGCACAGCTCCAAAGTAAGAGGGTTGGCATGAAAAACACAGATTATTTCATTACCCTCCAGACTGTGAGTAAACTGGTATCTTGTGAGCAAATGTGGGGGCTGGTAGCAGGTTAAGAGGTCATCTACAGACTCTTTTGCCGCGTCACTCAGGGCTTTGCGTGTCAACAGCAACAATTTGTATCCTATTTGTAATTTAGATTAAGAGTAAAAACATGGACTAGTTTTAAAATATCATTAGGGAATTTTATAATTAAGTAACAATGCATATAAAGCAGTTTTATAGATGCTGCTGATGCGGTTTTCAAACAACGGCCCAGTTAGGTTAAAGATTAAAGCTATTCCATAAACATCTCATGAAAAAAAATCAAGGAATTTACTTATCCAGTTTTGATTAGATTTAATTTCCTTATTAGTGGTAATCAACGTAATGCACACAAATTGTTACAGAGAAAGCACATGCAGTGAGAGGAGGCCCAACGCTTGATGGACGCCAGACCTGAGCTGTTTGTTCTCAAAGGAGTTGTTGTCTACACTCAAACTGTTAGTGGACACTGACATATGATTTGAAACAGTATCGCTGAAGACTGAAACGGTGCTTGTCAATGTAGTCAATAACATATCACTGTCCACTGCTCATGGCTGTATCTCACTTGTAGCACTACTGCATCTCTTTGCAGCTTTCAGCACACAGTTGACCCCATTGACCTTAACATCCTGCTAGGAAGACTTGAAAATCACAGGTCAAGTATGAAAATTAAGGGTCAAGGATAGTGTCCATCAAAGCTGCGCCTTGGAGTTTTTATTTCTATGATTATAAACACTGTTAAATTCCACTCCTATGCTGATGGAAGACTAAAGAGTTGTAACTGTAACTGTCCAGGTTACAGATCCAGGTTTTACATTCAATTGTGAGCGTTTTTTATTCAAAACACCTTGGAAATTGCACAGCGACACCCTGGAAACCACATAACAAAGTGATAAAACATCTTAGAACACCCTTGTAACTAGCAACACCATAGGAAGCAACTATAACATTCTACTACAAAACAAGGTTCTAAAAACACTTAGAACACTTTTGAGATGAACCACATAACAAAGTGTTAAAATCTCTTAGAACACTTTCTAACAGCATAGATATGCCCTAGCAACATTCTATAACCATACATTTCTTAAACCACGTAGATTTCATAAAACTACTTACAACACTTTAGATCATACCATCATCATAGCAACCACCAACAACAGTCTAGCAACCACATAAGATGGTAAAACCAAAAAGAACACCCGCATAGCAACCCCCTAACAACCCCCAATAAAAGTCTAGCAACAGAAGATGTTAAAACCACTTAGAACACTTTAGAAATTGTATAGCAGCACCATAAAAACAGTGCAAATTCCTAAAACGGCTTAAAACACTTCAGAACTTGCATAGTAACACCCTAGCAACCACCAATAACAGTCTATCAACCATATAAATTCCTACAAAACACTTAGAACACTTAAGAACTTGCATAACAACACCCTGGCAACCACCAATAACAGTCTAGCAACCACTTAAATTCCTACAAATAACTTAAAACACTTCAGAAATGGCATAGCAACACCCTAGCAACCACGCAAATTCATAAAACCACTTAGAACACTTTAGAACTTACATAATAACACCCTGGCAACTACCAATAACAGTCTAGCAACCATATAAATTCCTACAAACCACTTAGAACACTTCAGAAATGGCATAGCAACAACCTAGCAACCACATAAATTCATAAAACCACTTAGAACACTTTAGAACTTACATAACAACACCCTGGCAACCAACAATAACAGTCTAGGAAATGCTAAAACCCCTTATACCACTTCAGAAAGTGCACAGCAACACCATAGCAACGACCAACATTAGTCTAGGAACCACACAAGCTGCTAAAACCACTTAGAACACTTTAGAACTTGCACTCGCTTATGTGGATAACTTTATCATGGTTGCGCACTAGTCACCTTTTTTCAGTAAATGTCGAAATCAGGTCTAGACTATGCAATTTTACTGCTAACCTACGTAGCTCTGAAATTTTAGCTGTAAGAGTACCTGAGAGATCTCCAAACACCCTACTGCCTGCTGTGTCTCCTTCCATCACAGGATGCAGGCCTCTTCCAAGCACTGTACAAGCATCTGCTAATGGAAAGGCATTATGTTACAGAGGTCCACAGCTGTGGAACTGCCTCACTGCCAATACGAAGAATCAGACACGCTGCCAACATCTTATTCAACCTCTAGAACACAAACATTACAGTTCAGTCAAGCATACAGCTAAGGTAACTCATGTATACATGCTACCAATTTCCACCTGAGGGCATCAAGCTCAATTGGGCACCAAAGACACTAAGAGTTTGGGATGCCAATGTTGTTGACTCGCTGTTTACTCACGTTCAGTAAAGTCTGGTTATGGCGTCTGGGTGGGCGGCTCTCCACCTCTCAGTCTCTTTTAGGAGAAGCATGCCATCTAATTTGCCTTGCTGCATAAATCCTAATGAATCTTCTCCTCTGCTTCTCCTGCATTGATGTGTGCATGTTAGGTATGCATATTTTTGCAAGCTTTCATGGGATGAAGGAGGCAGAACTATCTTTAGCATTTTATTTTCTCACGCTCATTCACACACAACACACAAACACTATTTATCTTACAAGTTACAAATTAATGATAAGTAATCTATCTACCTATCTATCTACCTAACTCTCTGCACCGAAGTACAGTTCTTTGACCAGCTCTTACTTGCAATACTTATGAATAACTTTAAAATGCAAAAGACCTAACCCTATGAGAAAATGTGGAAACAAGTCAGAACATTGAATTTTAAATATGCCAGGGATGGCTTTCATCTTATTCCGATTTGAATGTCCCTATAATTATGTGGTACATAATGACAGAGTCCACTTTCTTCTTTCTTCCCTTTTTTAAGTTCCCATTTTTTAAGCTTTTAAGTTAAGTTTTAGGCTTTGAATGTTTCGGTGTGACCCCAGTGGATCAGCGTCCTGGTATGGGCAGGATCTTGGCTGGGGACGTGCTCTCCAGAGGTATGACATCATGGGGATGCCCTGGAGCGGTTGGTTTTGCATTACTATCAAATTAAAAGTCTCACAATGGGCAACAAATTTTTTCGGTATCTGTGGGAAAACCTATTTAGAACAAAAATTACAAATTGAGGAGAGAAAAAAATATAACAAACACCCAAATGCAAACAATTCAGCAGATGTATGGCACAGAGATCTCTTAATTGTCCCTCTGCTCTCACACGATTAAGACTGTCTGACAGCAGCTGTATGGGTAATAAACCATATTATGAATCATCACATTTACCACGGCCCAAATTAAGAGGATGGAACATTATACATGGTGAAATCAGTTAATGTGTGACGCATCAAATCATAGCTGCTCTGTGACTTAATCTAACAAACAACAAATGTATTCCAAAACAGAGTTATATAGTTAACTAAAACATAAAAACTATTCAATTGCTGAAATAATATATTTCAATTTTAAATCATTTTCATATAGTTTGTGTAGTAGATGTACAATGTACTACAAATGTACTACACAATGTAGTAAAATAACTAAAACCAAAATGAAAATGAACAAAAATTATATAGAAATAAAAAAACTAATAAAATTAAAAAATAAAAAAATACTTAAAACCATAAAAAATCTAAAATAACACTGTATCAAACAGAGTTCGACATGCATAAATATAATAATACATAACACATGAGAGACAAAGCACAGAAAGTTTTTTTTCTTTCTCTTTTAAGGTGAAATTTCCCCCAAAATATTGTGCCAAGCTCATTGGGGAAAAATCTATCCAAGATGGCAGTTAATGTAAGGAAAATTTTAATTATGAAAATGGTTATATCATTACAGAGAAAGTAATGTAATGTGGGTAGGACATATGTCCTCTTGTCCTGGACAGAATTTCTAAACTGCCTAAAATCTCACTGAAGTTAATGACAAGTAGTTTGACCAATAGCATTCAGGTATTGTACATAATTGTTATTTAACCTTTACTTAACCAGGCAAGTCAATTAAGACCAGGTTCTTATTTTAATCTTGTATGAGGATTGTATGAAACGTGTCGACAAAGGAAAACAATTCCAAAACCTGGATCCAGGTCCAGGAAAAAGAGGCTGTCTGGTCACCCTGATGCTGGAAGTAGACAGCAAGGCAGTTCAATAGGCTTTGGAACAGAACCGTAACGTGATAAATCAATGAAGTTTAAGGCTGCAAGAAACAACTTTTGTGTCAATACGTGTCCTGTGATCCTCCTATTTAGTGTGTAATTAGTCATGGGTGTGTGTTTGAATGAAGGTTCAAACCACAAAAGTGAAAGAGGTGAACTAAAAGGAACAAGTTTCATTCTCAGTATCTGTCAGGACAAACAAGAAGCAAAAAGGAAGAACTATTGGAGCAGAGCTGGACAATGACACCCACACATCTCTGGCTTCCCAAGCCTGTGTCAGTGTGTCTGGAAAGCCGTTGCTGGTTCCCTCGCTCAGGTCTGGAGTCTAGGCCTGACCCTGTGTGAAAGTCTGCAGCCTACATTCCATAACTGAACTGCTGGCCACCCCGCGCTGGGAATCAGGCAGAGAGAGAGACAAACACAGCCATGTCTCATGCTAAAGTCCTCTTCATTTATTTTTATCTGTCTCTCTGCCCTGCTCTTCCCTGACCCAGATGAACACAAGATGATAAAAATGAATAGTGGAGTAGGATGAGCACAGAAAATGGATTAGCTTTGAACAAACAGAATAAAAGAGAACTGAGCAAAACAGAATAGAGCTGAAGAAACAGCAGAACATAGACACATAGAATATACCAGAAAAATTACAAAAGAACACCATACAGAATTGAATAGTATGGTAAATAGAATAGAAACAGAATAGAACAAATACGATAGATTATAACAGAAAAAATGCATTACAGAACAGAAAAGTGCAGAGCAAATAAAAATGAATAGAAAAGAAGAAAACATGAAATAGAACAAAACTGAGCAATGTACTCTCTCTCGCACACACACACACAATATATATACTGTATTATATATATATTTATAAATGCTGTTCCAACTTGCGAATTATGAAAAAACAAATGTGTCCGTTTCTGAAGGATCACGTGACACTGAAAACTGGAGAAAATATGTTGACATACGTTTGTATCACAGGAATAAATTACATTTTAAAAGATATTCAAATAGAAATCAGTTGTTTTAAATTGCAATAATATTTCACAATATTTCTGGATTTGTGACCAAATAAATGAAGCAGTAAATACAGTACATACAAATAACTAAAATAACTAGATGAGATCAAAACAGACCTGAGTAAATAGAATAGAATAGACTTATTCTGGCTAAACATATTCTGGCTATTTCCTTTGGAAACATGATTTCCAAACACACACACACATCTGGACACAGCTGCAGGTTTCCTACACTCTCAGTAAGTCACACAGACTCAACACTGGTGTATGTCTCCTTCCATTGTTCATCAACGAAGAACTAACCTTTCTTCTATATATGCGTGTTTTCCCAGATTCCCTTCGTACGACTCATCAATCTCAGACTTATAACATTCCCCAAAGGAAGAATTCATGCAAAAGCCTTTTCCAAACACACATAATTATGACGTTACCCGAGCACCACAATAAATCCACAATAAATCTAACAGATAGCGAAGCAAAGTTTCACCTGTGTGATGTTTGGCTCCTTAACATCAAGAATGTTTTAACAAAATTATGAGCAGGCCAACCCCAAAATCTAAATTCTCCTTCAATGGGATTTTCTGTGAGATCTGCCAGGAATAAATCATAAATCCATTATATCTCCTCAACAAGCCTGGTTATTAGAGGAATCATTCACTTCTGTAGCACAAAGCTGGTTCAGGATGAGTTACAAACTTTTTTAAAGTTTAATAGTTAAAGGTTGGTTCAAATCACTAAGCCAAAATGTGAACAATAATAAACGGCATGCTTGCCTTAGGAATCATTAATAATAAGCAATGAACAGGTGGATTCATGGGAGCATGGGTCGAGAATAAGAGGCAGCCAAATGAAGGTTTAGAGCTCTACTTCACTCAACAGACTGATTATATTTGTACTGCAACCTTCATGGAGGAGAGAACGAGAAGAAAAAAAGGAAAAAGCTCTGAAAATATGAGAACAGACACGGACGGGAAAAAGAGCCCCCTCAAGACTTCACAACATCTTCATAAATGTGGAGTTAATCAAAATATTGTTCAAAGATCTGGCAGAGAAGGAGAAAAATGCTGAATCAGCACCACGAGGGCTTTCAGAAATGTAAATGTGCTCTTTGGTGTTGACAGCACAAAGCCAGAGTGTCAGCTAACAAAACAGATGAACATGCACAATATATTCAATATATAGTATCGCAAAAACTACCTCACAAGTGTAAGCTTCATGATGTTGATTCTATTTCAAAACATTTCTAACATTGGGGATTGTCAGATTGCATTGCAGTAAAAGCTCTTGTGAGCTCTAGTGCATCAGCAACTTTAGAAAGTGTCAGGACCAAACTCCCCTTGGGAGGATCCAAGGAGAGCAATTCTCTTTAAAAGACTGTTATTGTGGATGCTAAAAAGGTAGGATTGTTCTGCAGAATAAACATGGAGATGGTGATTTCCACACACACCTCTGTAATGATGAAGAAATCATCTCCAGGTTCTCCCTGCACTACTATCTTCTCTCCATCTTCAAACTGCACAGGCTCCAGGGCATCGGCCACAGTCAACCTCTCCCACTTATCAAGAGACTCTGCAAAACACAAGAGTTTAATGTTAGGGAGACAAAAACTGATTATCATTTCAGATCTTAAATAACATGAGCAGCTACATTTCAACTTTAACCTTTGAACTCGTGGTCCTCAATCTTGGCAAGAGGTGTGAATCTTTAGTCATGTGATTCAATTTACGATTTATAGGTTTTCAATGCAATTCAGGAATGATTTCTGCAGATTCAGAACAATTTGATTCACAATAATTTTTAACTCTGAACCAATTTTTGCAAATTTGAATAAATCCAATTCACAATGAGAATTTTAATTTTAATTAATGATTTGATTCTGTATTTTTTAAGTGCATTCATAGGATTACCCAGTTCACCCAAAACTAAAAATTCTTATATTTTCTTTTGTGTTAGGCAGAAGCCAGGAACTCAAACAGATTGAGGAACAACTTGAGAATAAGTAAATTATGACAGAATTGTCATTTTTGCGTGAACTAACTTTATTGCACCCAGAAACATGAACATAAAAACATTAAATAAACAGGCTACCTGAAATATAACAATGAGTGCAATGAGTTGATAAAATACTGAGCAAACGTAGGTTTAATATTTATATATATTTATTTAGATAGATTAATTACGATTAATCGCATCCAAAATAAGTTTTTGTTGACGTAATATATGTGGGTTTACTGTGTATATTTAATTTGTATATATAAATTAACACACATATATGAATATATTTAAGAAAAAATGTATGTTTATTTAAAAAATCTTTAAATATAATATAAATTATATCATTTTAAATATGTAGATGTAAATATGTAAATATTTTCAAAATATATACTGTATACATCATACATCAGTACATGCATATTATGTAAAGAAAAACCTTTATTTTGTATGTGATTATTCGCGATTAATCTTTTGACAGCACTAATATATGACCCATTCTATAATTGCAGGTACATTTGCTGTCCCCGTCTGTCACCATCAACTCTGTTACCTAGGTAGAGCAACAACGCAATAGTGTAACAGAATTGACATTTTTATTTTATTTTTTCCAAAAACTCCACTTGATGGCATAAATGCTAAGAAAACATGATTAAAAACTTTTAAATAACCCAATGTGAAATCTGAAATAAATTCTGTTTTCCTTTTGATATTGTGGTAACAGAGTTGACACTCTAAAAATAACTTTTGGTGTAAGAAGTTTTTAGATTAAAATATTTTCTCAGAGAGAGCACAGATACTTTTTCAGTGCTTCAGATCTTATCAGTGAGTGAAAGTGACATCATTTCCTGTAACTTCCACAATTCTGAGAGATAATTCCACCAATTTAAAGGTAAAATATGGTGTGGTAACAGAGTTGAAGCAAGATTTAGGGACACACATTTTTCTAAGACAAAAAATAATTTTAAATAATTTAATGTTGTACAATTAAGTAAGTAACTATTTAAGGCTTTTATAAATAAAATGAATAAACTGTTGCCAAAAGAAAATTACTAGAAAATATTTTGATTGCACATTGATAAATGATGGAAAAAATATACTGATTAACTGCGGACAAGAAGAAATCATGATTTTTAGCCATTTAAGTTAAATATTATAAATTATTATAAATTAATATAATTGTTATAAACTGTAACATCTTGTAATTCATAACAATTAGTAAAGAATGATAATAATATATGATAAAATATAACCATTTGAAAAAAAAGCTGAAAAAATAATGACTTTATTTTTGCAGGGACACCAAATATACCCTCAATTATAGAATCACTCATATATAGAATCATGGCTTATTTGAGTTTTAGTATTTTAAATCAATTCCTGACCGCAACAAATTACTCACAGTCCAAAAAGGTTTCAAAATCTGTTATCAAAATCAGTATTTGTACTCGAGAAAACAAGTAAATCATTACACCTCATGCCATAAAGCTGATGATACCGTGATAACATCATGGTGCAACAAAGCAGCACTTCATTGACATAAAAGTCACTGAATTTATAACAAAAAGTTGTTGACTTTTCATGCATACAGCAGTACCAAGTAGCCACAGGCGGATATTTTTAGAGAAAGCTTTGTTTTTTGAGTGTGATGAGCATCCGGTGGTCCGTGAGCGAGCAGTGGGTTTGTCATCAGAGACTCAGACTAATGCTTTTATAAATAAACCGACTAATCAGAAAGACACCAAGGCTTATCGTGAACTTCCTGCAGAATGTGGGGACTGCATCTCGACCTAGAAGAGCTTCTGTTGCCGTGGCCGTGAGAAATGAAACCGCCAAAGCCATCATTCAATACCCACTGCATTCCAGAAAGCCTTCCCACCTTCCAGCATCCATCACACAGGCGTACCACACACAAACACGACCGCACTCAAGCCCTCTGTGCTTGTGCAGCTCCATCCTCCAGCTGCAAACAATAATCAACGCCTCTGCCCTTCACTGTTTGCTCACTCTGTCATTCATCATTTCCCATCATCCCAGCGCAGGACAGTAGCGGGCGATCATTCTCAGATCAGAGCTCATAATAGCGTTAACGTTTAAACAGTTGAAAGGGACCAGTTGTGTGTGGCTGAGGTGTGTGTTTGTGTGCTGGGGCCGGCCTGTCTGCATGCCCCAGACTAATGGTCACTTTATCAGGCTGGCTAAGACATCCTCACGCCCGGGCAGACGTCCACCTGCTTCAGCTGTAACATGAGCCACGAGTGAGGGGAAAAAAATCAACATCACATGCTTCAACTGAGAAAGAAGTCTGTGTGTCTATGTTAGCACCTTACTCTCTTAGGATATTGTAATGTAATATACTAAAATACATAACGAAAAAAAAAATGTTTTACATGCACCAATATAACAATTAAAAACAATATTGAATATAGCTTATCATAAATTAAAAAAAAAAAATATATATATATATATATATATACACACATACATATATATATATATATATATATTACTATTATTGCTTATTGTTCCTGTTTTTAATGAGGTTAAGAAAATATTTAATATATTATGTAATATTTAATATTACATAATAACATTATAATATATTTCATGTAATATTAAAGTGTTTAATGAGGACAATATTTAATAATACTAAGTATTTTTATATTTATATATATTTAATAAGTAATTTCTATTTATATGGATTAATAAAATAATAAACAGTTTGAAAATAAATAATTTTTTCTAAAATTTTGCAAATATGACTGAACAATATCAGCACTTTTGCTACGGACATTTACTGACGTATTCACAAATTCGCGACTCACAATTCTTAAAAGAAAAAAATAATCAGTTGAAAAGTATTGCTTATATCACCAGACAATTTCATTGTATCAGGTTTATCTCACCAGTCAAGTCATTATGAATATATTATAATTATGCCAGCCCTGATAATGAATGGATGTTAGCACATTGTTAAGTGGTTTCTAAGGTGTTCTTAATTAACTATTTACTAGTCAAAGACAAAAGTCCACCTCAAAGTTTCTATATTATGAATATGAGTCAATATGAAAATACAAATCTTCTTTTTTAAGCAATTTTGTTTTTTGCGCAAGACCTCACAAGTGTCAAGACCTCATAAACCATTGTAAAACACTCCATGGCTTCACGAAACAGTGCCGATTTCACCGCAATCTCAAAGAAATCTTACGCAAACAAAAACATGCCCCCCTCAAAGGCATGACGACGAGCAAAGAAAAGAGGTTTGGAGAGCGAGAGAGCTGGGCGTTTGAAGACAGGCCGTGACAGGGCTGTGAAACGGAGAGAACACAGAGAAAAAGAAAAACAGAGGAAACCGAGAGGAGGAGTGTGTTTGTTCAGCCATTTAATAACCCCATTTAGAGCGACGCGTGACCTCAGGGTGCTGAAGGATGAGGGGTCACCACAGAACTGACCATCTTAATGTTCATCTCTCTCTCCTCTTTGTCTCTCTCGCCAAACAAAACTGCTGGAATGCAAGTCAGGGTAGAGCTGGTGTTGTGTGCCGCAGTGGTGTCTGTCAATCACAGCTCTGCTCTTAGAAATAAGGGTTAGCATAGAGGGTTCTTCAAATTCAGCGTTTAAAAATAAAGGATCCAAAAGAGGGTATTTGCTGCAATGCCATAGAAGAACCACTTGTGGTTTCCCAAAGAACCGTTCACTGAGCAGCTCTTAAAAGAACCATTTCTTAGTGTGAAGAACTATTTAAATGATCTAAAGAACATTCTCCACTATAAAGAACTGTTTGTGCAATTCCATAAATGTTAAAGGTTCTTTAAGGAACCAGAGATTCCAATAAAGAAAGTTTATTTTTTAGAATTTGTAAAAGCTTCAGCTTCTAAAGAACCATTTTTGCACACATTTTTGGTTCTCGAGTTTCTATATAAAACTGTGAAGGTAAAAATGTTCTTTGATGATAAAATTCTGATCAGTGTTTTGAATCTGTGGTTATTTAAAGCACCAGCACATGATGGAAGAACCAGAGAAAAACAATAAAAAAAAAAATTCTGTGTCACCTGACTATAAAACTCTTAACGGTTCTAATTTGAAAATGTACTTTTATTGGTATACACCTTTTTGAAGTTGTAAATAAAACAAATTATTGGGGTGTGTTTTTACAAGAAAACACTGCAGAGTCTTTTTTTTTGTTCTAGAAGTTTTTAGATTTAAACACAAGCCTCGAGGCCATCCCACACCAGACGGGAAGCTCAATGCTGCGTTGCATCGCACTACGTCTTAAAAATTCAAACACATTGTTTTCTGTAAGCGCACGCACACCAGCGGCAACATTCGGCATCTGTTACAGGTGCCTAGAAATGACTCAAAACTAAGTAAAGAAGTAACGCAACACTGTTCAAGCAGTACGCATTTTTATGTAAATCAATCATAAACACATATAATAATTATATTAACTTATGAATTCAAAAAATTTACATAGGAATGTTTTTAAGAGCAATTTACACTGGAATTCATTCTGCCTGGGTTTGTTCACATGGACTCATCAATTTAAGCAAGAAGGTTTTTCAAATGTTGCACACAGAAATTCACTCTTCTCAGGACTCATGAATAAATAATTTATCAAATAAAAGTTGTTAACACTTTACAGCAAAATAAAAGTAACACCAGCTTCTCTATTCCTTTTGTATTCCATCTATTTTTGCCGTTTTTACTTATACAATTAATAAAAAGCAAAGAAAAGGCCTCTAATAGGGCATTCACAACAGACACGACTGACACAAAATTAATTCAAATTCAAAGATTTTGAGTTTACTCGCTTCATTCGCACGTGAAATTAACTTTACAACAGACGCGAATTTGCATCATGAGAGGGGCTTCTGCCAGGTGGCTCCAGTCTTATGCATTGGCGGAGGGGAAAACCACAAAATTTTCTAAATATTACTGTTATTGTGCCATGAAATGCAGTTCTAAGAGTATTTCAGGCGAGAATATTCGCCAAAGTTCAGATTTTTCAACTTGAGCGATTCGTGCGAATCACGCGAGGGTCTCGAGATGCGCTTTTGAGACATGATGCAATAACGAATTATAATAAATAAGTACTACTAGTAGTATCTGTTGCACTATGTGAACTAACCTGAACTAACAATGAATATTTGTTTAGTATCTAAAATTAAGTTAAAGACCAATAAATGCTGTAAAAATATATCAGAAATTTTTAGTTGATTCTAGCAAATGCATTAAAGGAGCCGTATGTAGGATTGACACCGAGTGGTTGAACTAGGTATTGCAGTTCAAATTCAAAATATTGGAGA
>JAUMHE010000047.1:1304971-1317249 GCA_032359235.1 Enteromius mattozi
ATATATATATATATATATATATATATATATATATATATATACATAAATAAACAGTACACTTACATATATTAAAAACAAAAACTTTTATTTTGGATGCAATTAATCACAATTAATAATTTGACAGCACTAAAGTAATGCTTTTTTAAAATAATATCTATTCAAGGTTTTTCTCATTTAACACAATAATGACTTTAAATGATCTTTAATCTTTGAGTTTCTTCATCTGAAATCGCATACTTCTCTACTATGTAGTATACAAAACCAGTGAGGTAGTAGTATGTCAAAATTCTTAGTATTCGTAAAACAAGTTTGATATCCTCCGGCTGGATGGAATCATAGTCTGAAGCTAAAAAAATCCATGTCCATGACCATCATACACTGTGATTTTCTATGAAATCTGTCAACTTAGCTTTGACTTTTAGCAACTACCGTCAACTTACCTAAACTAAATCGTGTAGTGTATGTTCCCGCCTTAATTAAGTGTGAATTCAAATGTAGTACCTACTCAGTATGCGATTTTTGGATGCACTGTTTGATCTTGTTTTCCTCTTTTTAATCTCATCTTGTCTTTCTTTATTTTTCAATCTGCTCTTAAACATGTCTCGTATTTCAAAGACACCTCAGATTAATGTCCATTATAACACCACACTTGCCATATCCCATAATCCCTCATTTCTTTTTTTTAAGCTTATAATAACAGCACTCTCACACTGTGCTTGAGTTACTGAGGAAATTCACTCGTATCTTTACACAAAGAAAACCTTGTTTTCTGCTGTGCTTACCAATGTATAAAGCGCCGGATAAAAGTAAATCCCCCAACCAAACAAATCAGGATAAAACCAAATACCCACAACAAAGACACGACTGCTGAAAGAACACAAATCAGCTTTATGGGCTTTTCTTTCTTCCTAAATAGTGAGGTGACTTTGAAAGGTTTTCTTTTTTCTTTGTAATTTGTGAAGGTAAAAGTATGGATGCTTTTGCATTTGAGTAATAATCACATTGTATTAATAAACCAGTAAACTGCGGTCATAATTTAAATATGTACTGTCACTTTGATCTCTCTCGCTCTATATATAGATCAAAGTGTCAGTTCATAATGGAATTATTACCACAGGATCATTTTTTTCATATTTTAGTTTTAGGAGTCCCCAACAACAGGCTGACATGCATGCAAGGTCACTTTCTACTTTCTCAATGACTCCCAAATGATTTACTGAAGATTAATTTTCCCAAACCCCTCCTTTGCATTACGCTGGTGATTGGTTTAATTTTCACTTCATTCTGTAATGCCTGAGAAAACAGTGTTTGAGAGCATCAACATCAAACGACTTGGGATTCATTTAAAAAAAAAAAAAAGACTAGTTTCAATGATTCAGAGTCGACTCTTTCTTTTGAGAGACAATAACTTTATACACGGTGCACTTTTGATTCGAGATTTAAAACTTTGCAGGATGTTTTCATTCATTCATGGCTGTGTTACACACTGCACGAAAGCTAATTTTCAAAAATCCATTAAATTGTGTAATATTTCCCGATGTTTTTCATGATTTTTGATACATTTTTAATGTGAGTTTTTGTTATGGGCATGGTGAAGCCGAACCTCATTGCAGCTGCACCACGGTTATGTTCTTGCTGTGCCAAATGTGTGAATTTTAATGTAATAACCGAATGTAAACATCTCTGTGTGTTTTTTGTGTCACAGAGGCTCTGAAGGTGGCCAGTGAGGTGGACAGAGGACTCTTACAGCAGCAGACGGAGGCGGTGAGAGACAAACAGCGCAGCGCTGAGTACTGTGATAAACTCCTCCAGCACATTCACTCATTGTGACACAAACATGGCTCCGAATGAACTTCAGCTCGATACGGTTTCTTTACTGTGTTCATACAGATGTGAACAGACAAATGCACAAAATTTGTGAATGGATAATCTCACTTTTTTACCTCAGTTCTCTTACCATCAGTGAGGTTTTATTACATGAAATAAAATATCATTAAATATATTCAATAACAAATACATATTCTTAACCATCAACTCAAAGGCAACCCGAAATAACTTTCTTTGCTTGGTTACTTTAATACTTTGTGTTTTGTATTAATGGCAGAGACCATCTCATGACCACGCTGCTCATAAAAAGTTGCTTGACAGATTTGAAAATGAATCTTCTTTAAAGTAATTGTTCAAGATGTGCCTTTCTATTTGATACTGGTGTCTGTATTCACTGAATTTTTTATTAAATAAACTTGTTTATGAAACATTTCATGGTTTTATTTCACATTTCTAGATGCAAACGTATCAAATGATTATGTTTCAAGGCAAGAGCAAATACATTCATAAACCACTGATATGATTGTACGTATAAGTACTAAAGTAAAGTATTAGGATTAAAAGCACAAGTTCATTTGAAGCGTTAGCTAATTGAATGCAATCGTTTCATTTCTGGAGAAAGGTCTGTACTCTTCATAGACATGTATTCTTATTCTACTAACTGACATTCTGGCAATATTTCTGATCTTTTGATTAGTATTAATAGCAATAAAGCAGCATTAACTTCTCTTTGTGTTAACGCAGGCCTCTGTTATTTGGAGAAGGGGTAATCCCACCTTTTTAAAAGAGTAATTTAATATAACTCTGGATTGTAATTATGTGATCTATAGGAAGCTCTAAACAATATCTGAACTAATTCTATATTCATATGTAGTAGAATAATGGGAAGAACTAGATATCGGTTACATTTAATAGTCATTTTTCAGTGAAGTGTGATTAGCACAATATTATTTTTTCATGTTCAGTTGATATGAAGTATATATGAGGTCAACCCAGTGAATGCTGTTTCTTCAGCCTCTCTGAATGCTGAACTCTCTCTTCCGGGGTCTTCTTGTAACTCCTGAAACACATTGAACAGTGTTAACCACGTGTTTTCTATTAAGACATTGCATGTAAAGTTGATTTATTATATCTGAAAATCCAAAATGTTAATCAACGCAGTTTATTAGTTCAAAAGGTGTTTGAGGTTTTGCAGATGTTTGACGCATTCCATACCGGTTTTCTTTTCTGCACAGCTATTCTTCGCAATATAATACAGTGATATTTTGATCACACTTCAGTTGACTAAATGACTACATGAGATCCTGCCAAATGCATTTACAAATAAACGCAGCCAATTTTAAATGTCAGGTGACTCTTCTGGCAGGCTGCGTGGCATTTCCAGTATTGTAAGAGTCCACCACAGACTGAATTGAATTTCAAATTCCATCAACAGCGGCGTAAGAGAAAATGGAAATGGCAGGAGCAGGAGACTGCGTGATCAAAGGCAGCAAAATGTGAAGAACTGACCCACGGCGCAGGAGCTGCTGGCCTGAAACGGGAGCATTCTGGCCCTGACTGGGCTGCAGGATCCTTCAACACACACACACACACACTCAGGACACTGCTGGAAAACTGCAGTATAAACTATATGGTGCAGAGGAAGTCTCTCTGGAGTGTTTCTGTGTTCACCTTTTTGTAGGAGGACTCTTGGTCTTCTGAGCTCTTCTAGTCTGACCCGGAGATTCACCAACTCTGACCAGAAAGAACATTTGAGTGAATTTAAATGCATTTAAATAGAGCATACAAATAGACGCATTTTAGCACAATATTAATAAACAGTAAATAAAATAAATAATATTATAATAGCAGTATTTCCTGTATTTGGTAGCAGTATTTATTGTTTATTTAAAAAAAAATCATATATAGATATAGATTTATAGATTGATTTATACACATCAATATCTTTTTCTTCAAAGAAAAATAAAAATAAATGTAAATATCAATTTTAATATCAATATAAAATGTACGTTATTATAAAATTACTTTGAAAAATATACATTAAAATATAATAAAAATAATAATTAGTTATTAATTACTATTATTTAATAGTATTTTTATACATATACATGCATAAAAAAAATGTATGTATATTAATCGATTAATCATTTGACAATAATTATGCTTTTTAAAAAACACAATTATAAACAGCATTTTTTAGACAAAAAAAACTCCAACGGTGCAATAACACTGCAAAATGTTTGTTTATTTGTTTACTAGGTGTATTATTAATTGTATTGAACCCAATAGATGAGTAGCAGATTTTGCGAATAAAACTCGCTCACCTTTTCTTTCTATCAAGAGATTTCTGGGTAGCAGCCGACAAAATCACCTTGTCCTTGGGGCTTTTTGCTTTTTCCTGCATGCCAAATCAAATCGTACAAGTGTTGGAAAGAAACACTGACCTGCACAGCTGTGCATTCATATGGAAATGACTTTGTACTTTGTCCAAATTAGAAGGGAAACAAGCCCTTCAACAATGGCCAAGGATCAAAACTGAGCAGAAAGTCGAGCAACAAGCATGAAAGCTAATGGCAGGCCTGTCCTGCTGGTTACCATCTCTCTGAGCTTTCTCTCGGCGCGCAGCTCTCGGTCTTGCTGCAGCAGAGACAGACGCTCCTCGAGCGCCACCGAGAAGAAGACGTCATGGATGTCAAACAAAGCCGCGCGTAACTGGAAGACAAACAGACACAAAACACACGGTTTCAGTCGCCGTCACAGCTGCGCACGCTGCTGTTTAAGCATTAAAGAAGCTGGACCTGAGCTCTGACGCGCTCCTGCAGAGAGAGGTCCTGCTCTGACAGCGCGTGGCTTCTCTGAGGAGCGTCAGTGCTGAAGGAGCGGATGAACTCTCGCGTGTCCTGAGGAAACACACAGGTGTAGGAATGATAAAACACGCTGGGCTTTAACTGGCACGTATGGGAGCTCTGTATTGTGTTCTCACTTGCACGGTTTGCCGCAGGTGTTTGACTTTCTCTGTTTTCAACAGTCGTCTGATCAGGAAGCCCTTCACGATGGCTGTGAGGTGACACAGCGCCCTCTGCTGCTCCGCTGTTACAGCCTGCGTCCAAACACATTTATAATCCTTTATAGAGTCCACACACTTCTCTCATACTCTTTATAGCTTATTTTACTCGACAGGAACTAATTTAAAGTTTTAAAATCCACCTGGCTCAGTCTGTTTCTCTTGCCGGCGCTGTGATTCAGGCCTCGTATATAAACAGGAGTCTGTTTCGAAGGTGAAACCACATCTAAACCGCTCGAAGGGAAACCTAACAGGTAAAAATACAGACAGGTATACATATAAAGTTTGGAATTTAAACTCTAAAAAAGGCTAATAGTAACTAAAAGCTTTCCATTGATGTATGGTTTGTTAGGACAGGACAATATTTGGCTGAGGGTGCAAAAAAATTAATAAATCAAAATATTGAGAAAACCGCCTTTAAAGTTGTCCAAATGAAGTTCTTAGCAATGCATATTACTAGTCAAAAAATGATAATATTTAGAGTAGGAAATTTACAAAATGTCTTCATTGAACAGGATCTTTACTTTATATTCTAATTATTTTTGGCATAAGAGAAAAAAATCATTTTGATAATTTTCGATATTTTGACCCATTCAATGTATTGCTACAAATATTCTTGTGTGACTTGTGACTGGTTTTCTGCTGCAGGGTCACATATAGCTTATATAACATTTTATTTCAGTTGTAGTTTTAGTAACTTTAACACTTCAGTTTCACTTAGTTGCCAAAGCATCATTTCTAATTTTTACTTTTTTCGATTTTCACTTTTATTAATTTTATTTTATTTAGTTTTAGATTTTCAATAACAACACAGTTTATCTATAACACCACTGTTTTGAACCAAATACAATGAATTAAATTTTAGTTCCTCACACAAAGCTCTTGTAAAACTTTGGAAAACTTGAAATATAGATCATAAGTCATATTGGTTATTTTTACGATACTTTTATGGTCTTTTTATGCTGTTTTGTGGCTCATCATCGTCTGCCCTCATCTACTTGTGTTTCACAGAAGAAAGAAAATAAAGAGTTTGGAAACAACATAAAGGTGAGTAAATGATGACAGAATCTGCCCTCTTGGCAGAACTATTCTTCTTTAAAAGCATACGTACAGTATAATATATACTAACATACTATTCATACATCAACTGAACATCCGCTGAAACACACAGTGGCAGAAAATTTAAGACATTAATCACAGGCTGAAAGAACTGAAATGATACCAATGGTTGGCACAGGGTGTCTTGGTGATCTGTCTCCTGGGCTTAAAGGGCACATGGGGCTCAGCATGGGGTAACGTTCACCAGCTGTCCGTAATTCACACCCGTCCTCGCCCGCTACAGGACTCAGACCACCCTGAGACCTCAGTCTCCTGACCCGCTCCTCCGACTCCTGAATGAGGAACAGATTACAGTTACACTGATGCATATCAAAGACAAGGGCTCAGGTAAAATCCAGCCAAACTTTCATCTAAGCTGGAGTCCAGGGAAATGTTGATTATTAGTGTATTTATTCATTTATCCCACCCGATATTTGGGTATGTTTTATGTTAGGATGCAGTCTTAAAAGGGAGCTCATGAAGGTTTGGAGCAGAGGCAGTGCTGACCTGACCGAGGTGCAGATGTTCTCTCTCTTGTTCAGCCATCAGACGTGACATCCGGAAAACATAATCTTCCTCCAGAGACCACTGCATGTCTTCTAGAGCATGGACCTGCCATTGCATCTCATCTAAGGAAAAGACATGCACAGTTGAGAGGATAATTTTATCAAAGAATGAAGAAAATCTGATCTTTATTCTCAAATTAACATTCAAGTGGTCCTTTGAGGAACCGCTATTAAGAATAATTTGTGGCCTAACTGGGTTCTTGAATTGATATATGTGGCCCGCAAAATTTTTCATCTGACAGCTGAATAAATAAGCATTCCATTGATGCATGGTTTGTTAGGATATGACAATGTTTGGCTGAGATTCAGCTAATTGAAAATCTAAAATCTTGAATGTGCAAAAAAAAGAAAAAAAGAAAAGAAAAACAAAATATTGAGAAAATCACCATTAAAGTTGTCCAAATTAAATTCTTAGCAATGCATATTATTAATCAAAAATTAAGTTTTGATATATTTACGGTAGGAAATTTGCAATATATCTTCATGGAGCATGATTTTTACTTATTAACCTAATGATTTTTGGCATACAAGAAAAATCTATAATTTTGACCCATACAATGTATTTTTGGCTATTGCTACAAATATACCTGTGCGACTTATGACCAGGGTCACATATGGTGACATCTGTGGTCTTCCTTATATGGTTCATTAAAGGAATAGTTCACCCAAAAATAAAAAAAACAATGACTTCCATAGTAAGAAAAAAACTATGGAAGTCAATGGTGACCCAAAACAGCCTGGTTACAAACTTTCTTCAAAATATCTTCTTTTGTGTTCAGCAAAACAAAGAAATTCATACAGATTCGAAACTACTTGAGGGTGAGTAAATGACGACGGAATTTTCATTTTTCGGTGAACTGTTGCTCTAAGATCTTTATGTAACATTATTGGTTACTTGTATTACTTATATTGCTACAGAAGCACCATACAAAAAATAATTATCATTTCAATATTTTTATTTAGAAAGCAGACATTAAATTGCTCAAATGTGGCGGTAAAGATATTAATGTTTCATACAGAAGATTTCTATTTTAAATAAATTAACTTTCTATTTATTAAAACCTTTCAAATGTATCATGGTTTCCAAAAAATATTTATTGACAGCTGTTTTCAAAAAAAAGATTTTTTTTTCTTGAGCAGCAAATTATCATATTAGAGGGATTTCTGAAGGATCATGTGACACTGAAGACTGGAGTGATGATGCTGAAAATTCAGCTTTACATCACATTACATCTTAATATATATTAAAATAGATTTTTTTTACAAATTTTAAAATGCTTTTCAATGGTAGTGTGTATAGAAATATTTCTTAATATTTTAATCATTTATTTTCACTTTGCACAATGACCTTATAAATGCCAATTATTTAATTTTCTAAAAATGTTCTATATTTTAGGAAGGTCTTTGCCAGGGGATCTACCTATTTCAGGGGGCCTTGGCATTACATTGAAGATTATGTCCTAAAGAACTAGATTTAAAATATCTTTTCGAAACTTTAACATATGATATCACAGGACTGAAACTCATTTTCATTTAAAACATTAACCCTGTTCTTACCTGTTCTCCTTTCTTTCAGTGCTGTGCTAATATAACTATTTCTCTCTGTCTCAAAGGGTAGTTTGGCACGAGAAGGAGAGTCTGGGGTGACCCCGGACCCCATAAATGCTGCTACGGGACTGTCCCATGTGAAAGTCTTGTTCATGGGTGAAGGAGGAGACAGTCGAGTGGGCGTTCTCGCAGTGACCCCGGCCATAAAGCGAGGCATTCTCTCCTGGCTCCTGTCAATGACGGGACTCGGATGGCGTGAGGTCAGGTGGCTGTCCAGCGTGTGGCATCTCCTTCGAAACAGAGGGCTCGTGAGCTCAGGATCCACTGGAGACGTTTCCATTCGTCCCACGGTCTCATTCACCCTCGAGTGATCATCATATCGACCCACACTCACGGTTTCCACTCCGAGCAGCTTCCTTTCCTGCGTTGCAATTGTTTTTACTTCCGGTGGCCTTGCGTTCGCTGTAATATTCGGCTGGCTGGGGTTTTCGGGGAAAGAAAAGAAGATGTCCCCGGCAGAAATGGGACGAGGACGTCCGCGGTGGGGTCTGGCTATTAAACTGGCATTAAGAGCAGCTTCTGGGCTTATTAGGTTACTGGGAGAGGTCTGGTTTGGTGAAGGAATATAGAAGGGTAAACCAAAGGCAGTCCCATCCAAAGCACAGCCGTTTTCTTTATCCGACTGGCATTCGGAGAGGATCCTGCTTGGATCAACCGTTGTGTTGCTGATGACCTTCGACCCCTGTTTACTTTGCTCTTTTTCGATAAATTCACGTGATTTCTTCAGTAGGTTCTGCAGACAAACACCTTCCGTTTGAATTTCCTCTTGCATTTCTTTTTCTTCTGCTGATTTTCTTCTCATAAACCCAGGCAGCTCAGCTGAAGGGGTCACCGGTTGCTTATTAGACAAAACGTACGGCTCTGTGGCCCCAGAAGGTGTAAGGTTTGCAGTATCAGGTACTGTGAAGCCATTCCTGTAGTCTGTTTTTGGAGATGGAGACAGGCACTGCTCTGAAGGCTTTGGCACGTCCAATAATTTTGGTGCCTATAATGCAAGTGCAATAGGATAAGAGAGTAAAATCACAACAAATTATTTTTAAAAAGCCCTTGTGCTCCCCAAAGCTGCATTGATTTGACCAAGTACAGTAAAAGCAGTACTGTGCACACTTAAAAAATAAAAAAAATAATTAATTAAAAACTGTCACGGGTTGTAGCTTTTCAAAAGGTACACTTTTGTTCCTTAGGCTACCCCTAAAGGTGCATATTGGTACATTAAAGGTCTATATTAGTAGTTTTTGAAAGAGTACTGCCCTAGCTTTTGTACCTTGTTTTCTAAAAGTGAACTAATTGTGGATATATTTATCAGTTTAAATGATTTCTGAATGATCATGTGACACTGAAGAATGGAGTAATAATACTGAAAATCCAGCTTTGCATCACAGGAATAAATTACACTTGAATGGAAAACAGTTAGATTGAAATTATAATAATATTTCACAATAATATCCTTAACATTTTTTTACCAAATAAATGGCACCTTGGTGAGCATAAGAAACTTCATTCATTCATAATGTGCGTAAAAGTGCCTGTAACTCATTTTCTTACCTTACTAGACCAAAGAATGGTCTGAATCTGATTGAGGAGGTTTTTGTTGTAATTAATCTGTCTCTCGGCCTCCATTTGTGAAGCTCTTTTCTTGTATTCAACCATCTCCCTTCTTTGTTTCTCATTAAGCTGGAAACACAGAAGGCACAATCAATCAATCAATCAACAGACAACTTAAAATAAGAGACAATGCTCTGCTAATTCTGAATGTGCAGTTATATATTAAGATTATTATTAATAATGTGTCATTACTACATTTTTCTGGTGCTAAGACTTTTTTTAGCTTAATGTTTATCATCACAAAGAAAATAAATTGTCAACAACTATGACAGAGGCCTGACATGAACCTGTCGCATATTGCAGTCACACTGTAACATTGAACCAAACATTATGATACATAAGAACAAAATACACTCTCAGAAAAAGTTATTACTGGGCAATACCGGTAATCAAAGCTAAAAGGTACCTTACTTAACCCTAACATGGTACATGATATTAGTACCTTAAGAGTCAATATTAGTAAATTAAATACATATTAGTACCTTTTGAGAGTCCATAGCACACAGACTACAAATCTGAGCATGTAAAACATCACACATCATGTGTTGTACTCACTACAGGAGACAAAGCCGGCCTGCCGTGGAAGCAGACGAGCGAGTGCGCCACCTCTCGAGCAGGTGCGCTACCGCAGCTCTTCTCCTGCATCATTTCCGACAGAATGCGTGCGCAGAAACCCTCATAGCTGTCCATGTTTCCCCCCCACAGCTGGAGCAGCCTGAATACATTCAAACGCAAACGTTCGGGCAAGTGTTACAGGCTAGACTATTCGCAGTCTCGTTTGCTAACAGCGCAGGCTTTTGCGTTTAGATTTTAAACAAACTAGCCTATTCCGTCAAAGCTCCGCATTCCACTGCTCTTTTATCTGTAACAGATGACCGCGCGCAGATGTTAGAACCTCAGCATCAGCACCTACCTTTATACCACACTGCAGGATAGAGCTGCGGCTTGAACATATAGGAGAAATCAAATAAAGGCTTTCCTTTCCCACAGATGCGACTGTAGCACTGTGATGTTCACTGGACGTACAGATGCGAATCGCGTAATCGTTTCCTGTTTTGTCCGGTAATTACGTTGTGAATGATAACGACGCTAGATTACACTATATCCACATGATGTATATGCGCAGAAGATGATTTGCTATCCTGAAGCGCGCATCTGTCATTCACCCGGGTCTGTGTGTGTGTGTGTGTGTGTCTCTGTGTCTCTCTGTGTGTGTGTGTGTGTTGTGGTCTTCATCAGCAGAACCGCCCCGTTACTCGCCGTCCTTTCATTTGGACGTAAAACCAACAGAAGATTCCTTCACACCAGATACATTTAGGTAGGCCTACAGATTAATTGTCGCGTTATCTTTACTGTAGCAAGCCTATAAATTCACAAAATGCGTTTTTTATTTATGTTTCAAATTAGAGTCATTTATGGAGGGCCAAATTAATCATTAAGTAAATGTTAAAACATACAAATAAATCTTTATATCCCATTTAATCTAAAAAAAATTTGTGCATTTTCTGCAAATATGGGAAAAGAAATAAAGGGTCTCAATTAAATATGTGCAATTGCACGTTTAGTGCAAATTTCCACATGGCCAGAGCAGTTTACTTCCTGGTAGGCTATAAATATAAATATACTGATATATTATCTGAAGGGGTTTATTGGGGTTTCTAATGACATTTGATAAATGACGATCATTTTGATATTTTCACGTCTGAGAAAAAAATAAATAAATGTTAGAATAATTGGGCTATAATGGATTGATGAATGGTCTAATAAATGTATAGAAGTAAGATTGCTTGTGCTCAAGATGTCATTGTTTGTAGCAATATGGTAAATAAATAAATATCTGCAGTTAATGAAAATGGAAATAAATGAAATAGTAAATAGTACGTTTTTTTGTTTTTTTAACCTTGGAAAAATGCAGACCTAAATTATATCCCGTAAAATAAATGCTTTTAACTATTTAAAAAGAAATCCTCATTACTGAGTAAGAAAAGGCATATTTATAAGTTTTAAAGGGCTAAAAAGAAAAGTGTAATATTCACGATTTAGTACAATTAGCCTAAATCTAACAAATTAATTGCCATGGCATTCGTAATTTTTTATTTATTATTATTATTATTATTATTAATATTTAGATGAATTGTTAATAATCCATACCAAAGAGTAGAAGTGTTTTTTTAAAAAAAAAATAAAATAATAATAATCCTGTAGTATTGATGTAAAGACTGTCCTGCGCTTCAGTTGATGTGGGCGGGGTTTCCACTCGAGCCTCGCTGCGCGCGCGCCGCTCGTCACTCAAGCTCTCTCTCTCTGTGTGTGGATGGACATCGTGTAGGTGTCGCGACACGCTAACATCACTCTTCATGTGTCCACAGTGAAGTGTAACTGGACGTGTCGTCGATATCCCGGCTCTGTATGAGCCAGCCGTCTGTTTCTGAAGGACTTTGACAGCCGCCGCCGCCGCCTGGGTGAGTTTGCAGAAGTAACGTTACCTCAGGAAGAAGAAACTAAACGCT
>JAUMHE010000047.1:1326039-1339335 GCA_032359235.1 Enteromius mattozi
GAGGTGGTACTAAAAAAAGGACCAGGTACTGTTACCAGTGGAAAACCCCCCAAAAGTGAGCTGTACTGAACCGTACCATACCGTACTATGCAGTGGAAAAGCGCCATTAGTCACCACTTGTACACTTGAGTGTACTTGTGGTATACATTTATAAGTACAGAGATAGTATGTTAAAAGCACAATTTATTTTCTATTCATGCTGTCTCAAAATAGCACAGTTGAGTACACTTCTGAAGTTTGTCTTCAGAGGTAGTAAAGAATAATTTTTAGGATATTAAATATAAAATTAGTGCGTGGAAATAGAGCACTTTTGAGTACATTATGGTGCACTTTTTTCATGTGGGATATACATATAAAACCTTTTCAATAATATTTATGAAATGGGTAGAAGAAATCTGGTGCATTAGTTTCCGACTGTACTGTTACATATTTATAGGTAAGGTGTTTTTACTTTAAGTAGATGTTCACACATGCAATTTGTTATTCATTGATGGTTTAACATTTTATAGGGAAATATAATAGTATTTATTTTTGTTTGTAATATTTAGTTTTTGCTTTTATTTATCATAATTATTAATATTAGTATTTTATAGTCATATTTTTATTTTTAATATTATTACTTTATAGCCATATTGATATATAAATCACAAAATAGCAACATTAGCCACATTTTACAGCCCTACAAACATAGCAGACTTTGAGACGATTTTAAACCACATTTTTCATCAGAAAAATTGCAATTAGTTTTAACTTGTTCACTGTTTGTTTGGATTGTGTAAGTATATTTAATTCTAATTATATTTATTTATTTAATATAATTATTTTTGGTGCTCCTAGTTGTAGTATGATGTCCTTGATTGTAACAGTAGCCTTTAATTCCTGTGTCATTAATAAACCAGCTGCAAATTTGGCAAAAAAGTGATCTTTCGGGAGTTGATGTAGCATGCATGATGTCATATAGCTGGAGGTTCAGAGCGTGAACACTGAAGATAAAGGGCCTTCTAGTAATTCAGTGAAGTTTTGGGTTTGGGAGGGTGTGTTTTATTCAAGCTAATCTGATGTGGCACACTTCCAATGGGTATTTCTCACAGGAAGACACGGCTTTTAAGGGACTGTTATTTTAAGATGTTTGTGCAGTGTTTCTCGTTTCCGTTGCTAGGTTTATTCCATGTGCTCTGGTTGCTGTCAGCTCAGTTTATAATAATCTTCTGATCTGATTTGTTAATCAGTCATTGACTGCTGCTCAATGAGTAATATGAGGATTTTGATTTTGCCTATTTGAGATTTATTTGGCCATGTCAACCAGATTTGTACAGATCTGCAAGCAGCTTTGTCTGTAATACACATTTAATGCTTTCAAAAGTCTGTAAGGTCTGTAAGATTTTTTTGTTTTTGTTTTGAAATGTGTTATTTTCTTTTTCATGTTCATGTCAACATTATCACTCATTTTTAGGACTGAGGCTGTTAAACGGCAAAAGACAAAACAACATAAGTATTCTCAAACTAAACTGTACAATTTTGAGTCTTCTGTTGTAATGGGATAGCTTTGCATGAGAATCAGACTCAAATTGGAGTCATTATTGTTTAATAATCTGCTCTATTGACACTCATCTGAATGTAATGCCCTCCAGGGGCAGCTTGAGACTGTAATTGGCTCTGGTCTGGATGGCCGGTGTAATCCTGCTGCTTATCTGGGGGCATGAGTGAGAGACACGGACAGGAATGATATTTTCAGAATGTAATCAAATGAAAATTAAACAATTTGTTTTATTTTTTGGCAAACAAATTGCCTCACCAGAGGTTTACTGTTAAAATTAAAACATAGATATTACCCCTTTATAGGATATATATCTAGGGTATATTTATGCATTTATTTATGTTTCTTTTGTCTTTATTCTTCATTAATAAAGAATCTTTTGATGTAACTGTTTTCTTGATGATTTAATGAAGCATAAGGCATACTGTAATAAAGGAAATATCATGGAAACAAATAGTTCCACATTTTTCCAATAAAAACATGATACTGAGTGTAAATGATATGTATTTACCACAGAAAATGCTAGTTTTTTTGCTGCTGCGTTTCAAGGTTAATGAACTTCCTGTTTAGATCTAGTAGCTGGGAGGTCATTAAAGATTAAACTTCATCCTGATGTTTATAAAAGCACTCCTCAGTTTGTTTTGCAGTGTGTTTGAGCGTTATCCTAGGGCAGGGATTCCCAAACGTTTTTTTTTTTTTTCAGCTGAACTCCTTTGACATCAAATGTTTACTTGAATGATTTGACTACACATTTACATGTACTTGATTTTCTGGTGCTGGATAATGCTAACATGACATGCAGGTAGTTCACTGCAGATCACATTAAACACCTCATTCTAGGCTTGGGCGGTAATATGGTATACCGCGGGATCTAAAAATAGCAACGGTATCAGTTTCAATACCGTTATACCGTCATAAAATTTTTTTTTTGAATGATTAAACATTAAAATATAATATAATTTAATTTAATACCTAAAAATGCGTATGCGTGGTTGTCATCATGTGACAGAGTGGAGGAGAAAGAGAGAGGTGGGGAAAGATGGCGAGTCGCGCACTAGAGACCTGCGCGGGACGGATTTTTCAGTCCCACTCCCGCAAAAATGTATATTATTTTCTCCCGCTCCCGCCCGCAGTATTCAGGTTTTGTCCAGCTCCCGCCCGCAAAAGCCCGCAGGTAAACATAACTACATAAGTAGTTTTATTTTCACCGCTTCTTCCCGCTACTCTATTATTTGTTTCGCTTGTTGCTTATAGAAGTTGTTAATCTTGATGTGCATGTTATTTTGATATTGTTTCAGTATTAGTGTTTGGTATTCAATTTCTGAATGGTTTAGGCACAGGCCATGCACATCACTTTGGTGACGCTGTATGAGTCTTACGTCATAATTTTTTTATTATTCACGGTAATACCGTATACCGGGGTAAAATAGGGAGGAGGTTTGACGGTATCAAAATTTGGATACCGCCCAAGCCTACCTCATTCATTTTGAGATTTTTATCTTTCTTCATCTTCTCTAGCCAAAATGAGTATGATTTTTGTTTAAACCTAAGCCGAGTCAGATTTATTGAGGCAGACAGGTTCGTCATCTTCTCAAGAATTTCAACTATGTCTTTGACGGAGGGCTGTATCTTCTTCAAAGTTGTCGTAGGCTTCTTTGTGACCTCTTTTACTGCTCCGCCCAGTTTAAGTGGCAGGCGATTTTGGCCAGGTGAACCACTCACATTTGTCACCTGTAATTATAGCCTCAGAGAGCTTTAAAACATTGCTGTGAAAAGTTCATAATGATCCCCGGTCATTTAAAATCAAAATTTGTTTTTTTCTTCTTGTTTTTTTATTTGTTTGTTTTTTTTGGAAAGGATTCACCCTGGATATTTTTTTTTTTTTTTTTTTTTGAAGTATTGATTGCAGGTGTCTCAAGATTCAACTTGTAAATATGAGCAACTGTAATCCTCAGGTTGTACTATGTGACTAGACTGTGGAGCCTGACTAAACGTTATAAATTTACATGTTTTTTCGACCTGCAGCTCAAGTTACTCGACCGCAGCCCTCGAGTTTGAGAAGGAGCATCAAATCAATCCCGTGTACGACTCGCCCAGAATGTCCCGCCGTAGTTTGAGACTACAGACCAGCAGTGGTTTTTATGGTGACAACAGCCTCGCCGAGCGCACAGGCATTCACAGTGTCAGCTCCTACAAGCAGACCAGCAGCACCAGCAGCAGCGTCAGCAGGTCAGATCTTCATCTCTCTGTCAGTGTAAGATAACAAACCAAGTGTGCAACGTTACTTCTTATCGAGAAATCCGCACAGTCTCGTGCCAGCACTTCTACGTCAGATGAGCATTGTGTTTTTGTCATCATCATTGAAAAATTTTAACTTTTATACCTGTTAAGCCTATGCATCTTATTATTACTATGGACATCTTTGTTTCAAGGGAAGGAGGGCATCTTAAATTTGTAGAAATATGCAAGTAGTGACAGTCAGCATCTCAACTTACACTAGTAAAAGAGGTTGTCCTGTAATGACTGACATGTTAGTGCTTGAGTAAAGTGAATGACATGGTGAACATACCATCTTTCTAGCCTTAAAAAATTCCCCAAAAAGATATGTTTTTGCAATCAGCCTGGCAACGCATATTTTACATGACTTATAGCAAGTTTGTACAACTTGCGTGTCTGTGTGTAATCATGAGCCATTAAACTGACACAGTGTAAGCATGCAAATATAGTAGTATTAGTATTTTTTCAAGAAGTATTCTGTCTAGAAATGTAAAATTGTGACATTCATACTTTTTATATTTTTTTCCCCTGTATTTTTAATCAAGTAAATGCAGCCTTGGTGATCGCAAGAAGCCTCTTTCAAAAACATTTTAAAAAATCATCAGTACTGTATTAGAAAAAATAAACTGAATTCCTTCTATTAGCAAAAAATTGACACTGTGATCACGTGGTCTTAAATGGCACATCTTCCACAATTCATTATAAAACCTTGCATCATTTGTAAGAAGTTAATATGCATCATAAGAAGTTAAATATGAAAAAAAGTATGAAAAAAAAATTCTCTAGCACTTGCAAAAGCTATTAGTAGAAAATACTTCTTACTTCCTAAATGTTCCTTATATCTTCATACACCAAATGGGGAATATTTACACAGTTGTAAATAAATTAAGTTGCTGGCTATATGGTGTACTGGAAGTGCATAGGTGTAATTGACTTGCTGTATTTTTCCCACAGGTCTGTGCGGAGCAGGAGGCAGCAGCAGGGATCATCGTTGTATGAGTCTGAGAGCATGTCCCAGAGCATGACTCAGACTCCTCAGAAGGACCAGACCCTGTCAGACCCGAGCTTCAACAGTACAGCCAGTGATGCATCTCTCATCTCCAGCCTGCTGGATCAGTCCACACTCAGACAGAGCTCCAGGACACACACGCACTCTGGTCAGCAGCCTTTCACGAGTGTGCAAAAAGTCTGTCTTAAAGGGCCAGTTCACCCCAAAGTTAAAATGTGCTGAAAATGTACTCACCTTCAGGAAGTCCAGGATGTAGTTGAGTTTGTTTATTTGTCAGAAATTTAGCTTCATGTTTACTTGCTCACCAATAAAGTGAATGAGTGCCATCAAACGGCTGATAAAAGATTTCTTTAAATCTGTTCTGATGAACAAACTAACTCATCTACATCTTGAACATCCTGCGTTTGAGTGCCTTTTTGGGTGAAGAACTATGTTTAATCAGTACTTATTTTTTTTGTCTTTGCTATCTTCAAAACTTGCAAATGGTCAAATGTAATTGGTGTCATTTCAGGCTACTGCTTATTTAATTCCTGGCAGTTTAAACTACGAAACTATGCATAAACAACTGTTTTTGTTGAAAACTAAAGTTTATGTTTAAGTTAACAACTCTCGTTCTTGCTCAGAACTTTAGATCAGGTCAGGTTATCATCAGTCCTTTGGAAATCACAAAGTTGTACAGTGAATTTTCACTCTTTTTATTAATCTAGTTTTGGTATTTTTCTTTTAATGTTGTGTTCAGCAAGGAGAAGAAGAACAGCTCACAGCTCTCTGTTGGAGAATGGAGACCTCAGTAAAACAGAGGAGCACACTGATCTGGCTAACGGCTATATTTGTAAGAACTGCTCGTTCCACACAGAAGAGAAGGAGGACGAAACAGCATATTCCTTAACGTACTCAACATCTGTGTCTTCAGCATATCAGACAGCTGCAGACGCCACGATGACCACTTCTCTGAACAGTGTTGAGAAGACAGGTGAGGACATGATCAAGTCACTTCTCCATACCTCAAAACACTGAAAGAATCGTTTACCCAAAAAAGAGAATTTGAAGATAAGTTTTTCTTCGTCGGAACAGATTTGGAGAAATTTAGCATTACGGATGTTCTGCAGTGAATGGGTGCCGTCAGAATGAGAGTCCAAACAGCTGACAAAAACATCACAATAGTCCACACCACTCCAGTCCATCAATTAATGTCTTGTGAAATAAACAGCATCTGTAAGGAACACATTTTTTTAATATAATTTTTTGACTTTGCTTCCTACTGAAATACGATGCCTCGATCCATGATATAGCTTTCTCTGCTGGAAGTATTCTTTCTGAATCGCGAGATAAATATGCACAGATCCAGCACTGTTTAGAAGCCAAAACAGCTCTAAGCAAACATGTGGGTGGATTTTGATGTGAGAAGATGGATTTTTTTTCACTGTAGGAAGTGTTATTATGGATTGTTTTTTTTGTTGTTGTTGTTTTTGGCTAGAAGCAATGGTTTGAAGTAAAAACACCATAGCAATGGATTTGTTTCTTACAAACATGCAAATTCATGCAAATAACTGAAGGACTGGAGTGGTGTGGATTATTGTGATGTTTTTATCAGCTGTTTTGACTCTTATTCTGACGGCACCCATTCACTGCAGAGGATCCACTGATGAGCAAGTGATGTAATGCTAAATCTCTCCACATCTGAAAATCATCTTGGATGGCCTGAGGGTGAGTAAATCGTCAGCAAATTTTTAAATTTGGGTGAACTTTTTTTTACCCTCATATTGTTGTGTTTTTGTTTCAAAAATGTGTTTATTTTTGATTCACCATGAACACATGAAACAGAGAAAGGAAAATAATCTCTCATTTTCAGTTTGGAAGTATTCCATATTCCAAATGCAATATGTGAATTTTATTTTTATATATGTAAATTCATGACCACTCTCTTTTTGTGAAATAAAGCATGCTGGAATTTTAGATGAGCAAGTGCTTATTTGCTCTGTGTGTGTTTCAGCTCATGACAGCTACTGTGGCAGTGTGAACGTGCGAGATCTGGTGACCACAGACAGCCATCTCAATCTCAACGGCTCACTCTGTAAGTACACACAGTCCGTCAGTGCAAAAGCAACTATAGAAAGCACTATAGCTAATGAACTATTATAACATAAGATGTAGATGCTTGTGTGGCTAAACATACTTGAGTAGTGAATCAGCATCAACAGTTTCATGTTCAAAGTGGTCTTTTTAGCCGTTCTGCTAGTCTGTCAGGTGAAGTAACCAGTGTTTGTTCTCACGAGGTTATAATCTATCATTTTCAGAGGTTGAGAAAGAGTTAAGTGAACCACATGATGAGTGGATTTCCATGTTGATGAGCGCTGAGCTCCAGATTTTGTGTTTTTGTGTAGCTAGTTTATGGGAAGAACCTAAGCCTGATGGTCAACAGAGCGTGTGATTGACCCATTCTAAAGTTTAAGAATGACAAATCATGTTGTTAAACACAACCACACATGAGAATTCAAGAGTCTGGGACATTGGATAAAACAATCTAAAGCTGACACTTGTGTGATGTTTTTATGTTGCCTCCCTGTCCGTATACCTTAGGCTGATGATACACTGAGCAACTTTTTAAGCGATGTTGCCAGGCAACTTTAGAAAATGTTGCCGTAAATGGTCAACCAGGTGAGACACACGGCCCAAGGTTGATCTAAATTATCAAGATAATGTAATTGTTACCCATTCTCAATTGGTGCCCAAGCATCATTGCTCAAAAAAAGTTGCCCAGCAAAATTGCTCAAAAAGTTGTTTTTAATGTTAAACAGTTGCTGCTTAATATTTTGTGGAAACTGTAAAGCATTTTTTTCAAGGTTCTTTGCTCAGCAATTATTTGAAATTCAAAGCCTTTGTAAGATTCTAAATATCTTTACTGTCACTTTAAATCATTGTAATGCATCCTTGCTGAATAAAAGTATTAATGTATAAATATTTTACTGACCCCAAACTTTTAAACGGCGGTGTATTATTGTGAATGTGATATTTTATAAGTGCAAACTTTGCTTTGTGTTATCTCCATAACTGTACTTTGGTAAAACTGATAAAACACATACATCTTTGCTGATGTTGTCATCCCTGCTGATTTTTTCAGGTGATGACTGTAAAGAGAAAAAGCACATGGAAATGCACACGGAGCACAAACGCTATTCCTACACCCACCATGTATATGCAGCCTTCTGGGCCCTTGTTTCTTACACAGGTTATACACCTTCAGATCTTTACACTCCTTCCCAGTAGACGCCGACTTCAGAGTCTCATTCCAGTAGAGATACCTTTGTGTGTCTTTCATCATTTATGTTTTTCAGCCTGTTATGTAAGACAGTGAAATTTAAGAGTGGATTGGGTCGCAGGATGTTGTCTGATTGTGTTCTGTTTTGATGGTACACACCCAGGTTACGGGCTTCTGCGGGTTTGCCGAGGTTTCGGCTCGGCCGGTGCGTTTGTGACCCGGAAGCTGAAGTCCGTTCTGTGGTTTGCAGTGTGTTCTCCAGGTCGATATAAATTCAGACTCCAGCATGCTTATCTTCGTCTCTTTTGCTTTCTTCTTTCCCTCATATCAGTGTGGCTTGTTAGACTTTCTTGTATTTGACTTGATGGTTTCTCAAGCAGAGTGAACCCACATCACTTCTCTCTGAACACTCAAATCATTTTAACCAGCACTTCCTTTTCTTAGCTTCTCAGCTGTGGTGGTTCGAGTCCATCCGTCTCCGTTTCTGAATCTTTGACTAATAATTCTCTCTTCTAAATCATTTAAACCAGTCAGTGTGTCACTTGGAGCAGCTTTCACTCCATATATAACTTCCTCCTCTTGTCCGAACAGGGAAAGCAGCGACTGGCGCCTTCTGGTGGCTGGGAACAGGATGGTATCAGCTGGTCGCGCTCATGTCTCTGATCAATGTCTTTCTTCTCACCAGGTAAAAATGTGAAGTATTTAATCCTTAATGTTAATATTATCTTTCTGTTGTTGTTTTTTTTTTATTTACAATGCACTATAATCATGTGATCTGCTACTGCATGCTGTTGTTGTTTTGGTGGGTTTTTGGGGTCAGAATGCAAGTGTGCATATGATAAATGTAATTTTTGAGAGTATTTTTTTTTCTCTGTCTTTCAGGTGTCTGCCCAAACTACTGAAGCTTCTTCTGTTTCTGCTGCCCTTACTGCTGCTGTTCGGTGAGATTTCAGTTGGACTGATTTGAAGGAATATTAATGTTTAGTGTTAAATAAATTAATGCAATTTAAGCATCTGTTAGATGCTGTATAAATGAAAAAACACACGTACAGTGATTTGCATACTTTTGTTACATGTACTTACATAAAGTAGTCTTTAGTTTTTAACAGCTTTGAACGGTTCTTTTGGAGGTAGTGATGTTTTCTAAATGGAAGGGCTTTTGCTTTATCATTACTTGTATATGTGTAGATGGATTTTCTTCATTATAAAAGTCCTTCAGATAGATACACCCAGTCTCTTCCTGTTGTTCATGTGCTGACAACAAGAAAAAGTAACCGGATTTGCTTGTTTAGCTGATGATGCATGAGTTGAAAGATTAGATATACACCATCAATTTTTGTCCCATAGCAATGGATGGCACTAAAACCTTAAAAATTAATTAATAGATTGAAATGAAAACACTTTGCACAGAAAAGGGTGCTAAGTTATTCACTAGAGCCATACTAGTACATGTAATGTTTGTAAGTTAATGTTATACTTCTGTAACTTTGTCATATTTGCATTTTTTTAAATGTGTATTGACATTGCCATGAGCTTGCTTGCTTGTTAAGCTATCATCGTAAGTGTTGCACATTTTTCATTTGTATTTAAAAACCGAGGGCCATGCTGTAAGCTATCTGTGGTCATCAAAAGCATGTCACAAAGAGTTATAAGTAATACATTCAAATATATATTAAGGCACTTAAAATACTTATGGTAGACTCCAGTAGTCCTCGTTGAGTCTAATATACAGAAACAAGTTATATTAAAAGCAGGTTTTGTTGTTGCAATTCATTTTGGTGACACTAGTGGCACAGAAACAGTTGTTACGATCCAAACTTTCTTTCACCAAACCACTGGCACTCATGATCAGCCACAGTTGTGCAATCAACCGTAGTTATACCCAGATGGTTTTGCTTATTCTTTTGATTACTTTCACACTTATTCAGGATCGCAGAAACACACACGTATTCTCTTATTCCTTCAAAATATCTTCTGAAATGCCTTTGTGGGGGTTCTTTTAGCGTCTTATAGCAGCTTCTGATGAAAGTCTGTTATTTTTTAGAGATCCTGTCCATTTAAAATTTCCATTTTTCTCTGTTTACAGGATTATGGTATCTCGGTCCGCCCATCGCTCTGTCCTTCCTTCCAGCTGTAAACCTCACAGAATGGAAAACAGCAGTCACTTCTTTCGCATCACTTCCTCCACTCCCTTCTCTCCCATCTCTTCCCTCTTTACCCGCATTACCTTCTTTCACAAAAGAACCACTGGCTAAAGAAGAACACATCTCTCCTTCGGTGGTCTCACAGGTAATAAACCAAGACCAGTCGGTGATATATTGAGTCAAATCTGATATTTAATCAATCAGCAAAAAAAATAACAACTTCTAAACACTTTCAGGCTGCGTCAGAGTCCATTAACAGCGAGCGATTGGCTCAGCTGGAGCAGCGTGTGGCGGAGCTGTGGGAAAGCGTCCAGCAGGGGGAGCTGAAGGCTAGACAGCAGCATGAGGAGGCCGTGGGTTTGGTTCAGACCCTTCAGGACCAGATGAACACACAGACGGACAGAGAGAGTCTCAGCCTGTGGGTCTCTCAGCTCCTGGAGCCCAAGTTCACTGCGCTCAAGGGAGAGATGGAGAGAGCAGCGGTCAGCAGGGCAGAGGTCAAAACGAGTGCTCAACTTACACTTTACCCATTAAGTTTTGTACTTTGTTTTAGTTTGTTTTGATCTTTAGTTGTTTTCACTTCCAATGTGGTCGCAAGAAACTAAATATTTTATGCCACTGTCCTGCTTTTAATAATATCAACAATTTCTTATAAAATTTTATTTAAAAAAAAATTAAAATACAAAAACTAAACTAAAATATGTTGTATAGTTGTAATTATAATTTTGTTTCAGAAGAGAGATTCTGTCTTTTTTTCATTAATTATATATATATACATATATATATATATATATATATAAATAATATAATATTTTGCCATCACTGTTGCCTTTGAAGCTGATATGGCTTTAAAAATAATTACTAAAGAAGTTTAAAAAAAATAAACGTGGAAGCATATTTATGAGACCATCATATTTAATATTATTATCCATTATTATTTTCAGACATTTATTTTAGATTTTATTTTTTTATTTATTTTTTTGTCTTGGCAAATTTGTTTCTAGAATTGTTTCTATCACACAACAAAATTAAAGATTTTATTTAGTTATTATAATGCTGTTGTTTAAGAAGTTTAATTGTATTTTTTAGCTATGAATACATGGATATAAATTGAACTTAAAATAATAAATAAAAAGTAAATAGAAGCATATTTTAAAGTCCTGCTTTTGATTTTACTAGGCATTTATTTTATCCAGAAATGTTATTAATGTTTTTAAAAGATTCCCGTGGAAATATCTTGCTTCTCTTTCAAAGGTTAAACTATCTGTATTTTATCAGTTATTTGCATTGTTATTTACTCTTCCAGACTGAGGAAGAGCATGTGCAGCATCAGACGAGTTTTGAAGCTCGACTGGCCGAGCTGGAGCTCCTGCTGAAGAACCTGAACACTAGAACAGAGGTATAAACACACTCTTCTGAGACTTTCAGGTTTTGTTGAAACGACTGAAACAACAGTTTAGAGATTGTTCTTCAATGTACTCGGATTCAGAAAATTATTTGTTGCTTTGTCGATGTTCATCACTACAAATGATTTAACTTTAAATTCTTTTACGAAATTAAACATAATGAAATTGCAACAAATAATATAATATATTCAGAATGCCATGTACTACTGTTCAAAAGTTTGGTGTCCATTAGAGCCTATATTTGATTACTTCTACTCATTTATCTAATTCTATCTTCTTTCTTCTTTTTTTCTTCTCAATTGAAGAAAATCCATCTAACACAGCAGACTCCAGTACAGGCTCCTGTCAGGTAGACATCCTATTAAATCACCATCTGAAGTCGTTGTTTCAGTCTCCTCCGGTCTCAGTATTAATGTCTGCTTATGTGTTTCCTGCCGCAGTGTTGGAGTCTCTCAGGAGAAGCATGATGCTTTGCTCACTGAGGTTCAGAGGCTAGAAGCAGAGCTGGGCCGCATCAGAGGAGACCTGCAAGGAGTGATGGGATGTAAAGGCAAATGCGACCAACTCG
The DNA here is from genome assembly GCA_032359235.1 of Enteromius mattozi. Classification (NCBI taxonomy): domain Eukaryota; kingdom Metazoa; phylum Chordata; class Actinopteri; order Cypriniformes; family Cyprinidae; genus Enteromius; species Enteromius mattozi. The sequence goes on from JAUMHE010000047.1 coordinate 1,338,240, forward strand.
ACACCATACATGAAACCGTATGTCTTTTTTTTTTTATGGCACATAATACATTTATCTGGCTTTTTTCCCTTTTCTTATTTATATATTTTGTTTGGCAGGTGTCAGCGCAGGTGAAGGAGCAGTTGTACGCTCTGTTGTACGGTCGTGACAGAGGTGAAGCAGAGATTCCCGAGCCGCTGCTGCCCTGGCTGGCGTCTCAGTACACGCGCTCCTCTGACCTCACCGCGACCCTCATGACCCTGGAGCGCAGCATTCTGGGAAATCTGTCCCTGCAGCTGCAGGAGAGCAAGCAGCAGCAGTTCTCGGCTGAAACCATTACTCAGACTGTCGCTCACACCGCCGGGGCTGCTGGGATGTCTGAGGAGGTACAACTGCTGTCATTTTGTTAAACACTAGTCATTTAAAGTTTGATCAGATTAATACTTTTATTCTGAAAGGATACATTCAATTGATCAAAAGTAATAATAAAGACAGTTGTAATGTTACAAAAGATGAACTTTCTATTCATCACTGTCGAAATGCATCACCATTTCTACAGTGATACCACAATATTAAGCACCAACATTTTTTTTTTTTACCTTCACAATGATAGTAAACATTTCTTGAGCAGCTATTCACTATATTAGAATTGCAGACGTGAACGGTAATGTTTACGGTTATTTCGGATTGGTCGATCATTCACGAAGCTCTGAGTTGACTATACCACGCTGCCGACAGTAATTGACCTAATAAAAACTATATTTCTGTACAGCATATAATTATGCAGTAAAATATTACACATGATCTGAGATTAATAAAAGAAACTGCACCATTCGACATCTTGCTTGTAAGTACAGCATAAATGACCGGAAATATTTTACATCAGTGTCATTTATGTGACACTGAAGACTGGAGAATGATGCTGAAAATTCAGATTTGCATCACTGGAATTAATTATATCTTGATATATATATTAAAATTAGGGCCGGGACTTTAACGCGTTAATTTAGATTAATTAATTACACAAAAATAACGTGTTGAATTTTTTTAACGCATTTTAATCGCACTTCTTTTTGCACCGCGGAACGTTTCTCACTGGATGAGTTTCGGCGGACCG
>JAUMHE010000047.1:1339435-1353386 GCA_032359235.1 Enteromius mattozi
GTCAAATATTTATATGCGATTAAAATGCGATTAATTTCGATTAATTAATTACAAAGCCTCTAATTAATTAGATTAATGTTTTTAATCGAGTCCCGGCCCTAATTAAAATGGATATTTTTTAAATTGTAATAATAATTCACAATATCTGCAGTCTTACTGTAATTTTGATCAAATAAATGCTGCCTTGGTGAACAAAAAGACGTGTTTAAAAAAAATCTTACTGACCCCAAACTTAAAATTAAAGTGTATACTCTTTTAAAATGTACCTAATATCACATCATAACTAAAATGTCAAGTTCAGTACACATCGAATGAAACGTTGTATTTGAGGAGGGTTTTTGTTTGTTAACATACCAATGTCATTTAAATCTCTGTTCTAATAATGGCTGCGTTTCCCTTCGATTTCTCAGCAAGTCCAGCTGATCGTGCAGCGTGCGCTGAAGCTGTACTCTGAGGATCGCACTGGACAGGTGGACTATGCTCTGGAGTCTGGAGGTGAGCGCGGCTACAAAACACATAACCCGTATAAACATCACTCGCCCTTTAAAGAGGTGTTTACATGAGACTGATGTGTGTGCAGGTGGCAGCATCCTCAGCACACGCTGCTCTGAGACCTACGAGACTAAAACCGCACTGATGAGCCTGTTTGGTATCCCGCTCTGGTACTTCTCACAGTCGCCCCGTGTCGTCATCCAGGTAAAACCTCAAACGACACACTAGCTGTGAACGATCACCTGAAGCAGCATCATGCGTGTCAGTAAATGCTACTTTTATTCAGCTCAAACTGGTAGATAGAGGTGGATAGAGAAAGCACGGATGATTTTAAACCGAAGAAAATATTTTGTCAAAAGATGTATGAAGTGAATTTGTGTCTGCTTTACAGCCGGACATGTACCCAGGAAACTGCTGGGCGTTTAAAGGCTCCCAAGGCTACCTGGTGATCAGGCTCTCTTTAAGCGTGGTCCCTACCTCCTTCTGCCTGGAGCACATTCCTAAAAGCCTCTCTCCTTCTGGAAAGATCAGCAGCGCACCACGCCGATTCGCTGTCTATGTAAGAATGCACACTTGTGTCTGGTTTATGAGTGTGTATTTGCGTGTATTTACAGCTTTGTATGCTAAAGCCCATGTGTTTTTGTGTTAAGAGGTGGTGTCTGGTCTCATGTTGTGCAGCTTGTAAGTCTTACTGTCTGTATCCACAGGGATTGGATGATGAATACCAGGAGGAAGGGAAGCTGCTAGGAGACTACACCTATCAAGAAGATGGAGAATCACTCCAGATCTTCCCAGTTATGGTAAAATATGGGTCAAAGACAAAAAAAATACTGCTTTAAACAGTTGTTTTTACTCAAAAAATGTTTCTGTTTAATTGAGTTGCAATTTTGTTTTTGTTTTTCTGAGCTAAAATGAAATATCACACATTTTTTCCTGACTTACTAAATCTACCCACTAAAATGTCATTCAGTGTAACAATCTTGTCAGGTATATTTACAGCAAAAATCTCTTAATAACACATTTAAAAGATTAATTACTTTCACTTCAAATATTAATTAGTTGTAATTTTATTTTTTCCACTGTCCTAGGTTTTGCTTATTTGTCAATGAGATTCTTTACTTTAAAACACAGTAAAAAATGATATCCTTCCTTAATCTTTTATGTATTTTAATATGTACAGGTCAGGAAAAGCATGTTAATATGACAATGTAACATCATTGGAATTTTATTCTCCAAAAACTTCTTTAAAACCTTAAAAGTAGACATTTTACTTACATTTAATGTTTTTTTCTATGGACATAAAATCACTTCTTTCTTCATTTCTTTTGATATGGACATCTTGACGTCTTTGACCCACATACAGAATATGCAGAATCTAGTCATTAAAATACAGTTTACTTTATAACATACTGAATGTTACAGGATTCTGCCAAATTCTGATGAATAATAAATTGTGAAAGAAATATTATATACTGCTGTGTACTTCTATGTACCTATAAAATACTACAGATAATTCAAACATTATTTTTTAAGAAATTACACAATTTTTCATCCTTGTTTTCATTTAAACAGTAAACCTCTGTTGTGCAGCACTTTGTTTGCCAAAAACATGTAAGGAATTGTTCATTTGGTTTACATTTAAAAAGATTGATTAAATAGTTACAATATTATTCATTCATTTTATTATTGTTTTAATAATAAATTTGTATTAACTCTGTAAAGCTGAAAAAAAATATGTAGTGCACTGTTGTTAATTTTAGTAGATCATACGTTTTTTTTTTTATCCTTATTGGTTAATAACACTTAATTTAACAAATAAAATAGAGCTACATTTTCTAAAATGAAATGAGAATTTCTCAAAAGGTAGACAGCAACAGAAGATAAATAGTTAAATATGCAAAGTACGTTTTTATTTTGGGCCAAATTCAGCATTTCATGTATCATTTTCAGGGAAAGCTATCCCAGCATGCATTGCAACAAGCTAGTAGTAAAATCAAGTGTTATTAGCTTAGCAATATGCGGCTGTCAAACTATGTTGAAACGAATCTTTATGTTCCACGCCAGTCATTTAATTTAGTTTTAGTTAATATGCTGCTTACTAGCTTTTGGAATAAAGCTAACATTAAGTTCTGACCACGTTTCACTTTGTTTGTTTTGTTTTTTTTCCCAGGAGAAGAACGACAAGGCCTTTCAGATCATTGAGATGCGAGTGCTGTCGAACTGGGGTCATCCCGAATACACCTGCCTGTATCGCTTCAGAGTTCACGGCAGACCTCACACTCCATAATCAGCCCCGCTGAACATCACTATATAACCCTTTATGTACATACAGGAAAAACACTTTGATGCACAGCACGGACAAAACTGGGCTTGTTAGACACATTTTTAAGACTCTAATATGAATGATGGCCGAAACAGAGTTACAAGGAGCATAGCGGGAAAGGACAACACGTTTAAGCTAAGGATTGCCACTCATTCCCACACTCCCAAATCCCTGTTCTTGCACTGATTCATGCCCCTGCGGCTGGGCCCTGTGTTACGCTCCCGCCCCATGTGCTCTCACCCGTAGAGGTATCTGTGCCTTCAGACACAACACGCTTCTCTCATTCTGTGTACAGTGTTTTGTTGTTTTTCTCTTTGTTTTCTGAATGTACAGAGAGGAGTATAGTTCAGGAAGCTGGACTTCAGCCTCGTCCACTGTGAGGTGGCCATCAGCTATAAGAGGGAGTATTTGTTCGTTTATAAAACCTTCACAACCACTAAATCTAACCAAACCTAATGAGAATGTGTCTGGGTCATGTTTTACCGCAAATCATTTACTAAATTAATCCTATTTTAGGGCTTTTATTTAAAAAAAATCCCTTTAAAAAAGTCTCATTAAGATAATTTGCATTGATTTAATGCAAAGAAAAATGTATAATTTAAACCTTTTTCATTTTTTTTAACGTTGTAATTGCATTTGTTCCACTTCTTTTTAAATTGTACTCATTTGAATTTGTTTTTTATTGTAATACAGATAAAAAAAATACTGTAATACGTAAATTTTGCAATATTATTGAGAGTGGAAATACTTTAATAATTTAAAAATATATATGTTATTATATAATGTATATTACTGTTTATCATTTTTAATAGGGTGGAATATGACCCAGGCAAGTTTTCACCCAGCAGGCACTTCATTTCATGCTTTTTTGTTTTAAAGGGGATTTGTTTTTTGCTTTTGTTTTTTTACATTAAGAAATAAACTCATAAACTGCAGGAGACCCTGGTTTGACCAGGAGATGGTTTCTCCAGAGAAAGGAATGAATGTTTATGGACTGTATGCGGACTAATATGTGTACATTTTAACAAAACTGGACATAAAACACTCACTTGTTTGTTTCTCTCGTCAGTAGTCATATCACAGTCATGATTCGCTGCAGGAATGTAACTTATTGTAATTAGACCTTTTTAATCGACTTGTATCAGTGTTTATTTTACATAAAGGGGTGCACCCTGTCGTCATCATCTTTTTCCTTTTTTGTGTTTTTAAGCATTTTAGTTTAAGTAGACAATGCACTGTTATGTCTTTATAAAGGAAATGTAAGTTGCACAAGTCCTATGCGATTCGTTGGATGTGTTTGAAAAGTCAGGGGTTCGTTTCTTGAACCGCGTCGTCAACGCTGTGTTGACCTCAAGGAGTCGTTTGTAAAATACTATTGATTTGTTCATGACTATTTATTTTATGGAAATTTAGCTAAGAAATAGGACTTTGTGCAGTGTGTTTTTGTAAAATGCTTTTCAGTGCATATTGGTCTGTTTATATTTAGTTTTGTTTGTTTTTTTGCTGTTACAAAATGGCTACATTACTATGAATTGTACCAGTAAAGAATTTTAATTTTGATGGTATTTTTTGTTGGGTTTATTTATTTCATGTTATTGGTAGGTTAAAAGTTGAGTTAAAATGAGTTCACCTAAAAATATATATATATTTGTTTATTAAAAAAAAACAAAACCTTTTTTTTTTTTTTTTTTTTTTTTTATGAAGCAGTTGTTTATTTACAATAAATTAACAAAATATATAAGAAATCTTGTTCCCTTAAAGAATAATTGAGGGAACCTACAGAAAAGTCTAGCATGGACACTTTTTATGAAGCCTAAGCTGGAGAAATGTTTAGAAATATTTTGCATTATTAAATCAAATATATATATGTATGTGTTGTTGTATATGTATATGCATTTCTTCGGATATGTCTGTCACGTGACCTGCTCCTCGCTCCTTCTCTCCGCCGCTAGAGAGCAGCACGATCAGCTTCTGTTGTCCTCAGTGTGCGTGCTTGCCCTATATGTGGGTTGTGACCTCAAAAGTTCTCAAATTCACATTATTTATTGATATTTTCTGCCAAGTTGCGCATGCGACTGTGCTATAAGGGCCAAATACTTTCTCTCTCTTCTGGTCATCCAGCTTTGTTCCCTGTTCATTCACGCGCTGAACTCAACTCGTGTCGCTTCTTGTCCATTTACTGGACTCTTACTGTTTTCCAGGACGCCAATTATAGGTTTCAACCCTCACTAAAGTATTTATTTATTCATTAAATGGAAATATTTGTTTTTTTTTAAAGTTATTTTAAATTGTCCTTGTCATAGTGTAATTATACATTTAAGTACTGAGTAATACTGCATGTACTTGTACTATATATGGATAGGGTTTGCCTTAGATTTATTATTATAATAGTATTATAATAATAGTGTTGTTATAATAGCAAGTAACCTACATGCAACATCCCTAATGAAAACATTTGACCATTAAAACGATTCAAAATGTTTTTTGTAGTGTGTTTGGGGAGAAATTACATTAGGATGTATTGGTTCAGCCATAGAAAGTGACCAGTTTCAACCTACAACTCTTATTAAAGCCAGCAAAATCATTAGAAATATTATGATGGTGCCTATTGTTTTTCAGCAAGGATGTGTAGTGTTACAATTCGCACAATTTCTATACGATTTTTATAGGCCTGCATAGTAAAAGTTAGTGTCCGCTTTGTTTACACTCATGTTTTAAAGAGGCGCGCGGAAAGCCTCCTCCTCCTCAGCATCGCAGCGAGGGCTCTCTGGATACTTCTCTCTGCGCATCTCTGTTGAAGCTGTTAATGGGCGGTCTTACTCCGCGCCACGCAGTTTGTCAGCGGACAGCGGCACCAGTTGCGTTTCTCTCTCTCCGTGGGCAGAATGTCTCATGGAGGAGTTTTGGATGCGTCTGTGAACATCCACAGGTAGTTACACAGTCTGCGTTTTTCTCGCGGAAGCATATAATCCATTCGGACTCGATTTTGGGGGGTTGTGTCTGTTATAACTAATGCACTGAGCCGTGCATGCACATTTTTATCTTTTGCAAAACACCGCGGACTGTGCAATTAACCACAGGCTAACGATGCTTGTTTGTAAACCTTTGCATTAAGTTTTCGTTGCGAAAAAAAAAAAAAACAACGCTTGGATTTTATTGCAAGTTTGGATGTGAAGGCGAGAGCGGAATACAATGGCAAGCGATCTGAAGCCTCGGTTGTGTGTGATGAAGAAAGGAGAGAACGGCTACGGGTTTCATCTGCACGGAGAGAAAGGAAAAACCGGACAGTACATACGGAAAGTGGAGCGCGCGTCCCCGGCGGAGGCGTCGGGACTGCGCGCGGGTGACCGTGTGGTGGAGGTGAACGGCGAGAACGTGGAGAGAGAGACACACCACCAGGTACATCACACACCTGTGCTGATCTCACACACTCCATCCTCACGAGAGCTCACCTTACACTGGCTGGCATGCGTGGTTTTATGAGATATATAGAGCCTACACACTCCTAAAAATAAAGGTTCTTATTGGCACCAGACGACCTTTACCTCATGGAACCTTTTCATTCCATGACAGTGTAAAAATGTTCTTTGCTACAAAAAAGGTTCTTTTAAGAACTGTTCACTGGAAGGTCCTTCGGGGAACCAAAACTGGTTCATCGCTGTGATGCACCCCCTTGAAGCTTAATTTTTTTTAAGAGTGTAAGCTAGTACTTACTTACAGTGTGTAATAATAAGAATTGTTTCTTGAGCAGCAAATCATCATATCAGAATGATTTCTGAAGGATCATGAGACACTGAAGACTGGAGTAATGATGCTGAACATTCAGCTTTGCATCACAAACATTTTGATCTAGCGTATTTGTAATTTATAAATTGCAATTTGTCAATTATTCTTGTTTAAAATGTAAATTGTGACCGTGTACGAATATCCGAATAAAACTCAAATTTCTTGTAAAAGGCAGTACCGAAGGGGAAAGAAACAGCCTCAGTAAAACTCCCTCAGCGTCGTTTAAAAGCATCCCAGGATGTACCTTGTAAAGTTGTTTGATAAATGACAAGATTGAGTAGTTGAGATCTAGACAAGGTTTTTGTTTGTGTTTTGCCATGTGTGTTATTTCATAGTTTCAACAACTAATGTTATTCTAAATGTATAAAATAGATATTTGAATGTGTCAGAGTGGCCAACCTTTAGTAGCGTGTTTATAGGCCTGTATAAACAGCAGAAGGTGCCTGAAACACTTGACATTCGTTTGTTTGAGTTAAGAAGGTTTTGGCTTTGGAAACAACTTTACATGGAAAAATAAAAGAGTACTGCATATAAGTACAATATGGAAGCCTTTGCCACCACAGAATTATATAAAAAATAAAAAATGGTAATTGCGATATTTTATTATAAATCAGAATTTTCTTGTTTACATCTCACGTATCTGAATTTTTCTGAGGTTTACATTTCGCAATTCAGACTTTTCTTCTTTTTATATCTCCTTTCCTTTTTTGTTTCAAACAGGAAAAAAAGTTAATTAAAAATGGTAATTACGATATTTTATCTCATAATTTGGACTTTGTTTCTCGTAATTATAAGAAAAAAGCTCAGAACTGTGAGATATACTCAGAATTCAGGATTCAGAATTTTCTCCGAGTTTTAAACCTTTCTTGTCAAAGTTTACATTTCAGTTGTTTTCTTATTCCAAACAGAAAGAAGGTAATTGCGCCTTTTTATATTGCAGTTATTACTTTTTTTCTCACAATTGCAAGTCTTTATTTTGAAATTCAGACAAAAAAAAAAGAAATCTGAATTGTGAGATTAAATGTCACAATCACCTCACTTATTTTTTTTTATTTCAAAGTGGAATCAAGCTTCCAAAGAAACTTGGTGAAACTGACTTAAGTGGAAAATGTTCTTGTGAATACACAATGAAATTCCATGCATATCTGTAGTTGCACTGACACTAATAGAGCGATGAAGCTGTGACAGCAGGAGACCTTATGCCCAGATCTTGTCTTTCTGCTCAGACACACTAACATGGTGCATATGTTGAAGTCGTGTATGTTGGCAGGTATGCAGTTCCAGTTTTGACAGGACGATCAAATAACACGGTATGAATGTAAGTGTAGTGGAAAGTGCATCTCTTAAACCTCATCCTATAGTTTTGCTTTCTCTTATACTCAGGTGGTGCAGCGGATCAAAGCCGTGGAACATGAAACCAGACTGCTGGTGGTTGACCGAGAGACTGACGAGTACTTTCGTAGCCTGCGTCTCACCTGCACGGAGGAAATGGCCATCCGGATGAGCCCTGCAGCCACGACCCCTTCACCTTCACCGTCCACCAGTAAACAGGGCAATGGCTCGGTGTCCAAACGACCCGAGATCTCCAAACCCATCAGGAAACCTCCGTCACGAGCTCCTAAGAAGGTATGGATCCTTTCACTATCGGCACTGTTCCATGAAGGCCCATCTAAGATGTAGATCACTTTTTGCTTTTTAAAAAAAAGAGTAAAAAAGATTTTTAGCTGAAACAGGTGCTTGGTGATTAAAATGCAAGTCAGCAGCTGCCTGTTTCTGAGAGTAAAAGAAGCATATCAAGCAGCACAAAATGAATTCCCATTGCTCCTAACTGACTTATGAAGCGAAACAATCCGTTTGTGCAAGAAACTGAATATTATTATGTAATCCAGAGCCTCAGACAAATGCTCCAGATTGATGTCCGGTTCGTGAATGATTCATTCTTTTGAATCGGTTCTTTTTAGTATTGAAAGAAGCTGTTCACCAAATCGGACTGACCGCCATCTGAAACAGTTTGCGGCTCGAGCAGCACAGATTTACAAGTTACTTCATCAAAACTCTCTTTCAGACACCTGACAGTCACTCTCACTTGAAATGATTTAAAATGCCACCGTATATGATCCTATAATGCTGTTCCTCCAGCAGTGACTGAACTGAAGAGCCACTAATGCGTGAGCCGAGCACTTAAATAAAGAGACAAAATTTAAGTTTTTATGGTTTCTCATTGCTTATGTAAAAAGGTGAGCCGATGTAGACTAGTTTATTCACTTGATATGCTTCAGACAAGTAAAACATCCACTTTTCACGAGCTTCAGTAGTTGCATATAAGTTGAATCATTGCGTCATTATGTAAACTAACTGGTGAATCAGTTAATCTACAGGTAATAATTTTGTAAATAAAGTAAAAAAAATTTGCACAAAGTAATTGTTTCGCTTCACAAGATCTCAATATATCGCCAAGAACCACGGGTATTCATTTTAAGTTCCTTGATATGATTTTTTTATTCTCAAATGGCTCTTCTATAACATCACTTTTGGAACCTTTGTTTTTAAGAGTGTAGAACCTTTCGATTAACCCACGCTGTTGGCCCTTCTCCATTCATATATAAATGAGTGTCTCTGCATCATGAAATACATTGAACATCTGGATGTCCTAGGACAGCTGGCCTGGGTGATGTCATCACTTATATCTAGTTCTCACAGACTGTAGTTATCGGTTAGTTTGTGTGGTCAACATGTATGCTGCAATAATTATGGATTCATGTGTTCACTTGAGTTTAAAACAATAATGAGTTAAGTGATATTATCTTGTTGGCTCGGTCATGGTTGGTCAGTGTCCAAAATGTGAAGCTGTATTGGTTTTGTAGTAAATGAGTGTCTTTAATTTTACTTGAAGTGAATTAGTTTTTGGTTTGCATTAATAACGTGGTTGCTAGGAATGGTTGTGAGGATGTTCTGTTATGGATTGTTCTCGATGGTTGCTAAGTGCATGTTTATTTGCTCGAATCAAAAGTCTCAGAGTCAGTTTTTTTACCCGTTGTATTGTTTTCCAGTCAAAATGGTTTAGTCTGATGACGTAGAAGTGCTAGCACATCTCTCTTCAACAAGACACATGGTTCGATGAGTCATGTCTTTAACACAAACATTTCTGGATAGGTTAATTGCTCAAGTGTATAATACTAAGGGTCATAGGTTTGTTTAGCCATTAAAAGTGTGATTTTTAACATCTGTTAGCAAGTGTAGATCATGTTTGGAGATACATCGCAAAAATGTCCGTCGTTCGTCGGTTAATGTAATATTTGTATAAGATCTCAAATATTATATTTGTCTTTTTCCTAATGCATACATCCAACATCTGCTCTCGCTTAAAGCCCACTTTCCAAATGGGTTTGCATAATTCACTGCTGTTTCAACGAGACGGAGTGGAGTGGGGAACATGTGAGTGTGTGAGTGGTGGGTGGGTGTGTAACAGCCACATGTGTGTGATAATGTTAAAGATGACATTAAAGCTGTTAACATCGCAGCAGCCCACCAGGTTAAAACGGAGAAACTGTTTCTGATATCTATCAGAAGATGAACAGAGCAGAGCTACACGGGAGAACAGCTGCAAATCTGAGCCTTCGCTGGTGAAGCACTTGACTTTACTCAAAGATTTAGATTCCTTTTCGGCAATCCGACCCAAATCGAATAAAATGCGAAGAGAAACCTTGGACGATGAATGTAGGATGTTGTAAAATTGTCTCATTTCACCTCAAAATCATACTTTTCTTTTGATTTCGGAGTGATGTATGACCTGAAGATGTTCTCCATGGCTTTTAAATCACTCATGTATGGGTGTTGCTTTATGGTGCGTTGGATATTAAAAAGTTCAAATCAATGTTTTGGATTCTGTGCTATTCTAAGAACCGAACTGAAGAATAAAAGTTCCGTATGGAACTTTAACATGTTCTCATGAAGCTGTAAAGCCTGTTTCGGTTCTAATTCTAACATTTGTTTTCGTAATATACATTCAAACTCAAAGTTTAACTGAACTGTGTAGGGGGATATTTTCCAGTTTTAAGAAGGACCTCTTTATTCAAAGGATGTGGAAATGTTCTTCAGAATGTCCAGTAATAATAGTTTTTGGATTTGGTGATTGGAAAAGCCATGTTCTGGTGTTCCAAAACCACTCTAATTGTGTTTAGCCATGTGTATGTGGGACGTCTTCCTGTACAGTGGCCTCATATTGGCTGATATTATTGCCCATACAGACCTATCATTGGACTTGATGATTCCACTCAGTGTTTAACAGTTGCTTGTATTGAAACCATCCATTGACTTTCTCCAGACGCCTGTAGACTGTAGGAAAGTGATGACTCATGAAACCATACTCTCTTCAGAACATTGCTCAGGGTTCCAGGTTTGGTGCCACTAACACAAATTATCCATCTTTGTGTGTTGATCTTGGACAGAAGAGGTTTTTGAATAGTTGCCCTGCTTGTCTTGTGAAACTCTGAGTCATAAGTGGTCTGGATCTGAGGTCATTCTGGGATCTTCTTTTGTAATATTCATTAACTTTCTCCTCCATTTTTTATAATATTTTAGTTTCTGTGCATCATCTACACAGTTGTTTAAAAGTTTGGTGTTAGTATAATTTTTCAAATTACTTTTCAATATATATATATATATATATATTGTATAAAATAACAGCATATCACTTGTGACTTGCCCCAAACAAAAATGTGGCCACCAACAATTTACAAAAAAATACATTTCTACATGTGACAACTAACCCCGGTGTCACATGACCTCATGCAGCATCTTCAGGACAGTTAGTATTTAAAAATAGCACATTAGGAAGCACAAAGACATTATAAAACCTTTCAGGCAGGAAACACAGGCCAAGCAGAGGAGTTTGTGTGTGTGTGTGTGTGTGTGTTTGAGGTGATATGGGAGTCCTGAGCCATAAAGGAAGGGGTCCTAGGAAGGGGTAGAAACCTTAAACTCACAGCACTTGAACAGGGTTTGTGTGAATCACACTCACAGAAATACGTGTAGCCTTTGTAATCAGAGTCCAAACGTAACAAGCATGGAATGTTTCACCGGTATAATTAATAAAACAGTCATAAATACAGTAATTAAAACAAATAAAAATGAAATTAGCACATGGGTATCATTCAAATGAGCAAAACACTAAGTATGCACTTCAGAAATTTGATGGCGTATGTTTGTTTAGTCCATGTTTTATTGTTTTATTTATTGTTTTACATAATGCTTTTGTTTATTGTTTAATTTTATTTGGTTGTTTGCTTAGTTATTGTTCTATTATATAGTTAAATTTTTTTAATTTGCATATATTTAAATATTTTTTTATTTGTTTTTTATTTGTTTTTGTTGTTGTTTTATTGTTTTATTTAAGAATAAAAATCCAGAAATAAACATGTGGGAGTTTTTTTTTATTTGTTTAAGAACACTGTTCTGAAATATATATTTAATTCCCCACCAGAGTAAGTGCTTGTTATTTTTGTTGGCCTTGTAACATTTTCTTCAGATTCAGCAATCCGAGAAGGCATTTGGACTTCTTACATCTTTCCTCTCCCTTTCAGTTTTTCCCTTCAGGAAGCTCTAGGAAAAGTTATATGCAGAAGAAAGCATTGTGAATACTGATCCAGAGGATCCTTTGTAGGGATCTTCCACAGCGCTTTATAAATATTTGACGATTTTAGGGCTGTTATTTGTCCCTGTTTTTCCAGAGTAGCCCTTTCTCCAGCTGTTACTCATATGGAGGAATTACATGATCATCTGAAGCTGTTCTCAAGATGTCCGGGGGTTTCACAATCTACCGAATGTTCATAAAACAGCGCACTGAACAAGCAGTGGGATACTTAGAAACAGCCCCGTTTCCATCCTTAGCTAATTGGTGCTGGGATAGTCTGGCTTTGATTTGTGACCCATAAACTCCGTTCAACTGTTTAAATCACTGTCACATACAAGACAGCAGCCTATACATGTTACACAATGCTGCAGCACAGTGACAGCGCTGGATCTTTTCCATATTTCCACGTTTTCTAAAGAAAACTTGAGATCTAGTCATTTTCTCCAGTAACTGATAAACCTTATAAAAACAGATATATGTTTGGTCACGAAAGTCAAAGAGATGCAATTTTGTTTTGAACCCCATTGACTTTTATTGTACAGACAATAATAGCATTTTCTTTTCTCTTCTGCGGTTAACTGAAGTCTTACAAGTTTGGAAGGACGTGAGGGTGAGAAAATGATGATACAGTTTGATTTTGTGCGTTAAATATCACTTAAACGTGGAGAATCATGTGAAAATCTTCCCCACAATCCACTTTCAAGCCATGTTCAAGGCTGCGGAGCGAGGCCATTTAAGAGAGTTAAACACTCTTCGCTGGTCCCGAGGTGTTGACAGTCATCTGGGTCAGAGAACGTGAGATTTGGAGCGATGCTGGACTGACCTACTTCCACACGCGCTCGTGATGAATGCCGGAGATCGAAACGGATCCCGAAGTCTCCAGTTCTCCAACCTCCTTTTCTCCTGCTGGCATAAATGAAACCATCTGCTTCGGCGTCGCACATCTGTCCAAACAAACACGATCCGACCAAATGTTTGAGTGCAAGAGATGTGTGAGGATAAACTCCGGCCTAGATAGTCATGGCATACGGATCACCTGAGTGTAATAATAACGTCCAGGAGCTGAGAGGCTGCTTTTGGTTTGGTGTGTTGAAACATAAGCATCATGGGAAAGTTAGACCTGCAGGTAAAGGTTCGTATAACAGCCAGCCAGCGTTTGCATGTCTGTGTACTTGAACAACAGTCAGTGTGCTTGGTTCATTAGTGGACTAATATCCCTGTAGGCATGTGCACCAGCCAAACCTGCTCTTAAAGGCAATTTTGGCTCCGTATTTCCATGGCAACTAACTGAAAGTTACTCGCTTTCGATTGCAATGCGCTGGTGTGCGGTTTCACCTTATAAAAATGATTCCTATGTGGTCCTGTATTGTTTTTCTTGCCTCTCTGCTCTGTTTGACAGAGTGTTTGTGGTTTGACTCATCACATTTTGGCTGCATTATGCCGTTTGGATTCGTCTGTCTCGTATAAATATGTTTGTTGTGATGCCTGAAGTCAAACAGCCTTATGAAACTAGAGCTTTTTAAAGTTCAGCTGCTTACAGTATTGTAGTTAGTATAATTGCACTGAAGTAGTGATGCTGTAGTGATAATGAAATGTAAACAAATGCTATATATATATATACACACACATACATACCATATTGTATTACAATATGAAGGTGATTTATGAGGACATTTTCAGTGTCCCCGTAATTCAAAAGGCTTAAAAACATACTAAAT
>JAUMHE010000047.1:1358496-1372654 GCA_032359235.1 Enteromius mattozi
AATCGTTTGATTAAGATTCAGACTAATGTTTTTGATTTACTAAAGAGACCTGACTTATTTGAGTCATTTGTTTGGGAATCACACTGTACAGGTTGTGCTGCAATAGATATTTCTGATTCACTAAAAGAACCAGCCCATTCAAATTGATTCATTAGAATCTTTTGTTTCAGAATTGGACTACACTAATAACACTATACATTGTTTTACAAAAAAACGATTTGGTCATTCGTTTAGGAAACAGACTACACTGTTTGCAGTTCATAAGAGCCTTTCATTTCATTATAAGAATACAAAACGGTTCTTGGTTCCTAGCCGTACCGCTTTTGATTCAGTAGGATTTAAAGTAAACACAATAGCTTCCATATGCGTGTGCAATTTCTGTTGTGCTTTGTTTTGTGCTCTGGATGCCCCGGTGGTGAAAGGGTTAATGACAGTCACGTGTGAGAAATCCCAGAGGTCCCAGTGTCAATAATTCAGAAGCATCTGTATCATTTTACAAGCCCATGCTTTGAAACACACAGGCAGCGGCTTATTGTGACAGTCACAGGAAGTTTGAGGAATGCTTTGCGCTGCATATGCCGCTCTCCCGAGTGTTTTCCCATACTTATCCCGCACATCCATGTTCAGGCCAGGAACAGAAACCTCAGGACCTGGAGTGACAGGAAGAGGGCGTAATGCTGGGGAGCACTGAGGGGTGGGACAATGGAAATATTATAACTCTGATGCTTCAGCAGGGAGCAGGGAGGTTTATTTGAGTCAAGAAATCATGAAGTTTGGAGGTATTTATCAGTGGAAGTGTCAGAAACAGAGAAATGCTTGTTCCTCCTACCAGTCCCAGACTCCTCTGAGTTTCTCTCTGACAGTAGTTGTTTTATTAGAGGTCAGCTGTGTTGAGGAGGTGGCATGGACTGCTCCTGAATTCAGAGAAATAAAGTCTTCCTGTCTTGGATTGTTTTTAACTCTATGAAGTCTGCTGTAGCATATGTGAACATGAAACTGAATTTCAGCATGACTTTGTCATCTGAATAATACTTTTTTTAACAATTAAAAGGCTTTTAGTATTATTCTTAAAACATCTTTTGAAATCTTTACTGATTTTTATAAAGTAAACATGAGAGTAACTGTTATATATAACTTTTATACGTATATCTTTTATAAAGCTTGCTGGACTGAAGCAACTTAGGCTTACTTGATTTTCCATATATCTTTTTTTTAAAGCATGTGGGAAAAAAGGCATCAAATATTTTAAACTTTTAAGGAAAATTGATTTGTTCATCTTCTGGCCAATATTGAGTCAATATTGTTTTGCACTGCATTGTAAATAACTGTCTGTATATTGTTATAAAGATCTGATACAATACTGTGATATTGATATAAAGGTTGATTTACAAGATATAAGTTTTTTTTTGTTTTTTTTTTAATCTCATATTGCATATTTCTGCTGTTTTGGACCTTTAAATAAAACTGAGGCATTAATTTTTATATTTATATTAGTTCTGTTGAACGATTAATCGCGATACAAAATAAGTTTTTGTTTACAAAATATATTATTATTATATTATATTATTATTGTGTATATATAAATACACACACATACAGTATAGATTTTGAGAATATTTAAATATATTTGCATGTATATATTTATATTCATATTATTTATTATAAATAAATATATTTAATGTATAAACATAGCATGTTTCTAAAATATATACATATATGTGTATTTATAGATACATAATAAATATACACAGAACACACACATATATGATGTTTTATCGATTTACAGCACTAATATTTTATATTTATTTATTGTCTAAAAGCTTAATAAACTGTTCCAATTATATCATATTTCAGGCTTTAAAGGGTTAATTTTCCTATAGTAAAAAAATTGTAACCATTTATACATACACAGTATACCTTTATACTTCAAGAAAATACCTTCAATTTTCCTATAATATATAAAATGACAGTCTAAGGCCCGTTCACACCAAGCACGGTAACGATAACGATAAAGATATAGTTCTAAAAATCGTTCTTAATGTTAAAGAATAGCAGCATCCACACCACAACTATAACGATAATGGACAGAGAAACGATATCGTTGGGAATCATTTTCAGAACGATTTTTCTCCAGCTGATAGAAACGTTGACAACCAATCAGAATAAATCCTGCTTTCACGCGCTTGGGAATTTAAAGCGGCAGACGTGCTCGAGCTTATAATAATCAGACGATATCGTTTGCAAATGTAGTTATCTTTGTAGTTATCGTGCTTGGTCTGAACGGGCCTTAAGCCAAGGCTCTTCGTGTGATGCAATGACAAAAAGCATTTTTTTTTGTTTTGCTTTCCACATATAATCACTAAATTGCATGAATGTTTATTTTGGGGTTTATAAGTACGTCCTCTGTCCATGTCGTGTGTTAGAAGCGTTTCTTTCTTGAAGTTCTGATGTAGTATAGTATGTTTTCAGACATATCAGTATCGGAAATGCTGTAATCTGTTCTTTCTCCAAACAATGTGCGTTTGGGGGTCTGCTGTCTCCAGCCGGTCAGATCAGCTTACACGAGGCTGTCAGTCAAACCACTCTCATCCCAACAAACAGGTCGAGCCACAGCAAACACAGACAGAGACACAGACGTTAACCATTTGTCTGGAAACCGATCCTCAGAGCTCTTAAAACTTTGTTTTTGCTCAAAACAGTATAATTTGCATGTTCAGGCGTAATAGATCACATGGCATTATAACAGTTTCATTCAAAACATGCAAAAGGCTTTTGTATCTTAAATTGAATATTTACATTAAATCTCACATATTTAAAACAATCTAAAAAACTATACACTGTAATATGTGAAATGTGAATGAAATATCTATTTTTTTAAAATGTAACTAACCCTTAAATGCATACCTCAGGTCTTTAGTGATCATTCTCTACCCTCTCCCTCCTTTATTTTTTAAAGTTAGACATTAACCTTCTTAGTATTCCTCAATCTATTCATTATCTGATTAATTAGGGTCACTAGAGACCCGAAATGTGTAACTATATTCACATCTAATGACTCAGTTTGTGTAATGCATCTTTATTCCTCGAGGTGGCACTGTTTCATACACAACAATGACTTGATGTTTCACTCATAATTACCGCAGGCATAAAATAAAAGAATATCATCAGCAAAAACTGAAGTGGTTTGAATGGCTTTACTGCAGAGCAATTACTTTACGCAATGAAATATAAATGTCATGCGATGCTGAATGTGGTGAATAAGCTGCCAGTGATCAAAAGTCAAGTCAATAAAATGATTGTTTTGAGAATACGGTTGAGATGGTGAATATGAGGCAGATGCTGAATGTACTGTGGTTCTTAAGATACCAAGAGTTTTTTCCTAGTTAGAGATCCATCCGTGCTGGATATATTGGGTCACAAAAGACCCGAAGGTAATAACCATTGGTGAAATATTCATGCGTTTAAAGGGTTAAATGTGTAATACACACACACACAATGTTTGTATTTTTGCTGTCACTCTTAATAGGCTCACCTAATGGACCTTGACCTTTGACCTTCCCTGTAATTACTGCCTCTTATGAATAAAAAATCTCTTTGTATAGTGAATGTTCCCTGAATTTCCCTGAATTATGTTTTCTATCTTCGTACTATGTGCTTTCTTCTTTTGAGTTTATTAAATAGAGCAAATGTCTCTGCTCTGGAAACATAGGACACGTCCAATCAATTTAGGCAGATACTGACTTATTAAGCTGTAAATATATCCATGTAAAGCTATAAAAGCTAAAAGAAGGATAGCAAACAATGCAAAGGAATTCTTACGACTGGATTCTTACTGTATATGATGTGATTTATGAGCACTTACCTGTTCAAAACTCTCCTCCATGGTTTTAAAGTGCGATAAGTGATGTTTATTTCCACTGATTTTTAAACAGTGAGTTATGAACAGAAAGGTAAGAATTTTACAAATAAATACGAGCACTAGTGATGCATGAGCAGATATGTAGGAGGATGACATCTTGTAACCCGGAGAAATACCCTTTAAAAAGCACAACTTGTTGGTTATGACAGTTTATCGTGGTTTCTATGGTGACGTGACGAGTGTTTGCGAGTTTCTCCTCTGGCAGGCTGATAATACTTCACATGCTGCTGTTATTCTCACGTCCAGCATCTTTCTGTTCTTCTGCTGGCCTCGCTTTGACTCTTCCAGGCGTATTTCATTGAACAGGGTCCTTCGTGGCATTGTTGTGTATTTTTCCACTCTCCGTCTTGGATGAATGGCAGATTTCCTGGCTTGTTTCTTGTTATTGGTTGGTCATGGCATTTGTAACCTTCCATTACTCATTTTTATGAGGAAATCTCTTTTATTCAAATCACAATGGTGGGATTCATTGTAAAAGTAACCCTGTCATTAGGTTTTCAACAATATAGCATGCAAATGCATTTCATTTTGTGTTCATTAAAATGATTTCTGAGTTGTTTAAGCAGTGGACTGGTAACCAGGATGGTTGATGGCTGATGTAACAGCAATTTTATGCAAATGACATTTACTCCAATTTACAAGTATTAATTTAGCAGATGATCCTTATTCAAAATGAACACTACAACTATGTGTAATAAATAAGATGTACACAAAATAGTTGTGTATATATTTTGAAAATATTTATTTATATTTATGTTTATTCATTGTGTAAACAAAAACATTTTGGATGCAATTAATTGCTTGCCATATAAATATAATTTTGTTTTTTACTTATTTATATATTACAGCAGTAACATACACTGCAAAAAAATAAATTAAATAAAAATAAATAATAAATATATATATATACATATTTATATATTACAGCAGTAAAACTGCACACACTGCAAAAAATTAATGCAAAATGGAAAAAAAATAAGTCTTGCTTTTCGAGAAATTAAACAAAGTATTAGAACAAGAACAAATATCACTGGGGCACGAAAACTTCTTTCCACTTCTTTTTTTTTTCTGACCTTGTTGGCAAATAAACTCTCTTCATTTTGACCAATTTTCTCTTTCTCCCTGAAATTATGGATGAAAGACATTGGCTGAGACAGTTTAATATCTACTATTTAAAACTTGTGTAAAACTGAAATGCTGTGAGAAGTTGCAAAGAGCTTTTTCAACCTGAGATTGATCTGTAGGTTTATTTGCCGGTTTCTAAGTGTCTTTGTCTCTTCTATGACAGGAGGTTCAGACCTCTTCGGAGTCATCGAGCCGGGACCCGTCTGAGCTTTTGCCGAGGCTGTGTCACCTGGTACGCTCCGAGGCAGGATACGGCTTTAACCTCCACAGCGAGAGGTCCAGACCGGGCCAGTACATACGAGCCCTGGACCCCGGCTCGGCCGCTGACCATGCAGGACTCAAACCTCAGGACAGACTCATAGAGGTCAGATCTGATTCTGATGCTGTTCATAACACATCTCTATCATATTTCTATCATTTCCCCTGAGAGACACCACACACACACATGTGCATCGGTGCACACTGTGATGATGCCAGATATACACCCACACTTTCTAAATTCACTTGAGCATTCACACTCACACGGCCCATCCATCACATTCAGATGCATGTGGGCGGCTGGTGATGTGATGACTCGCGCAAAATATTTCTGTGCTTGAGAGACTGAGTCAAGCAAAATAACATACTGTTCAAACTTACATTCACCATCGATGGAGCCGAGTGCATCCTGCATTATCAGAGAAATAAATAACATGATCTCATAACCTCTAGAAACACAGGAACTTGTGTGCTTTAGTTGGATTGAGAGTGGATTTAACACATTATCTCTGTCTGATCAATGCAAACGTGCAAAGCTGTAATTCAGGAAAAAGTTCAGGAGTATGCTGGTGGAAAGAAGAAAAATTGTGCTCAACACTGTTTTACAGACATTTCAGTAAACCGCAATAAAAAGGTGAATCTTATAAAACCCTGATTTAATATGAGTTTCAACAATATAACAAGAAAGGGAAAAAATGCAGAAGATAATGCAGTCTTATTTAATTTTTTGATATTATTTATGTTATTGTTTATGACTTTTACAAGCATTAAACTTTTACAACCATTAAACCAGTATTTATATGACATTTGTGAAAAATCTAGAACTAAAAAGCACTAAAACAAATAAAACATTTATTAAAATCTCCAAAAAGTATAAATTATTAATTTATTATTTATTACTATATATGTATTACTAAATACAAAAACTTTTATTTTGGGTCTGATTAATTGCAATTAATAGTTTGACAGCACTAATATATATATATATATATATATATATATATATATATATATAAATAAAAAAAATGGAATAAAAATCCATAATACCATAATTTATCATTGTGTATATATATATATATATATATATGTGTATATGCAAGTATTATGCAATTGTTTATGTATTGTTTAACCTTTTGATTTAAATACTTAATAATCATCACTGAGAATAATGGAAGTTATAAAAAAGTAAAGCAAGACTTCATTTTCATGCAAACATTGTTGCAATGCAAAAAAAAAAGGCTTTAAAAAAAGGCTTTTATTTTTTTTTAAGCAAAATATAATTTCTCATTTCTTTCATGTGATTTAGAGGTGTAATATGGCCCTTCTAGCATGATCTTGACCAGTTTTGTGAGAGAAACCCTCTCCTCATTGCTCTCAGTCTCTCAGTATAAAAGAGTGAGAGTCCTGCCCCCTTGAGTCTTCAGAGACGCAGCTCAGGACACTGATACCTGAAACCCACCTGTCTGCTGTTAATATTTGATGCTGTTCAGCTGAGTACAGCACACGCTCCATCTGTCCTCGGGACAAACACTCAGATTAAATCACCTTCAGCAGAAGGGGAGCGCGGGCAGCTCTAGGGGCCTTGTTTTTGTTTTGATTGATTTGGTTGTAATTTCGGTAAAAACTCTTCCTCGCCTATCCTCTGCTCGGCTCGCTGGGAACCTAATTCTACCACAAAACATGTTGCTAAGCAACCGAGAGCAGGGCACTGTAAGGCAAAACAGAATGAACAGGTTTATCGGGGATAAATGAAGCTTTTACATATGATTAAAGTCACTGAAGCAGAAGTGAGGATTCACCCCAGAATAATCTACTGATTACAATGTTTTTATAGTTTGTCCCTGGAACTCTGCTCTCTTAATGTTTATGAAAAACAAAAATAAACCATGGCAAGTGGTAATACTAGGCTGTCTTCCACAAGGATGAAGTACTTTACTGTACACTCTCAGAAAAGCTGTCACTGGGGCGGTACCTTTTCAGAAGGTGCATGTTTGTACCTAAAGAGTCCATTTTGGTACCTTTAAAGATACATATTAATACTTAAAGTGTACAAAAGTGTACCTTTTGAGTGTATCTTTTCCATCCCAGTGACAGCTTTTGTACCTTTACTTCTGAGAGTGTACCATTTAAGTACTTTATGAAATCAATTATTTAAAAAAATAGTTATAAATAAAATAATATATATAATATTAATAATATAAATAATATGTGTATTTGGTGTTTAACATTATTTTTCAACATTATGTACAATTCTAAATATAACAAATTGTATTTTACATTTTAGAGATATATATATATAATTGTATTATTTATTAATTGTTTATTTAAATATTATATATATATAGAGAGAGAGAGAGAAAATTTATTTTATTTTATTTTAGATTATAGATTACTTTTAAACAATTATCCAAATGACATACAGATATAATTATTGAAATTATATGTATGTATGTATATATATATATATATATATATATAATATTTTTTTATTTGTCTATAAGAATCATGTATTAGTTTCATTGTAGTATCCAAAAAAAAAACACCCACATGGTATTACCGTTGTGAAATGTCCAATATATCCAGTTTATGAATATGGTTAAATGTATACTCACTAATGTTTTTGTTGTTGTACAAAAACTTTTACATTTTCTTTTTTTAAGGTTATAGAACCTTTGCTGTATTAAAACTCTGTGCAGGTGAATGGCGTGAACATTGAAAGCATGAGACACGCTGAAGTCGTGGCCTTCATCAAGAACGGCGGGAATGAGACGCGTTTACTGGTGGTGGATCCGGACACAGACGAGCATTTTAAAAAGATGGGCATCACTCCCACCAGCATCCACGTCAAAGGTAGTACATCTCACTGAAGACAGTTCACCCACAAATCACCGTTCATGAGCTGTGATGTCAAAGCGAAGAACATAAGCCAAGTCACATTAGTGCTGTTCACAATTCAAATTATATCAAAGTAGCTTTTTAGAAATTAATTGTGATAATGTTTATAATTTCTCAATATCTTCAGGCTTTATAGTTGAATTTAGCAGATTACCGCTGGCCGATAATACTGTCCGCATTTAGCAACAATTCAAGCAGCGTGTAGTGGATAGAGTCTACTTTTGAGTGGTCCCAATGAAAGTGCTCCTATTATGGCTTATGAAAGGTTCATATTTTGGTTTAGGATTCCCAAACAACAGGCTGACATGCATGCAAGGTCAAAAAACACTTTTATTTTCTTATAATATGCATTTATTTTTTTACCTCATTTGTTAAATGACTCCCAAACGATTCGTTCAACGATTCATTTTTCCAAACTCCTCCAGTGATTGGTCGATTTCATTTAAAGCAGTGTTTGTGAGCTTTTTAACGCCCCAATAGTGACACCTATTGGTAAAGAATGAATTTGCCTTTTCATTCAGACAAACGCGACAAAACCAAAAAGTGTACGGCGATATGCTTATGTTTCATATTGACTTAAACATGAAATGGCTTGGGACTCGTTTTAAATACGACTCGTTTCAATGATTCAGAGTCGACTCTTTCTTTTGAGAGACAATAACTTTATACACGGTGCACTTTTAGATTTAAAACTCGGTAGGATGCTTTCATTCACTTAGAGCATGAAAGATCATTTATAAAAAATCCATAATAGAGGCACTTTAAAAAAAAATTGGATTTTGAGCCCAAACGAGATGATTTTGCTCTATTGCGCAATCGGTCTGTTTGTGCAGCTTTGGTTTCCTCTTCCTGGGATTTGAGGGGGAGTTTGGTGCTTGTGAGGTTTGGAAACAGACAGATGTCCGCTTTCCTCTGAAGGCTGTATAAAGGGGTGTGAAAGCCCTGGGCTGGTACAGTAAATCCATGCTCTCTGAGCCTCGTCCACGTCTGTTTCCATGTGCTTCAGATTAGAGTTAAATTGAGGTAAACACCTGAAACAGGCTATTGACATCTCTTAGATAATCACTGCTTGGCAGGATCGTGGTTTGGCCCACAGGGAGCTCATTCCAGCCCAGTCCACTTGCTTATATTAGTTTTCTTCCAATTCATTCTGGATGAGTGAATCTTCTGCGTCAGGTCTGTGAACATCAGCTGATACAGTTTAGCTTGATCTGGCCACAGATGTGTGCTGCTTTTATCCCACAGCTCAGCTTTCTTCCTCAAGAGCCCGCTCAAGGTTTCCAGCCGTAGCAGTGGTCTTCTCAAGGAAGTTTAGCAGCTCTGTATGAATACACAGGCTCATCATGTACATTATATTGATAAACCTACAACGGATTATGGCTGTTTTTTAATCAACATCAGCCACAATGTTCTCTTCTCTTGATATCTGTGAATGAAGTACGATCTGAGCATTTGTTCTTCTTATTAAAACAGATTTTGACGAGTCCGTGACTAACGGGTCCAACAGCCCACACGTGAACGGGACGTCCTCACGATCCACATACTCAGACGGCAGCAGTCAGGACAACACACAGGTGAACAAAAGAACACAAAAGCATCTGCAATTAATATATTTCTATTGCATATTTATGGCAGATTCATGCATTGATACAAAAACATTTTTCAGTTAGTTAAAGTTTATGTATATAAAGTACTACACAATGCACAGTGAGATTTATTATTTTTCAAGGCATTCATTTAACTGGTTTAAAACATCTGTAGATATGGATTTTTCTAGAAATTAAAAGACACTGAAGTCTTATGCATGTAATTATAGATTAATTAAATATTAAATACATTAAATATATTCATTATTCAAGTCAAAATGTATTTAGTAATTTTATAAATGTAATTTCTCTTTTTGTTTTAAATGTAATCATTATTATATTATAAAATTATTTCAGTTTTCTTTTTTAATATATTGCATCTATTTAAATTTAAATCAACATGATGTTAAGATAATAAAACATTTTAAGGGGCAGATTAAAAAAAAGTTCTTTAACAATAACCTGTGTGTGTGTGTGTGTACACATAGTATATAATGTGTATTTTATAAATATATATATGAAGAGAGAGAGAGAGCATTTGTTAATTGCTTATTTTCTTTGAAAATCTATAAATATACAAACAAATCCACAAACACCTCTGCTCCAAAGTTTGGAATAATTAAGATTTTTTTTTTTTATGTTTAATTATCAGCATATTAGAATGAATTCTGAAGGATCATGTGACACTGAAGCTGGAGTAATGATGCTAAATATACAGCTTTTCACATAAATTTGGTAGTTATTTTGAATTGTAATAACATTTCATAATATTTGGGGTTTGACGTTTTTTTTTTTACGTCAAATAGATTGCAATAATTCCAAACTTGCGTATACACACTCACACACATACATATATTATATTACACGAAATGCATTTGAATGCCAAATACTCAATATTTACTGCAATATGGCAGTTTGCAACAGTGTCATGTGTGTATTTATATTTTGCAGTTCTCGAGGGAGAGCAGCAGTCATCTTCTCGACCCGTTTGAAGAAATAGGTCTGTGTCTGAGCCCCACAGCAGCGGAGGCTAAAGAGAAAGCTCACGCCAAGCGCGCCAGAAAGAAAGCGCCCCAGATGGACTGGAACAAGAAGCACGAGATTTTTAGCAATTTCTGAGTCTTCTTCCCAGAGACGCCCCCCCATACGTGTGATGCATTCAGAGCCCCGGACACGTGACTGCTTTTGATGAAAAAGAGGAACCTATTTTTGTTGAAAATGAAAACTTGAAGCATAAAATGTTGAAAAACGCACCCGGAGTGGATGACATGATAGGATTTCTGTCTTATGAATGGCTAAGAAAGTCACAAATGGATGGTGAAGAAGGATTTCTGCGTCATTTCATGCTCATGCTGTTTATTCAATAGAGCACGTAGACAGTAAAGTACAGAAAAGGAATACAAAAGCCAAATGACACTATAATACAGAACGGCGCTTAGACTGTGCTTTTGCAGAACTTCGATTCGATTCAGGACCAAATTAATGAAGCTCCTTTTGTGTCGGGACATGTTACGTGTGAATGTTACACAAGAATTAGAATTGTTCTTTTGCCAAAGACACAAGCTATAGTCGACCTGATCCACTGACTTGTTTTGAAGGGAAGTACCACTGTTTCTAGGAATTACTGAGATTTCAAAAAAACAGAAGATAAACTGGAGCGACCCAGAAATGAGACTCTGCTCTTCTTCACCGCTAGAGGACGCTGTTTATCCAGTCTTGGGCTTCATTATGAAGGAAGCGGAACCTGCTGAGCCAGCAGAGGGAGCACCGCAACACATGCTGCTGCTGTCTTACAGCTCAGCTGACTGCAGGAAAAGCGAAACTTCTTGCTAAGCTGCAAGATACGCCACAAAGAGTCAATGCTGTATTTACAGTATAGTGTCTACTGGTGCATTCTGGGACGTGGACACCGACAGACAGGTGGCATGCAAGTCACAGTCGAGCACAGCCGAATCGGTTCAGAAAGTAAAACGAATCTGAAGTAATAAACCTCGTAAAACAATAAAGCGCAGCGCATGCCTTATCTATAGAGGAACAAACAGTATTGATTCTGTGAGGGTCGCTGAACTTTGACCTCAGACTCATCTCTGAAGAGGGGCTCTGTTGTGGCTGATTTTGGATACAGGATTCCCACCTTTATTCATTTGAGTTATAGTAACGCAGACAATCATGAAAGCTTTTTAGAGAGCGCTATATGCATTTACAGCACACATATTGTGATATATAACATCAGCATTACTATTATTCGTCCTAATAATTCATGATACGTTCCATGTTTGCAATTTAGTATTAATGTAGTCAAGTAGTTTTTTTCTGTTCTGTTGCTCCCCTACACCGACATTGAGCAGTAATGGGAAATCATTTCCTGTCAGAAATATTCGTATTAGTATTATTTTTTTCAATAAAGTGTGACAATCACATTCTGAATGAGACTGATGTGTTCAATGCATTCGTCTGCAGAAAGTTCTATTTTGAGCACTTTCTTTTTCAGTAGACTGTAGACAGTATTTATGTATATATTTATATATATATATAATTGTTGTAAACCTAGGCAAATGTTTTATCAAATTTAATAAATGACAAATCTAACAAATTATACTATAGGCTGGCCACTACAAATTTGACAAAAAAATATGAAATATATTAAAACATATAAAAAGTTATTAAATATTCAATATAATTAAAATTTTTTACATCACATTTTCTGACATTTTTATATAATAACAATATTTATTAATATTTTAGCAATTAAATGATGTATTAAATATTTATTCATTTTATTTTTTTTTTACCCTTTTTTATTTAAATTTCACTGATAAATGTTTATAATTTTATTGCTAATTTTTCAGAATATACTCTCTTCTTCCCAACAAAAATGTGTTCTGGACTGTAAATTTAGTCCCAAAACTTGGTCAAGCTACAACAGTGGTAATATAACTAAATTAAACAGTCATTCTAATGTGTAGTTGGTAAGTTTTCTTTAAAATAAATGTATATATTTTTGTTATATTACATACTTTATTATATATTTATTATATATTATTATATACATTTTTATGTGTAGTTATATTTATTGATGTACAGTATATAAAGTCAGAACACCTTAGCAATATATTCCTTTACTGTATTCTGATCTATACTTGGAGCTCTTATGACAAAAAAACAGAAGAAGATATGTCAGAAATGTATGGTATATTTTCCTCCGTCTAATCCGCTTTGATTTTCCCTACGTTTTTTTTTTTTTAGATGTTTGCGAGAGCTGATTGAACTAGATTCAGGATCGAGTGCTGCATGTCCATGGAAAGGTCGACGATGCATTTCCGTTGCTAAGGTGTTCTGACTTTTTGTTGTGCTGCCTCACGGTTGCTAGGGTTTTCTGTTGGGTTGCTAGGTGGTTCCTCGCTGGCCTAAATCAAAAGAGCCCGCCTCCAAGTCTCCAGAATATTCTGCTCCTTACGTATGTGTCCATCAGTGCTATGGGATTCATTATGGGCCAGGTGGAAACTGCACGTCAGATCGCTCTGAAAAATAATAACCCATCTCATCTCAACAAGATCTGAGCAATCATTCATGTAGCGCAAACACTCAGTTTAATAACCACAAGCATGAGCAATAGTAATAGTGATGCTTGTATAATACCACTAATAATATAATCCATTATGATTCACTCAAATCTTGCACTTTGTTGATTAGGTTATAGTCATTTCTGTTCTCGTTTTTTTCCCATCTCTGTAAAATCTGTCATACAACCCCCGCAAATAATCCTCCATTCATTATCAATAACACTTTTCACGTAGCTTCTAGACATTCACTCATTGTGAGACACGAGGTGTACGTAAACGTGTCTGACCACGACCCAATGAGCCATAAATGATATTTCAGTCTTTAGATTAGAGATAGGAGTGCCTGTTTGCACTGAGGAAACCTGAGCAATATAATCATGTGAGATATGCTACGATGAAAATAAAAATAACTGATCTCAAAGTGGACCGCGCAGACGATCTGATAACAAACTAGACCACTGAAATTACCCCATTTAGCCTTCAGAAAGGGAGTTTTTGAACAATAATCCTTCTGTTGCTCTTAAATCTAACATGCAGACGATCAGTGCATGTGTCTGACAGGGTTTGTGCGTCTTTTGCTGAACAAAACAAATAGCTCATAATCTCTGAAAACACTTTAAACTGGGGACCTGCGGCGAGAACCGTAAAAAAGCTGTTTACTGTCATGCTTGTCTAGCAGTGTAATGCATCGCAGGAACATCATAAAGCATAAAGAAAGCTATGAAATGTGTTGGGACGCATGCACTACATATACAGTACACCCAAAGTGTATTTAGTGTAAAAACGTTTGTGTCTGTATCTGTGCTCAAATG
>JAUMHE010000047.1:1372754-1398083 GCA_032359235.1 Enteromius mattozi
CAAATGCTCTTCAACTTCACATTTCTTTGTCATTCTTGGTGGTTTGTTGTGAGTGTAAGAAGACCTCAGGTTTACTAACGTAACCACAGGTGTAGTTCATCATCGTCACTTTACTAACACTTTACAATCACTAAATGTCCATAATACTGGTGTATATGCCATACATGTCCATTTAAATGTATTATTCACTTAATTTTTAAACAATTATTGTAGTACTTTAAATGTTTTGCTTGTAAAGTTTCTATTACAATTAAATTAATTTTGATAATATAATTAAATATATTTATAAATATCTAAAATATATATTATTTAAGAAAAATATATATATTTTACATTTGAAAGTTATATATATATATTTTTTTTTATTTATTTATTTTTTTTTTTCTGGAGCTACTGCACCCTTAATTACACACACTGTAAAATTCAATCCTCTTTTGCCCCAAGAATAGCTTGAATTGTTAGTGGCATGGATTCAAGAAGGTGCTGTCTGAGACTAGATGTTTTGTCTTGTTTCCAGCCAAAATATCTAAAAATCTCAAATCAAGAAGGATTTTCTAGACAAGAAAAAATGATTGTCTTGTTTTTAGAAAAAACAAGCTAAAATTAAGTGAGTTTTTGCTTGAAACAAGCAAAATAATCTGCCAATGGGGTAAGAAAAATAATATTTTTTTCTGTTTGAAATAAGATTATTTTGCTTACCCCATTGGCAGATTATTGTGCTTGTTCTAAGCAAAAAGTCACTTAATTTTGACTTGTTTTTTCTAAAAACAAGACAATCATTTTTTCTTGTCTAGAAAATCCTTCTTGATTTGAGATTCAAATTATAATTATCAAGAAAATTATTCTTGATTTCAGAATTTTTAAATATTTTGGCTGGAAAAGAGACACAAAATCTAGTCTTAGAAAGCACTTTGTGCAGTGTGCAAACACTGCTTCAGGCTGGTGATTTTCTTGCTACATAATTAGTATAGTATAATAAGCATTTTTGCTATATAATTAGTTGGAAAGGTTTACAAATACACCAAGGGGTACATTAAGATAAAATAAATAAATAAATAAATAAAATTAAATATTATTACGTGATCCTGGATCACAAAACCAATCATAAGTGTGTTTATTTACATCAGCTGAATAAATAAGCTCTCCATTGATGTACTGTTTGTTAGGACAGGACATTATTTGGCCGAGATTTAAATATTTGAAAATATAGAATCTGAGGCAAATAAATAAATAAATAATACTGAGAAAATCCCCTTTAAAGTTGTCCAAGTGAAGTTCATAGCAATGAATATCACTAATCAAAAATGAAATTTTTATATATTTACAGTAGGAAATTTAAATCTTCATGGAACATGATGTTTATTTAATATCCTAATGTTTTTAAGCATAAAAATCATTTTGACCCATACAATGTATTTTGGCTATTGCTACAAATATCTGTGCTACTTATGACTGTTTATGTGCTCCAGGGTCACAAATATTATAGTATTAACATTTTGCAGATTTTTTTTTTTTTTAGACATCGTCGAACTTCTGAGTTTTATCAAAAATAAATAAATAAATAAAATTAACTAAATAAATAAAGGTTTATTTCTCTGAGAATTTACAGTTATATACTAAACGTAACAAACTAAATAGGCTATTATTTATTTTGAAAAGACACAAATGAAAAAAAAAACGAAGAAAACAAAAACAAAGCTGAAAGCTGAGCATGATCCTTAAATAAATGCCAAAAATAAACTAATGATGACGACTCGACGACTGTTTCTGCAGCATAGCTGAACAGGCTAGCCGACGCGCGATTGGCATGCGTTACTCATAGTTTTAATTTTTTTGCGTTTGTAAATGTTTAATTCATCGTTCAAGCTAGTTGATAGTAATAGTAATAATCCCACAGTATTCTTTGAAGCTCTACCCGATTCCAGCGCGTTACCTTTTGTCAGTGGACGCTCTCTGCTGCCAGGGTTGCCAGGTTTTCGCAGCAGAACCGTCCCAATCGCGTTTCGCAAGGGAGAGGGTAACAACCGCGGACTTGGCAACCCTGGCGGCAGCCGCTAAACCCGGAGCGAGAGGGCGGCAGTCTGCGTCTCCATGGCGACGCAGTGTTTGTGTTAACACGCGCGTGAGTCAGAGCAGCAGTGAGTCACAGTCAGGAGGAAATTCTCTCTGTTCTCGATTCACACAACCACACACTCTCACCGAAGCCAAATAAGGACAACAGCTCGGAGAGAGAGACGGGAAATCTGTCCTGTCAGTGGCCGGCTGCGAGTTTGTGAGTGAGGGGAGGGGAAGGGTCACACCCAGCGACTTCACACCTCAGTTTACTGGCCAAACAGATCGACTTTTAGCAGATAACATTTCACTCGATGAGTCACTTCGCAAACGGTTTAGCAATTTCGCGATAATAAAGTGGCCTTCAGCTTTTGTAGCGCAACCCCAGCCCTTTTGTTGGTTTTTAGGTTATGAATGAACCACTGTACAGTGTGCAGTGGTGTTATCATATGCTAATATACCCTGGCACTGTATGATAACCATGATAGTGGCATGTTCCTTTTTTTGTAACGTTAAAGATTAAGTTCTACATCTAAGTAATTTTTCTGAGCTGAATTGAGATTAATGCAGTATTATGACAGCTGAATAAATAAGCTTTCCATTGATGTGTGGTTTGTTAGAATAGGACAACATATGGCTGATACTATCTGAAGTATTAGCCATATGTTTGCAGATTTTCAAATACTCCAAATAGTATCGGCCATATATTGCTGCTTAAGATTGGCTTTGTGCTCTAGGGTCACATATTTCAGTAGAGGCTGCAGTTTTTTCATCTGACGCTTTTTTATGACTCATCAGCTAATTTTTTCTAAATACCCTTTTACACCAAGGAAAATAACAAAAGGTTTAAAAACTGCTCAAACTCTAGGAAGATAGTTAAGACGATCAAATAGTTATGGCACAATCATAACAGTAGCGGCACAGTAGTAGCAACTTTCACAGCTATTTTCTTTTTCTAGCTGATGAATGATAAAAACAACTTTTATTTTTGTGTGAAAGTGATAGTTTTTGCTGTTTTATAGATGTTTTATTAAAATTGAAAAGCTTGTAACAGGTTATTAAATATCAGGCTCCTAGTGCCCCACACAAAGTGTGACCCTGCCTTTGGGGCATGTTGTCACGAAAGGTCAACATTTGCTCTTTTTCCTTAGACAATAACCATGAAAAATAATTAGTAGCATGGTGTTCACATGCTTTCATGTGCCTTTTGGAAAATCATGGCACCTTTTGGAAACATAATCTCTACTGTTTCTTTAAAGTGCAGTGTTCTGTATTTACTCTGCAGCTGTGCAGAGATGACAGCAGTGTAGTATCTTCATTCAGTACACTCGCTTTATAGCCAGGGTGAATTAAAGGGACAGTTCAACCTGAAAGGAGAATTCTGTCAACATTTACTCACCCCCATTTTGTTCCAAAGCTGATCTGAATACAAATATATATATATATATATATATATATATATTAGACTAGACAGCATTCTCTGACTTTCATTGTATGGAGAAGAAAAAAAACATTGAAAAAAGTAAGGTTTGGAACAAGGTTTTTGGATTAACTATGTTTTTAAGCACTCTTAAACTGACTGAAGTGTTAACATGACTTTTAAAGGCAAATTAGTGTTGTAGTCTGATTGAAATCAAACTTTTCATGTGCGTGTAACCATACTGACTGAAATCCAGAGTCCAGGATGCTAGCCATTACACCATGGTGGTCAACCTCAGCGCTGTGTGTTTTGGGAATTCACTGGATTGCTTCATTGCAAACATTCTGCCAAAATGACCAAAATTCTGCCTGTTCAACCAAAACCAGCATTGTGTGCTGGCAAAATCACTGCCAACTGGATGATGTCCGAAGGCCCTAATAATCACCTTCACAGTAAACAGTCAACTTGCAGTGAAAATTGCTTGGATTGATCAGTATGCTCAAGTTCAAGCAGGGTCAGTTCTAGGATTTCAGCTTTAGGGAGGTTTAGCCCTCAGAGAGACCATTAGATACTAATAACCTTAAACAGTATTTTACTGTGCTTATGAAAAAAATACTGTTTTTATGTTACAGAAGTTACTTAGTGAGTGATTCTCATGTTTTTCATTTCTTTTTTGATTAACATTATTAGCCTTTTATACGAAATGCATGGATCCGTTATAGACGGTTTCATCAGGAACACGTGCCTGGACCTCCAGTTAACTACCGTATGTGTTTGTTTATCGGTCTGGTTAGTGTCGCGGGCTACAAACGCAGCTAATAATGAGTAATGAAGTTGGTCTCGGGTTATTGTGCCAAACATTTATTTATTTGTGGCAACCTGCCACGATATCAATACCGACCGATTTTCCAAAAGGCTTTGTTGAATAAACATGAGCACGTGAATCACTGTATTTCTGAAGGAAAGCTGTCTTTAGTAAATGTCACATTCATCTCATCCTGCATATAAGGCAGCGTTTGTAAGCTCAGAGCTGCTTCGTCTACATCCGTTACCAGGGAAACCTCTCATTTCTCGTGCTTAAAGCACCTCCTGCTGGAGGAGAATGAGTTTGCATTTTTAATAAATCCGTCTGATTTACGCAGCGAACATATTTTGCTTGTTATCAAAAAAAATAATTACTCTAGAAGGGCTTAGCTGTTGTTATTGACAAGCAC
This sequence comes from Enteromius mattozi, assembly GCA_032359235.1. Taxonomy (NCBI): domain Eukaryota; kingdom Metazoa; phylum Chordata; class Actinopteri; order Cypriniformes; family Cyprinidae; genus Enteromius; species Enteromius mattozi. Next base: position 1,377,441 of record JAUMHE010000047.1, read on the forward strand.
GCACACGCAGTAATCTCAAGGAGGTGTGTTTCAATGGCACAATATTCTATTTCTATTTTGATATTTTTATTTATTTATATTCATATTTATGTTGATATATTTAAAATATTTATGTATTATTTTGCAATGCAACGGTTAGGTTTAGGTTTCATTCAAATGCGCACGTGTACATTATCAGTAAACGAGTGAAAATGATATACTTTCTTGAGGAAACGGCACTGGCCTGATCATTCAGATTAGTTTTAGGGGGGCTGTGATGATAAAAAGGGCTTGCTGATTACAAATTACAAGACAGAAATTATATAAAAAAATATATTCCATTCTTTGTTATCAACATTATTAAGTGCATTGGGGTTCATAAATGAACTACAGGGTGTTTGTAAACTTTCCAAATGTATGAAAGCTGTAGAATTTAAGAAAGAAAACAACTGGAACAAATCAAATTATGAATAATTTACTGCCATTGAGTGAATAATATGGAATAACATAATCTATAAAAATAACTGTTATCTGATTACGAGCATTTTAAAATGGAAAATGATCTAATTACAAGTACTTACATTTTTGGAATCTGATTACGTAATCCAGATTACATGTACCAAGCATTTATAGGCTAATGGCCACGTGCATAAACCTTTGCACGAGTTGTCAGCCAAATACTAGAACTCAGTTGATGTCTATTGTTATGTTGTGCCACTGGATTTTCAGAATTGCACATAAAAAAAGAATGGCTTGTCATACGGTTTCTAAAGTGTTGTTTTCAAGTAGCAGCACTAATAGTTTATGTTTCTGCCATACATCACTGCAGTAATGCAGAGCCGTTTTAGGCAGTGCACTTTCTGTGTACCTCTGCTGCAGGTCTAAATGCTGCTGAGCAGATTTTAAAGCATGCATAATGGACTGAAGTAGTGGCATGGTAATTATATCGACTGTTTGTGTGGTAATGGATTCAAGGGCTCACATTTATCAGGCTGTGGGTGTTGGGTGAGGTATAAGGACATTCCCATGAGAGAGTGGCATTAGAAGGGCATCACTGTGAGAAAGAGACAAAGAAGGTGCATGTTAGGAGGTATATTAAAGAAGAGAGTATATTAGATGTGCATTTATTTATAGGGAGTCTTGAGAACGTGTGTCATTGTGACAGTGAATGATCTCATTAAAATGATCTCATGCAGAGGAAGTGCTGTTGCTTTCGTTTCCTTTTTTCTGAGATCATTTGTCTCATTTCCCATTTACACTGTTAAAGGAGTTCATTTCATTCTAAAGTCATTTTCATTCAGATTTAGGCCTATTTGTTTTGACATTGATGACTAAAACTAATGTGCTTTATGAAGAAAATGTGAATGCATGTGCAAAACTCACTATAATCACGCTAGGGTGTTGCAATGTGTTCTTAGTGTGTTAGGGTGTTGTGAATGGTTGCTAGAGCAGTGCTTTGGTTGTTGTTCTCTTAGAGTTGGATTTTTGGTGAATACTGTTTAGCATCTGTTGTTCCAGCTTTGATCTTTGAATGAAACAGTCGGAGGGTCACATGCAGATGGATTCTGGGAGCTGATGGGCAGCACGCTGGTCAGCTGGATGGAGTGTGGAAGGGGGTCAAGATTTAGCCCTCAGGCGTGAGGAAAAGAATGTGTGGTAGAAAGAGCCAGACGGTTAGCATCGTATTCCTCTAGGACAGCAGGCTAATCTACAGAGGCTAGATAAAATTACTAATTCATTTATTTAATTAATGTTTTCCTAAGCAACTCAGCAATGTCCTAAGCGAAAGGAATAGTTTACTCACCCTCAGGCCATGCATGATGTTTCTTAATGGGAACAGATTTGGGGAAATTTAGCATTACATCAGTTTCTCATCAATGGATCCTTTGAAGTGAATGGGTGCCGTCAAAATGAGAGTCAAAACAGCTGATAAAAACATCACAATAACCCACAAGTAGTTCATCAGATAATGTCTTGTGAAGTGAAAAGCTATTTTTAAGAAAACAATGTCTGAATTAGGAGAGAAATATGCATAGATGAAGCATGTTTACAAGTGTACAGAGACTAAAACAGTTTTAAACAAATGTGTTGATCTGAGAGGACAACAGGGGATGCATTTTTCAATAAGAAAGCATTACTGTTGATTATTTACTCATATTTTTGCCGAAAGCAACAGTTTAAAGATGAAACACCTTAATGATATATTTTTTTCTTACAAACACACAACACTTCGCTTCACGAGACCTTAATTCATGGACTAAAGTCATGTGAATTATCGTGATGTCATTCTGACGGCACCCATGCACTGCAGAGGATCCATTGGTGAGCAAGTGATGTAATGCTATATTTGCCCGTATCTGTTCTGCTAAAGAAACAAACTCATCTACATCTTTGATGGTCTGAGTACAATTTCAGAATATTGAAATTTTTGGGTGAACTATTCCTTCAAAGCACACCATCAGTTCCCAGAATGTTAAAGAAATGTCTGTTCATACAACGAGCACCAATCGTGCCTGATGGTTTTATATATAAAATACACATAGACATTCTTCAAAACATCTTCTTTTGTGTTCCACATCAAATAGGTTTGAGTAAAGTAAATGATGACATACTATTCATTTTTGCTGAACAGTCCCTTTATGAAACGTCCGCTTTTCATGTGCACGGCTCAGTATGTCAAGAGTATGTGCATTAGCTGCAGGGCCACGTCTCAGACATAAAAAATGCTTTTTTGGCAGTTCCTTGAGTGCAACAGCATTGCAGAAACTGTCATTAGCAAACTACCTGAAAGATCTTTATCATCGCACACAACATTACCTGAATTGCCACAACTGAACAAGGAAATGAAGACACGACAGTCAAAGAGGGAAAAGTGGTCTAAACGGAGAAGAGGGAGGTCCCAATAAGAGTTTATTTCTGCGGGGTATATTTAGACACGGCCATAAAAAAACAGAGAGGAAAAAGAGTGATGTATAAACAGTAGTACGAATCTGATGTAACGTACTGCAATAGGCCCACACAAGCAAACACACACTCATAGCAACTCATGAGAAAATCTGCTGCGAATTACTCTCAAGGACACACTCTAATATTACACATAATGAGCGACATAAAGAGAAAACAGCACAGAAGTGAGCGAGACAGCTGGAAAATCAATACTATTAATGGCTGTGAGCGGAGCGCGGCCTGCGTAACAGTAACAGATAATATGAAGACTACACGAGCAGTCCGAGCGCTACACAGCAGCAGCCACAGTGACGCCATTGTGGTTCAAAACGCACTTCCTGTCTGCCGCCACAGTGTTTGTGTTTCATGTTGCCGTGGCAACCCTGAACACATAAATACCAGAGAAAAAAAAGAGAGAGAGAAACTGAGAAATCGAGGACAAACCCTTATGACTAGCCGGAATGAAAACGCAAATGCATCCAGACAGGGCTTTAGTGCTGTGTGTGTGTGTGTGTGGATTAACAGTGGCCCTTAAAGCAACACTATAATACCTACTCTTTCCATAGGCTTTTACTGCCTGTCCCAACAAATTCCAGTAAATATATGTAACATTATGTAAATGTGAGTGATTATGTCATGCACATTCAGAACATTTTGAAGGTTAAGAAAAACATTTTGTAGAATAAATGAGCACCAGTTGTGCAAAACCTAGCTAAACGTGTGTAAAGTATAACATATTTGCCAGTAATTGTTTACCTGAAGAATATGGTATAATACAGTACTGTGTTGTATATCGTACTCTTTCTAGATTGTCTTGTTTTTAGGTAAAGTTTCAATGTTCTGCAAAATTCACCTTCTCTTGTGGTTGCTAAGGTGCTTTGACTGGTTGCTACTGTGTTCTGTAGTTGCTAGGGCACTCTTATTTTGTTGCTAAGGTGTTTTGACTGATTGTGCACATCTTCTGTAGTTGCTAGGGAACCACAGTCGCAGTGTAGTCGCTAAAATGTTCGGAGTGACTTTTTAAACGTATCGCTATGTGGTTGCTACAGTAGTGTGTTCTTAGTGGTTGCTAGGCATTGGTATTTGGTTGCTAAGGTGTTTTTTTACTGGTTGCTGCTGTGTTTTGTAGTTGCTAGGTCACTCTTATTTTGTTGCTAAGGTGTTTTGACTGATTGTGCACATGTTCTGTAGTTGCTAGGGTACTGCAGTCGCAGTGTAGTCGCTAAAATATTCGGAGTGATTTTTTAAAAAATGTATCGCTATGTGGTTGCTAGTGTGTTCTCGGTGGTTGCTAGGGCATTGGTATTTGGTTGTTAAGGGTTTTGGCTGGTTGTTGGTATTTTCTGTGGTTGCTAGGGCACAGCTATACAGTTGTGCTGAGTGCATTTAATGCATTACTATGTCGTTGCTAGGGTGATCTGGGTGGTTGTTAAAGCGTTGGTAGATAATTGTTTGGTGGCCCAAGTTAAAAGAGACACAAGAGCGTGTGTGTTTTTTTTCCAGTTGTTTTTGCTTATTTGTTTTTTTTTATTTTGTTTTAGAAACACAAATCCCAGCACACCTGTAATCAGTGTTGTTATGGTTTTTTTAGTACAATGTAAATAATTTAAAATGTAAATAAATAAAACAAACCTATTAAAACTAATAAAAATGACAAAACCATATCTTACAATTATAAAAAAAAAATAAAAGCTAATTTAAATATGATTAAAAACTATAATAATATATAAATAATGCTAAAATATCACTTTTGGTAAAATGAAAGAATCAAATTACTTGTGTGTAAGAGTCATTAAATGAGTAAAAATGACATTCTGTCATACACTCTTTTCAGTCTATTTAGTTGTTGTTTTATTTCTAATGTTTGATTTTATTCTTTTCCTCTGATTGTATGAGTACAGTACCGTATTACACTTCCTAACAGCGCGAGTTTTGTTTATTGTGTGTTGATGTGCGAGTGAAAGAGCGTTGTGTCTGGAAGAGGAGCTTGTGTTTCCTCTGAGGAATGCTTGTATAATTAGATCCCCGCTGTCATGACAACCAAACTTGATTTTAAGGGGCCCGAGAGTAGTTCAGTTATAGAAACCTGAGTCAGTGTCTGCGACTCACACACACACACTGACTTTTAGATAAGACACGCATGAACCCTTATCGCAGCATTCGTGAATGTCTATGTACAGTAGCCTTGGATTGTAAACTGTGAACTTTGAAAACTCTGGTAGATTATATAATTCACCTTTTTTCTTGCATTAGAGGTCAAGAATGAAAAGAAAAAGAATAATTCACATGCTCTAACCTGTGCAGCAATACAGAGAATAATGAATGGAAAAATTATGCTTCTGTGCCAAATATAATAACGGGCAAACTTTCTGATTCAGCGGATGACAAATTCAATCCCTCTATGGGTTATTTGACACTACGACATCCCGACCGCTGACTGTAAACACACAGAAGAGTAATGCATATAAAAACTCCAGCCAAAAAATCTTTAGATATATGTGGCAAAATCTGGACAGAAGCTGAACGTAACCGTCATGTGGTGCATGAGCTGGAGTGGAATCAGTGTGCGAGTCAGTGCTTATAGCAGCATTTCTCTGCTGTGTAAGTGTGTGTGAGGAATGTGTGATGTCCAGACAGTGCGCAGTTGTTCGGACCCTTTTCTCCGGCCCATGTCTGGAGAGGGCCAGGCAGGGGCGGACAGTCGTAAAGTGTGTACGAGCGCAGAGTAAACACATGTCTCGCTTAGTGTTTGTCAGTGTGTGCCTGTCCTGTAAACACTGCGCAGGTGTGACCCTCTTTGTGTCCTTCTGACCTAATGCAAGTGTTGACATGCTGTAAACGCCATTTAGTTGTTTAAAATGAAGCTCCAGCATGAATGAAATGTGTCTGAATGTAACCAAAACCAGGAGTCTTTTTTACTTTTTTATAACATACTTGTTTAGTAATGTTTAGTTACACATTATATATATATACTTATACACACACATTGTATCCACCTATTTCTTCCCGTTAAAGCGGGCGCAGCCATTTGTTAATTCTATGGGATTAGCTTCAAGTCTCGTTCACTTCCAGCTATTTTTAACTGTACAAAACAGCTAATTTTGCTGCTTGATATTGAAAATTGGTGTCTTACCATGTTATTTTAATGTATTTTCTTAATTATGTACACATACACGGTTTGTATTGCAGACAGTTTTATCATTATTTCCCTATAATGTCTAATGAACCAGAAATCTCACCCATAGGCTTACTTCCACATTCGAAAATAAGGTGGATTGCATAGGATTTTTTAAATCATTTTTATTTATTAAGTTATCTGTTTATATATATATATATATATATGATAAAATGTATTATTTTAATACACACGTATATTAAATTATTATTGTACAACATAGTAAAGTATATTTACTATATAAAATATATTCCAGTATATAGTTATTATTAGAAAAAGAAAAAAATTGAAGGTACCATACTACAGATATACTGAGTAGCAGAAAATATTATAATATAGAGCTATGATTTTGTATAACTGCGCAGCTGTTCTAAAATATAGTATTGCGTAGCATATATAGTATTGTACAGTAAAGTGTTTAGTATACAAAGACACATGTAAAATGACAGATGTAGAAATGTTATAGAATATACATAAAATGTATATTTTAGAAAACATTGCATTATAATATGGTATTTATGCTGCGTACTGCGCTAAAATTGTTTATAGTTGAGTATGAGCGTGTATTTTTTTTTCAGTTGTTTTTGCTTGTTTTTTTTATTTTGTTTTACGCTACAGTTTACAACTAATAGAGTGCAGTTTTAGAGTAAACAGTTGTGTGCTGTTCTACAAAATATCTTGTAGTGGTGGTTATATTTTATAAGTGAAATATTGTGTAGTATGGTGTAGTCCAGTGCAGAATGCTGAAGCACGGTATAGTACTAAAAGATTGTATTAAGATTGTATTATATGCAGTATAGTACAAGAATTAGAAAGAGTGATCACTTGCTGCTTTAGTGGATGAAACTCAACAGATGCAGGTGAAACAGTGATTGGAAGAGATCAGATGAAAGGTGAATAGCATGAGGTGTGTGTGTTTGTGTGTGTGTGTGTGTAGAGGGAAACAGTGTCTCTCTTTTATGAGCTCTTCTGCTGTATAATTGCTCCCTGCCTCTTCCTGTGATCCACGCTGATGGAGGGAAGGGCTTAACTTCTGACGTTATACAAATAGGAATTCCCTTCGCTGGTCTCTCTCGCTCCGCTCTCATTCACTTTCACCCTGTCTGGCCCCCAGACGAACTCTCTCTCTCTCTCTTTCTCTCTCTCTGTCATCTCTCTCTCTCTCCTATATAAACACTCATAGCGTCTATACAGGAGTCGGACACTCCCTCTGAGACACAGCTGCTATAAGGTTCCTCTCACGCTCTGAACAGAGGAGATACGGAGAGAGAGAGAGAGAGCAGTCCGATCATCCAGGTAAGAGGCCAGAGTCACTCTTCTGAACTTTCCATTACATCTGCATGTGGTTTTTTCATTGCTCTTGAAGTTTTCAAGGCGCTTTGCTCTTAAAAAACACCTCATGTTCAGCACTTTGGAGGTTTAGCGGTGTAGTTGGTGATAGTGGGACTGACTTTTTGAGCTCAGCCGACAAGTGATCTACTTGAGCGTCCAGAGGAAAGGTCATCTGTAAATAGTTTCTTTGAATGGGCCGTCCGAGCGACTGCGTGACATCTGTCAGCCAGACATGAATTCGGGGCGGCGTGAAGCGGAGGTCATAAAAACGCTCTCAAAACAAGGAGAGCGAGGATGAGGCTGTGGAGAAACGCTCAAACATTCTTCTCATTGTTCTCGAGTCTCGGAAGACCGTGCCAGACGCTGCACAGCCAAAACAACTTTCAGAGGAAGGAGGAGGAAAAAAAAGAAAAAAGTGTGGCAAAAACAGAAAGGCCAAGCCGGGAGTGTTAGACGAGGTGTCCAAGCTGGAGCGCTAGATCACAGAAGAGCGAAAGCGACCTGAGGTGATTATTCATCTTGTGCTCTTTCAGAGTAAGAATGAGAAACCCTGACAGTTTAGTCTCTTTACGTCAAGAAAATAGCATAGTTAGCATAGTGCAGTATATAATATATTGAAGTGTGTAGTACAACAGATTGTTCAGTATGATATTCTGTAGTTCACCAGAAGCGTGAGTATAATAAAGTATTATACAGTATTAAGTAGCGTTACATTACATACAGTATATAATGTTACATTATATAGAGTATAGTGTATACTATATTGGAGTGTTTAGTATATTTTGTAACATACAAGTGTGTAGTACAGCATATTACATACAGTATATTAGTATACAGTGTGGTACATAGTAAATTGTATAGTATTGTTAACTGTATAAAATAGTGTTACATTATGTACTGTAGTATATTATAGTGTATACTATATTGAAGTGTTTAGTATGATATTTTGTAGCGTACAAATGTGTAGTAGAGTATATTATATACTGTGTATTAGTATACTATGTGGTATTTAGTGAATTGTATAGTATTAAGTGTATAAAATAGTGTTACATTATATACTGTAGTATAGTAGAGTGTATAATATATTGAAGCATGAAGTACAGAAAATTGCTTAGTATGATATTTTGTAGTGTACATTACAAGTGTGTAGTATGATATAGTGCATACGGTAAAGTGTGCAGCACAGTATACTATAGTAAAAAAGACAAGTATTTATCGTATATAGTGTATGTTACATTATAGTGAAGTGTGTAATGTATAGTAAATTGTAGCAAGTAGTGTAGTATTGTTAAGTTTATAAAACATCTAGAGCAACATAATAAGGTGCATAGCACAGTACAGTATGTATATTATTTAAAGTTTGTAATAGTATAGTGTGTTACAATTAACTGTAGTATATAATAAACAGAGTAATATTATACACTATACTATAAATTAAATTGTTGAGTATATTCTATATTGTACAATACAAGTGTGTAGTATAATAAAGTGTTATAGTATATAGTGTATATTCTAGTGAAGTGTGCCTGTACTGTAAAATACAGTGAGTTGTGTAGAATTATGAAGTGTGTAAAATATTGTTATATTATATACAGTACTAGTACAGTGTGTAACATAGCAAAAGTTAATAAGGTGCTCATTTGGCCTAAAAAATGAGAAATTGAAACTGAGAGAAACTAGAGAGACACTGGAAAGGTTCAAGGTTCTGGAAACAGGCCCGTCCCACTTTTCGGAGAGCACAGGAGTCCTCAGGACTGGTACAGAGATTAGGAGACGGTGCGCAAGTGGAACAAGTGTGATGGATTCCTGTATTTGCTGCTGAGCGTGTTCTTCAGGCCTCTATGCTGAAGTTAATGGCTGCTGCGGAGGGTTGGGTGTAATAGTATCTGGAGTAAAGTTACAGGCGCATTAGCGTGAAACCCATGAGCTGTGAATTTATGCTCTGTTTAAAAGGGAACGAGTGCCTTTGTGCTCATGTGAGGGAGTTTTTCTCTGCTGTAAATGCTGCAGCAGAAGTTGTATTTGGTGTCAGTCACTTCGGTTTTGAGTTAAATGAAGCTAACGAACAAACGAGACACACATATTCCCACGGGCAGGGTGGAGTACTTTACGCTTATAAAAGCCGCCTGTCATGATTTTTGCTGAGTCATTAATTACATTCAGTCATCCACTGTTTTACGGTTTAAATTTCACTGAAATGTTAGATTTCACTTCAAACTATTAACCCTGATGCCTGAAATGTGATAATGTGCAACAAGATCAAGGAAAAATGGAAAAAAAAATTTAATCTATCAATATTTTGATATTTATATATTGACATTATATCATATATAGATATTTTGTTTCATATTTGTTCTAGCATAAGTCAAAATTATATCAAATTTAAATCAGAAATTAGAAAAATGTGTCACTTTTTTAAATATTTTGCTGGTGTTTTAGACCACAATTAGCCTATATATATATATATTTATATATAGTTATACTTTTAAGCTTCTTGCATTATTTCTATTATTTCTAAGTCACTTTGCATCTGTTTAATGAATATATATATATATATATATTATGCTGTGTTAAATGGCCTACACTGGTGCATCCAATCCTATGTCTACTTTTTGTCTACTATCAGGTTACCTACAGCGACTAATCAAAAAATTGAATTTGTTGGCAACTATACGGATCTGGCAAGGGATATTGTGGGTATATTTTCTTCAATCCCTAAAATTAGCTGCAACACTGCAGGATGAAAGTGTGACTTCTCATCATAAGCAAAGCCGTAAAAAGTCTTTCCTGCTCTTTTTCTCTGTGAGGTGTAACCGCATCGGCTGTATCATGCCAGACGCTGTCATTAGTGAGAGGAAAGACTGAGATCACTGGCAAAAAGAACAACTGCGGCTTCAATTTAGGGGGAAAGAAACTGAAAGGAAAGATCTGATGGAAAATATTAATGGACAGAGATCTTCTCGTTCGCGAGGCATCACTTCATCAAGTCTAGATTGGGTGGATGATTTCAAGCATTTGTAAATCGGGAAAACACATCACAGCGCTTCAGATGGTTCAGATGCCCTTCAAAAGCAATATTATGGAATAGTCTTAATGCATCATTTCAGTTGCAGACTCACTTGGAAAGGCACGATTTTATGTGTGGAAAATGCATAATGATTTTTCTAGAAGGGAAAAATATCATGCTTTAAACTCTTTTGCAGCTTTCCGTAACTGGACATTTGAGTTCAATCCTGACTTGGGTGCCGAAGTAAGATCTGAATGGCTTTGCATTTGATATATAAACATCAAACCAGGTGTCGTTTTTTAAAAGAAATACACTTTTCAGGTCAAAACATTTCCCAATAATACGTTTGCATACATTCTACCTGATCAAACAACAGATATTCTTTAGAATAACTGATGAATAAACATTTGTGGTTGTGAAATCTTCAATAGGTCTAGTAAGCTTGTATGAACTTGAGGACAACATTGAGCAAAAACCATAAAAAAGGAAAGACAAGCAGACAAGCACTTACTTATTTTGTTATCAAATGACATTCAGACATTTTTAATCGCGGCTTTACGGTCTCTTTTTTCGAGGCCTGTGCGTGTAAGACTGACGGGCCACATCCTCTGATCAACATCTAAATGACTGTCTGTCTGACTCGGTTACACTCAACTGCAAAGTCTCATCTTGCACAGTTGGGGAAAAACCTGAAAAAAACTGCACCACAAACAGTCAGTGCTCTGTAAGTAATGGAGGTCTTTGTTTAGAGCAGGCAGGTTTACTTGCAGTATTATCTGGGATATTTTATGCAAAGACATAAACATAATGCTCCTGGTTTGTGTGAGCTAGGAGTTCCCCTGTGTCTGGACATATTCATGTAAGTTTTTTTAACGCTGACATTTGTATTGACAATTGCGAGACGCTGTAAGGAACTGGAACGACTCTGTCGACCGGTTACGATGCTGTAAATGTTCCTTCATAAATGTTTAGAGGGAAAACAGTTTGAAGAGAATGCAAAGTGACATGTTACAGCTGGAAAATATGTTTCTGCTTTAAAAACTCGAAATTGACGAGTTGTCGTAGGAAAGATCGCCGTAATACACCGCGTTGAGGTGAAATGAAGAGCAAATGGAGAAAGGCCGTAGTATTCAAAGATTGGTCTCTTCTAGAACAGATCTCAGTAATGTTATGCCATCTATATTCATTTTACAGGTCCACACTCTATGTGTCTCTACTTACTATATGTCAATAATAGTCTCATTTGTGTCTATTTTAGGAGAAACGTCTGAGATGACGCTGATATTAATATAAAACTTTTCTTAGCAGTTCAGGGTTCTTTTCTGAGAATGAAGTAAACCCTTAAAATACTCAAACTTTCCAACTGTGCAACAAGTGTCTGGTCATCTGGGACTTTATCTCAGAGAATGAGCGGTCCTGCAAGATATACTAGATCCTTCACAGGTTCTGCCTGTTTTTTGTCGCTCTTAAAATGTTACTTCAGATGAGACATGGGATTTGAACATAGCAGCATACTTAGCGTTTCTTTATGGCACTCGGCGGGGACTGCGTGTCTTTCTGACCTCATTTCAAACTGTCATTGAAAAGCTATTTTTATAAGTCCACAGGAAGCCCAGTCACCCAGACGCTAGCAGAAGGAGGGGCCAGCCGCAATGACCACGGACTACATGGCAAAAATTTAGGTGCTCTTGGAAGACACACGCATGCACACACAAATGCAGTTTGCATGTTAAACAGACTAGTTCAGGCAAGTTTACATGTGTCACCATTTACTTCATTTTAAACCAGTTGGACTTTCTTTCTTTAATGAAACCCAAATGATGATGTTGAGAAGATGTTCACGCTGCCTGTTAAGCTTCGAGAAGAGACAAAAAGTACCATTATATTGCAAAAATGTTTCTCTAAAAACATATATGCATACTATTTACTGCAGTTTCCAACTGAAAATGACACAAATTGCAGTCTGGAGCTCACCTGATACAGCAATGCGCAGTGCTCGGATATCATGAGTCCAGTAAAACACGAATAGCAAAACTCGATAGAAATCTATTTTGCGTGCTATTTATACATAGATACTGACTTTGGCATGCATAAGTATGCCAAATAGTAGCATAAAATCTAGCCATTGAAATTTCCTGCCGCAATACACAAAAAAACTACCTTTTCTCAGCACTCACTAGATGTTTCAAAAACCAATGTTATAAACCATTGTAAGATTCACGTTCATCTGTTTTGAATAAAACTAAACAAACTTTAGCGAACTTTAAAAATTTATGTAATCACGTAAATTGGGTTTTCATTCAGTTTTTTTCAGTTATCCGGTCTTCAATAGTAAATGTCCTCAAAACATTAGCACAAAAACTTTGTCTATACTTTTCATCTGAATTTATTTTTGAAACGTTTTATTTGGGCATTCAGCTTAGTATATGGATATGCATTCAGAATGTTAAAAAGAACATTGAAAAAGTAAAGTTCCCATAATAATTCTAGAATAGAAAGTTCCCATTACATTCACATAACAAGATTCCAAAACATTTTAAAAAACTGATGTTTTGAATAGTCAGAGAACATTCTGAAATAAGGTTTTCATAACTTGATGGGAACTGTATGTTTGTAGAACATATTTTTGTAATCCGACCAAGTATTTTAAGAGTGTCTTGTATGCGTTCACTGTATGGAAAAGAGCAGCGCTGACATTCTCCTAAACATGTTTCATGTTTTACAGAAGGAAAAAAAAAAGTCCTACAGGTTTGTAATGAAACAAGGGTGAGTAGACGATGACAAAACATTTTTGGCCGAACTCACCCTTTTTTTTGTCTCGGCTGTTTGCTATCTGTCTGCTGTGTTGTTTGCTGTTCTCACAGAGCCACAATGCATGATGTGTTAGGACAGATATAGAAATGTAGGACCCCACCTCAGACAGAATGACTTAAGCCCGGACCCTCCTCTTCTGCTGGCCAGGGGAATTCCTGGCAGAGTGATTTTTAAACCTAATGACTGAATCACATTGCCAGGGATTTCCAATGGCTCGTGTGAGGGACTCGACTCGGAGACTGCAGACACGCCAGATATATGCATTACACACACACACACACACACCTGAACACGGGAGAGCCTAATCCTGAAGGAATGCAGACGGTCTCGCACATGAGTTAGTGGTGACAGAAGTGCCAATTCACTTGCATTTCTATGCGGGCTGTATGGTGTCAGGACTTAACCCACTTGTGAACACTGCATTAAACTTCTTTGTTCACAGTGGTTAAGTTCTGCCATCCTGGGACCAAATCACCAAAGGAGAAATGAAAGTCAATAGTGTCATCAAACTGAATGCATGCACACACGACGATATTCTCATTGCATAATGTTCCTGAAAAACTGCATTAAAGATGCACTAGAGACTAATTCTAGGTTTGACTCTTCTTGTTGTCGTCAATCTTACGCTGTTGTGACAGGCCTTTTTTTATCTTGTCCAAAGTTATCTTAATCTCAGGTGTTTAGCACTATATACAACAAACGAACCATAACCTGAAAATCATAATACTAGGATAAACATCTTTTATTGGTACAGGAACAAATTCCTGTCAAAACATGGTGGATTTTTTTCAAGAGTCTTGCTAACGTTCCCTTTACTGAAAATGTTATTTCTAACGGTTCAAAGTATATTACAAAAAATAACAAAAGGGAACATTCCGTTTTAGAATTTTGCGAACCTTAAGGGAATCTTACTTTTGAATATTACCACAACGTTCTGAAACAAGAAATAATATTAAAAGTTAGAAATAAAAATTTACATGAATAAAAATAAGCAAGTTTTTTGTTTGTTTAGATAGAATAATTATGAAACAAGCTTTATTTAGTTTGTTAATTATTTATTTATATATCGATGAATTTTAAGTTTGTGCTTTTGGGATCTTCAGACCTTGGTATCCTTCAGTGACCACCAATGAACCAAGTAGGATATCTGGAATCTATTTAAACCTAACCATTAACTACATTAATAAATAAATGACTGGTTGATATAAATCCCATATCATTGACATGGAAAGAGGGATGCACATTTCCAGTTTTTAGACTGTAAAAAGACATTGCATATGTCTTTTGTAAGTTTACAGCTGTTAATCCTGTTAGTAATGCGGAGGATGTATGCCGTAAAGTTGAAAAAATCTGAAAATCAGAGATTCAGTGAGTTCTCAGCGAAATGAGGCGAATAGTAAAGCTGCAAGAGGCCATATCACTGGTAACTCAATTTTAAAAAAAAAGCAAACACGTGACGTATTCGTGCAAAATAGGCATAAACAGCAAACACGAACTTGATGTCAAAGTTCGCCAGAAGGGATGTTTAGGACAGTTGCTAAGTGACCACACATGTCCGAACTGAATCTGAACTTCAGCGGTCCAGTTCCAACAAAACCTCTTCAAATGGACGCCGCACAAAAGCTGAATTTATGGCAGGGCAGCCATTCAGAAACTGTTTGTAACCAAGGCCCAAACGATGCATTAAACACAAAACAATGGAAAAAATGGTCCAGTGACTCATCCTTTACCGTATTTACTGCATCCAGGCGGGTTTATCTTACGAGAAAGCCAAAGGATGCCTGCAGCCCACAGATGTGAACATGGCAGGGGATCAGTAAGTCTCACACGAACCCTCAGGTAATTGGTCCACAGGATCATGTAACAGTGACCCAGGTTCACGGACGCCACTCTAGCGTAATGTTCCCGTATACGGCTAGATTTTTTACATTTTGGGTTAGAGAAGAAGCATGAAACTAAACCAAAACATCACTGAACCATTACAGAAAGTTCTGAAAAACACAGATCTCTTTTACTTTCACTCACAAAGAATCATGTGCTGAAGTTACTATTAAAACAAGGTGTTGCCTTGATATCATTAGATCATTCTGTCATTGAATAAAAGCATCTGCAAAAAAAATTGTAATTGTATTTATTTTACATACTGATAATTTAATATTGTGCTATATATATATAGCTTTATTGCTTGTTTATGTAATGTATATATTTAATATTATATTCTGTAAAAAAAACAAAACAATTATATGTCATGAAAATATTTTTGTACACCCTTTATATTATGTCTGGTCATTGTATATGTTACTGAGAATTAAATATGACTGTGTATTGTTATGGAAATTAGATTTTTAGATCATTTTTTGGATCAGGTTTTTGGTTATTTATGCAATATAAGTTGTGTGTGTATATATATATATATATATATATATATGAATACATGTATGTATGTCTGAGTTATAAATACCTGGTTTCATTCTCGGTGTGTGTGTGTGTGTCAGTCTGGTATCATTTTGATGCGTGTGTCTTGTCTCTGTCTGTGTCTCTCAGTGTCAGTGTCTCTGTGTCCGTGTCTGTCTCTGGGCTGGTCTCCTGTGCCTGCTGTGCTGATAATCAGTGGATGGCTGTAGCTGGCTCAGTTCAGCAGGAACAGGGGTCTGGTCTTCCCTCTGTGGTCTTCTGCTCCACACACACTCAAACACAGAGAGAGGACTCGCTGCTCCACACTGTAAGTCACAGGTAAAAAAACAGAAATGACATGTAGTTATTACGATGCAATAACGTATTCCCATTTTGCACAGATATAATAGTAGTTAAATATTACTTTGCGATATAAATGGATTCAACTGTGTGATATTATGTACTGTCAATTTAACACTACAAATAAAAACACTTTCGAAAATGTCTTACCTGTTCGTTTCCATTTTTTATCAGCATCTGAAATAATAAATGGTTATACAGTTGGTATTTTAACATATTAAAATACGTATTATTTATTTAATATACATAAACATTTCTTATATATTTGTTACCAACTGCATATTATCATTTATATTTATTACAAATAATGTTTATTTATTGTCTTCTACGAATCAGCTTTTCTTATTTCTTTTAATAAAACGACCAAGGAATGAAAAATTATCTAAGATACAAAACATTTTCCAATATGCTTCAAGAAACCTCCTTGCAAAGCTACAGCACTGTTAAAAAGTTTAGGCACTTGTGTAAAAATGCAGTAAAATGAGTTCAGAAATTATGTCATGAATTAATTAAATTAAATCAACATTTAGTGTGAGCATCCTTTGCATTTAAAGTAGCTTTTGGTGCACCTGCACACAGTTTTTCAGGTAGCTTTGCAGTTTTCTTGAAGCATCTTGTAGACCTTGCCAAAGTTCTTCTGGATTTAATAAAAAAATAATGTTTGGAAATGTAAACTTCCAAATTGTCATTGAAAATATGTATTTAATTTGATGGCACAATTCATTTCATATCAGCTTCATATAATAAAATATATTGGTTTAGTTTCTAGTCTGGAAACCTTTTTTACACAAGGGTCGTGAGGTGTTATGGGCCATTACCACTGTACCTTTGTTGCTCATTTGGAATAAATATATCAGGCTAAAAAACATTTTAGTAAGATTATAAATACCTCTCACTCTTACACATAAAGCCAATAAACCATTGTCCAGCATATCCCAAATTAGTCTAGGCTACTCTATATGCGCTGACTGTGGCTCTGTTTTAAAACCTAGCGAGCTGCTACAGAGGCGTCGTTTTAACTCCTGACCTAAGTATTTTCTTCTAAAAGAGTCATGTATAACATTTTCCTTCGTTTCTTTTGATTTCAGAGGGCTTAGACAAGCATCTGTTTGTGAAACTAGCGTTTGCTATTTGCATTGAGAGAATGTGGAGTTTCTTTTCAGTCTATACTTAGAAAGAAATGCTGTGAGTGTATTTTCACAAACGTCCCACCACCTGTCCTCTTGCTTTGTTCATCATTTTTCTTCTCCTGTGTCACGTTCAGCTCTCTGTGAATTTCCCCACACGGTAAACGGTGAAATGTGTCAACAGCTTGCTTTTTTTCCCCCAGCTGCCATCGCGGGCCAAACAATTGGAAAATACAGCAAGTGACCATGGAAACCCAAAGACATACACACACAATACATACAAATACAGATATTTCAATATTTAATCGCCAAACCACAAGAGGAACCAGGGTCTGAGTCGCTTTAGTAATCAATCCTTACAAAGACGGTTTACTGCCAGAATTAACAAACAATAGCTGCAAGATGCAGCCATGTTCCTCTAAAGCGGTAGGCCTACCTAAAATCAATGTTTAAAATTGTAATTATATATTATTAAATCAATTAATAATAAATTATTAATTTAAGTATTATTAATTATTATTATTATTTTATTTTATTAATTTATTACTTTTATATTATTTTAGATTATTTATTTTCTTTCTTTTTTTTACAATTTATGAAATTGATTTTATATATATATACATATAATTAAATAATGGATTTATTATAAATATGCATATCTCCTTTATATGCATATATAAATATTGAGCATGTTTGTATTTATATAAATATTAAACTTTTGTGTTATTTGTTGTGAAAGAAAAAAACTAGCATTGAAGATAAACCTCTCATGTCATTTGTAACTCTAATAAGGATACATTTTTCTTGTTATTAGTGTGTTAAGGGTTTTTTCTACATTTTTGCAGTCACACAGCCCAATATATATGTATACTGTATATAATGAAATAAAAGTACGATTTTAATTTATAATTTAATTTAATTAATTTTTAATTTTAATTTCTAAATTGAATTATTAAATTGAATTAAAATTATAATTTATTTTATATTTATTTTGTAATTTGTATTTTCATATTAACATATCTCAATATAATCTCATAAAACTATTACATTTAATTAAAATCTTAATTATTTATTTTTTATATTTATTTATTGTATATTAATCAAAATGTAGTCTCAATAAATATTAATTGTATCATTTTATAAAATATTGCAATAATAAATATTGAACTTGTTTATAGTACAAAATTATATATACGCAATGTTTATACGTATTATTTTTAATACATTTTGTTAACTATATATTTTATAAAATATTGTTTAAAATATAAAATACATATACAACCCTGAGTAAAATGTTTTGATGCATAATGTTAATGAGATTTAGATTTTTTTTTAAATGCGCTTAATTTATGCAGTGTATAGTTTTATGCAAAATATATATCCTCTTTGTATTTTAAAATATTATATTTAACAATATTTGTACTTTTTAAATGTGTTAATAATTCAAATGAAACATATTGCCTCCTTATGTATTCTGTTAGATAATATGAAATATTCCATAGGCGCTGTTTAATGACTGAATGTATCTGAACGAGCGAGGTGTGTGTGTCTCTGTGTGTGTGTGTGTGTGTGTGTGTGTCTCTGTGTACATGTTTTTATATCCCGGTGGGGACCAATTGTCCCCACAAAGATAGGAAAACCAGAAATGTTGACCTTGTGGGGACATTTTTTACATCCCCATGGGCAAAGAAGCTAATAAATCACACAGAATGAAGTTTTTTGAAAATCTAATAATGCAGAAAGTTTCCTGTAAGGGGTAGGTTTAGGTGTAGGGTTGGTGTAGGGCAACAGAATATTCGGTCTGTCCAGTATAAAAACCATTACACCTATGGAGAGTCCCCATTAGGATAGCAGACCAGACATGAGTGTGTGTGTGTGTGTAGTCCAGCAGGTGTGGACGCTACTTCTTCTTCTACGTCTGCTGTGGAGAACAAGAGCGCCGGATGTTTGCTCACACTAAAGCTGTCTCCCACGGCAACGAAGAAACCCGTCCGTCAGCGCGAGCAGATGGCTGCGTCAGTGCTAGAACTGACATCATCGCACTTCCTGTTTCTTAGACCGGCGGGGAACTTCTCGTTATTTCTCAAGTGAACTTTTTCGCCGCGCTCTCACCTTTAATAACGCCTCTCCCTCACACACACCTCTGCAGGTTTACGACAGACGCGCTGCAGTGAGGGCCGGGTCACCATGGCAACATAACAGGTAAATAGAGAGTAAGATAAGAGAGTGAGGCGGCTGATCAACATTCACACATAGCAAGACTCGCCCACAGACACCTTCCCACCCTCCGTCCGATTATCACACATCCACGGGTCAGATAGGATTAACTAGAACGTGCGGAACGGGGATCATGATTGTTTGGAAGAAGGAACCGATCAATATTTGCTCCAAGTGACACGTGTTCAATTAGGCCTAAATTATAATAATAATAATAATTATTCATCTATCGTTTATTTTTAAAAATATTTTGTGTTTGAAAAATTGATTCAATTTACATTTAGTCATTTAGCAGACACTTTTATCCAAAGTGGCTTACAAATGATGACAATGGAAGCAATCAAACCCAACAAAATATAGGCTAGTGTGGTCAAATGATTAATCACATACAAAATAAAAGTTTTTTTTACATAATATATATGTGTGTGTATTGTGTATGTATATATAAGTTCGTACATACAGAATATATTTTGAAAATATTTACATTTGCATGTATATATTCATAATTTATATCATGTATACATATATTTCGAATATATGAGATATATATATATATATATATATTTCGTAAATATACACATGAACGTGAGTGTATTTAGATAAAACCTTTTGAATTTTGGATCATATATATATACACATATACATATATATATATATATATATATATATATATATATATATAACAAAATGCAAACACGAATAGAAAGAGAATAGAGAAAACTAGTGTTAGAGGCCTTTTTTAAAGAAAACAAGCAGTTAGAAAACGAATAGAATCAAATCATTACTAGTTTAAAGGTTTTTTAACTCTTCCAGGCCAGTTTAAGTCTTCCAGGCCAGGCTTTTCTCCTAAGAAAGAACACAAACAGGCAAAAAGGACTTCATATAAGACAGCTGGTGCTCATACTTTTCCATTCACAGCCTTTGTGTAAATTTCATCCTGACAAATCCTTCCACACGCATAATAAATTGTATAGGGTTAGGAAAAAGCCATGTCTCCAGTGCAACGCACAACTCATCTTCTGCAGGACTTTAATAAACAGTCATGCCAGTAAAGCAAACACTTAGAGCAGGAGAGCATTTCCAAATGGGACAATAATGGGGAAAAATGGAAATCCATAACCGTAGGGGGAACGTTTTACTGGAATCGAGCCTAATGTGCTGCTGGGTAAGATCAGTTAAAATTCAGTGTCCTGTCTGGTGTACTGAAACAAACAGGCCTTGAAGTTCGTCACTTTGAAATAAAGCACCTACTAAATATGCATTAATGTTTTCAGTTGCGTGTGGCATGTCCA
>JAUMHE010000047.1:1406398-1418549 GCA_032359235.1 Enteromius mattozi
CTGTGGGCATACTGTATCCCATAATGCTTTATACTCTTTCATTAACATTTACATTTATTTACATGATTACTTAAGCAGACATTTTCATTAAAAACTTGTTTTTGTTCATATCCTGAAGTTTGTTTTCTTTCTGTGTGTAGGTGTGTGTAGAGAAATGTCCTGATCGCACTATGACTCTGGTAACCGCCTTTAATAAACCAAATGACTGGGAATATTACAAAAGCTTTTGCAGAGCAGACCCAGGGAATAAAGTAAGTTCATTTTAAACGAATTCAAATAAATTTTTAGCTGTTAGTTAAATTTTCGGTTCATTCCTTATTTTTTATTTTTGCAAATGTCTGATCGATAAATTCTGTCTCTCTTTAAAGCCAGTGTCAGAAATGTTGCAACAAAAACTGTGCCCTGCATATCTGATTTCCAGCAAGCCATGTAAAGCTTTTGTTTTTATTATCACAATATTTACTGTATGGGAAATTATTAAAAAATGTACATGATTCTGATTCTTAATCCTTTTGTTCTCTCTCTCTCTCTCTCAGTTTTGCAGCGATGTTTTCCATCTATAGGCAAAAAGGGTGATGTCATCACAGTGGGCAATCAAGAAACATTTAATGATGGAGACAAAATAAGAGATGCTAAAGACCTGATGGCTGGAATGCAGTAAACACATATTTATACTACTCAAACATGCATATCCAAGAAAATTACCAATTTGTATGTCCCTTCTGCAGTTTTAGTGTCAATCATGGGCTTATTTATTATAAATTCATATTTGCTTTAATCAAAGGAATGCAACAGTAGTCATAGAAGGTCGTCAGGTTGCAATGAAGATCTTTGAGGATTACACAAAGTCTTGGTACTGGATCCTACTGTAAGTTTTTTTTTTTTTTTTTTAATTTTATTTATTTTTATATAATATATGTATGATCTAATTTTTATTTTAGTTAATGGTTATTTTATTTAATGAATTAATGGTTGTTGTCTTTTTTATAATATTTTTAATAGCTGTAGTCAGTGGTAATAACACTGGTTTGAATGTTTTTCTTGCTCTGATGGAGTTGTAATCTGTTCTTGGCGTAGTTGTTTGGTGATTGCTGTGGTGCTGAGTCTGATCTTCATCGTTCTTCAGCGTTATTTGGCTGGAGTCATGGTCTGGGTCATGATCTTCTTGCTCATCGCTGTCGTTGCTTGTGGTATGGTATGGTTCATAGTCTTCAAGACATTCATCCTGTCCAGTGTATGTTGAACTATCAATCATTTGTCTGTTTCTTACCCAGGCATTGCTGTCTGCAGCATAAAGTATGTCAATCTGAAGGACACACCTGGTTCTAACGTCACCCTGCAGCAGCTGGGCTTCCAGCCTGATTTCTCCGTATACCTGCACATCAGACAGACCTGGCTGGCCTTCAGTGAGTAGCTGCACTTTTACTATTACTCATATTTGAGGTTAGTACTTGATTAAGTTGTCAGTTTAGTTTTGGCTAGTCTTTCTTTCTCTTACAACTCCTCTAAGAAAGTCGAGTAGTTTTGCTGTGTTTCTGTAGATTTAAATGTGAAAGTTAACTCCTGTTCCTCTCTGCAGTCATCATCTTGGCCATTTTGGAGGTCATCATCATCCTTCTCATCATCTTCCTCTGGAAGCGAATACGGATCGCTGTTGAGCTCATAAAGGAGGCCAGCAGGTGTGTGTTTTTGGGAATCCATATAAAACAGTAAAGACATGATGTTTGGGGATTCTACCTGTTATTAAAGTGTAAAGACATGGTACTTGTTTTACCTTGAAGTTATGTTTTTTTTGGTCCTCTTTCAGGGCTGTCGGTTATGTGATGTCTTCGCTGTTCTACCCTATTTTTACATTCTTCCTCCTGACCATAGTCATCGCATACTGGGGCATCACTGCAGTGTATCCTTGACTCAAGACGGAAGTGGAAACATTAATCAGTGTTGGCCCTATTAGACAGGAACTTGCATCTTATAGTTACTCACGTAATCTTAATTAAAATGTTTTTTCAAAGGGCAAAAGTTCTCCTTCTTAGTCACTCACTAAAGCAAACAAATGTAAGTTCATTGCATGATTTTAGTAGCCTCCAGAAAAAGAACAAGGCACTTTCAAAACTAAAATTTAATTCCATTAAAAAAAATTAAATGCATTTAAATAGAGTACAGATACTTTTGAATGACAGTCAGTCAGTACATCTACTAAAACCAAATTAAATTGAATTGAGAGATCATTTTAAATTACATAATGAAAGAAATGGTTTATAGATAAATATCTAGTTAATTTGTTTTATTTTATTGCATTGCATTGCAATTGTGAAAAGCACTAGTCCTTAATCGTTCTGATCAGTTTCCTCTCCACATCCAGTGAACCGGTTTATAAGGTTTTCAATGAAACTGCTTGTTCATATGCTAGACAAACCTGCAACCCTGAGGTGCGTAAATATATATTTGTGCATAATCATAGTGTTAAAATATTACACTGTGTATTATACACATTATACATTACATTTTTCATTGTGACTATGCAGTACTGTCCCAAAGTGAATGATCCCTATTTCTCATTTCTCTAACTCTTCCAGAACTTCACTCTCTCTGCTGTAAAGGGAGAATGTAAGCAGTCCGAGTGTCTGTTTGCTTTCTATGGTGGGGAAACGCCATATCACAAATACCTGATCCTCCTTCAGTTCTACAACGTCTTCCTGTTCTTCTGGTGTGCCAACTTTGTCACTGCTCTGGGTCAGATGACTCTGGCGGGGGCGTTTGCATCCTACTACTGGGCTCCTAATAAACCAAATGATATGCCTGCATTCCCGCTGTGTGCCTCTCTGGGCAGATCCCTCAGGTATGGCTTTAGAAAAAGATGTATGCAATATGCATGTTAGCAAAGTGTGTCCATTGGGCCCTAAGCACGATTTAGTTGATACATTTGATGCATTTTGTACACACACAGATATCACACGGGCTCCCTAGCGTTCGGTTCTCTCATCCTTGCCATCGTCCAGATTATCAGGGTTCTGCTGGAGTATATTGACCACAAACTCAAGGGTAAGACAAAAATTGATCTAATTGGTTAATCACTGCAATGTGTTATCGAATATGTGCATATAGTGACTGTTAAAGCATGTAATTAACATTGACTTAATACACCTATGATAGTTTCATGTGTCTCGAATTACTCTGCAGCCTCTTTCTTGTCACATAATAAAATAACATCAACTCGCATCAGTAATTTATGTTCTTTTTTATTTGTTTATTTATAAGCAGTGATGTAATAACCTGGTTAATGTACAGTTAGCTGGACATTGTTGCCAAATGAACCCTTTTAGGGTGATTAGAAAGCCTGCAGCTTCCTGTTTTGAGATGATACATTTTTGTGTGTGAACTCTTTTGCTTTCTTTTGGTCCCACAGGAGCACAAAATAAATTTGCTAAGTTCTTGTTGTGCTGTTTGAAATGCTGCTTCTGGTGCCTGGAGAAGTTCATCAAGTTCATAAACAGGAACGCTTACATTATGGTGCGTCTTCTTCCACTGCAACTTAAAGGAACGGTTCACCCAAAAATAAAGTTTTACTAAAAAAGTACTAACCTTCAGGCCAAGATGTAAATGAGTTCGTTTCTTCATCAGAAAAGATTTGGAGAAATGTAGCATTACATCACTTGCTCACCAATGGATGCTTTCTAGTGAATGGGTGCCGTCAGAATGAGAGTTAAAACAGCTGATATAAACCTCACAATGATTCACAAATAATCCACACCACTCCAGTCCATTAATTAATGTCTTTTGAAGAGAAAAGCTACATGTTTGTAAAAATCAAATCCATCATTAAGGCTTTTTTAACTTTAAATATATGTTTAGATCCACATCTAGGGGGAGGAGATGGGTAGGTTTAGGTATATGAAAGGTGGGAGAAGTTGGATCTGGATCAAACCACACCCCCTGGATCTTGTGGGCTTGAATTTGTCATTAAAATGTGATTTAAGTGTTAAAATAATTTGACGTAGTATTATGACAGCATCATGAGTACTTTTCTTGACCTCAAATACAGTGGTACAAATTGAATTTGTCATTAAAATGTCATTAAGTGATAATATTCTGTCATATTATTTTATGACAGAATATTTATTGTATTTATTTGTTTAATTTATTTGATATTGTGTAAGTAATGTCAAGTTATCATGAGAAAGACACGGACAGGTTATGAAGTATTGGTTTATGTCAAGTTGTCATAACAAAGGCATCTAAATAAATGTCATCTTTGCATTAAAAATGACGAATGACACTTAATAAAAAAACCTCCTTCATATTTATGACTTAGTTCATGTCATGATTATGAAGGTGTCATGTCAGTCTTGTGCATGCCTTTTAAAGTAAAGTGTTACCGCGCTATTTTAGCCAGAAGCATCAAAAAAATTCAAATTCTTACAAACACAGCTTTTCACTTCGTAAGATGTTAATTGATGGACAGGAGTTTTTTGGATAACTTGTGGATTATTGTTCGCTGTTAACTCTTATTCTGATGGCACCCATTCACTGAAGTGTCAAAGAGAAGGCAATTTAATCTTTTTTTTTTTCCCCTGATGCCTACACACGAGACTGTATATAATATATAAATCTCTGTATAAATCGTAATAGCATCTCTATATGCAATCTTTGCTGAATTTCTTTTTCTGTCGCAGGTGGCCATATACGGTAAAAACTTCTGCCGATCAGCACATGATGCCTTCTTCCTCCTCATGAGAAATGTAATCAGGTGGGTGACATCTTCAAGCTGAAGCCTTTAGGGAATTGAAACTGAGCACAAGATTTTAAATTTTCCATTGACAGTGCAAGTGAAACACTAATAAACAGTGAAAGATGATGCTGATAACAGCAAAGATGTGCATGCATTTGAACATAGACCAATAACTCAAAAATAGTTCAAAAAGCAAAGTGCAAGAAGTAAGACGCTCACTAGGTTTAGTAACCTGGTGTTAGCTGGCTGAGTTTGACAGATGTTTTCACTCATCACAGGGTGGTAGTACTGGATAAAGTCACTGATTTCATCTTATTCCTTGGAAAACTCCTTATCGTGGGGCTTGTGGGTAAGTTTCCTAGTTCAGACCAGTTATATGAACTGAACTGAACATTAGCTATATATACAAAGCTAATGTTCTTATATGACAAAAAAACCTTATATGACAAAGTTGAACTACATTTTAATGGAATACATCAAGTGGCTTTCTCACTCCTTTTTTTCCCCCAGGCATCTTCGCTTTCTTCTTCTTCTCAGGACAAACAGACGCGTTTAAGGGCGCCGCACCCAGTCTCCATTACTACTGGGTTCCTATTTTGGTGAGTGATCAAGTGTGACTATAAATGATAAAATGAAAATCAACAATATTCTATTTAATTAACAGGGTCAGAGTTCAGATTTTTGGTTTTGAAAGAAGCCTCCTATGTTCACCAAGGTTGCATTTATTTGTTTACAAAACTAGTAATCAATCAATCACATTTATTTATATAGCGCTATTAACAATACAGATTGTAGCAAAGCACTGAACATTATCAAATAGGAGAATAATACTGTACACAGTAATACTGTGAAATATTATAATTTTTTTTAAATATGGTAATAGTTTTCTATATTTTAAAATGTAATTAATTCATGTGATGCAAAGCTGAGTTTTCAGCATCGTTTCTTCAGTGTCACATGATCAGAAATCATCTGCATTCTTGGATCAAAAATGAAATTAAATAAAAGCTGTCTATCTGAAATATATATATGTCTGTATCTTTTTCTTCAGACCGTGTTGGTGGGCACCTACCTCATTGCTCATGGGTTTTTCAGCGTTTACGCTATGTGTGTGGACACTCTCTTCCTCTGCTTCTGTGAGTACTTGCCATTAATAAATGTTTTAACTTCCGTAGTATGAGTATAATAAGCATCAAGCCATCAAGGTCCGCTCTGGAAGGTAGAAAATCAGTCACCTACTTTAAAATCGCAATATGTGTTCCTTTAAAAAATGGTTTAGTGCTGCATTTAGGGAAATATTGACTCCGTTTTGGATGTAGCCTTGTCACTAATGACCTGACTGACTCTTCATTGCGCATGGCAGTGCATGTAGCTCAGTTTTAACCTCTCATGGAGGATTTATTCTGCGCTCCAGTTATATATTCTGGTATGAGGCGTCTCTAATCTGTCTATGGTACCTGCTTAACTAAGGTGTGTCATTTCAATGGGACTGAAATGCTTTTCTGTCTTTCATCTCATAATAACCTGATTCTCTCTTTTTTTTCTCTTTCTCCTTTTATGGCTGTTCCCTCTCTTACCCCCCCTCATCTGTCCTCCTTGGGTTTTCTGTTCAACATCTGTTCCTCACGAACCTAACTTCACATTTATCACACCTACACAATTCTTTGCTTGTTCCCTCTGATGTCTTTACATTACTAAACATCACTAACACCACACGAAGGTGAAGACCTTGAGCGCAATGACGGCTCTGCAGCACGGCCGTATTACATGACCACAGAGCTGCGTGACATCCTGATGAAGGACGCGGATGAGGCTCGGACGCCTGCTTCACGTGACGAGACGATGCAGCTGACGGCTCCAGACAAAACAGTGGAAAACTGATGGAAATTCGTAATTATATGTGGAAATATAAATGCATTTAGTGCAATTTTAGAGACTGAATGGCCACAAGGTTCATTCATACCTGCGGTTCAATGAGTTGTCTATCACTCAATAAGGGAATAAATGGGCAGTCAGGGAAAATGATCTTGAGAATAAGATGAAGATGCATTCACAAGCTATTTTCTTCAATAATGTGAAGTTTATCCAAGGATAATAAATCATAAAAATGGTTAACACTTCATGATAAGGTTACATTGGTTAGCCTACTTAAAGGTGCAGTCCATACGTTTAGCCACTTTATCACCATCTCTGTTTGAAAACCTGTAGGTGCAGCTGTTTGCGTTATTTTCCATGCGTGAAACCGTTCTGGTGGGGTGACCGTATTTAGGAATCACAGATTCTAGCCTATGTCCTGGAATATAAGACCCAAATAAGTAAGAAGTAAGTTAACAAGTCTGCCATGTTTGTTCTGACCAAGCGGCAACCTCCCGGTCTCCCTCTAAAACTGCAACTTGAGTGACAGGTGGATTGCCGCTGCTGTCATCACGGTCAAGCTAAGTGGGTGTGGTTTCATCAACCAGCTCCCGGCTCTTTGCCCATTTTTATAAGCCAACCGTTGTAATCGGGCTAAAGTGAGACTATAGTTATAAACACTGGCAATACTTGCTCAGATATTGGTTTTGGATCATTTTTAACCAAAAAAAGTTACAGACTGCAGCTTTAACTGCTTGATCTCATTAACCAACAATGGAAAATGCTTCCAAAGCATTCCTTAATTTGAATAATGTTAATTCCAACTAACTAATACTGATTATTAAAATCAAGTTTACAAGGTGGTTAACAAAGATTTAAGATATTCTCTAACTAAAGACTGGAATACACTACATGACTTTTAAAATCTGAACAGATTTTTTAAACAGTAGGCATCATACACTTACAAACTCGGTAAATATTGACAAAGGAAAACTGAGCATCATACACTAAACGACCGAGGAGCATACATGACCGGACTTTAAAAATTGTTCTGATCACAACAAACTGACGCAGAAACAAATGAAAACAAATGTGTTCTAAAATCAGCTGAAAATATCAAACATGTTTGATATCCTCTGACTGGATAGAATCAGTGTCTGAAGTCTATAACCATAATACACCACCCGATTTTCTGTGGAATCTGTCAGCTTCAATCTGCAGACTGGCTCTGACTTTCCTCAACTAGCGTCAACTTGTTCAGACTGGAAAATCGGGTCAAAAATCATGTAGTGTATTTTAATGTAACTTTTTTTTTTTTTTTTTTTTTAGTTTACCTTAGTTAATTTATTAACTTATGGAACCTTATTGTAAAGTGTTACTATTAAAACAATACCTAGCATGATGAAAAGTGTCTTTATGCATGTTGCAAATATGCACAGTATGAATGTGTATTAAGAAAGCGAGGGAATAATGTCAGTGTTGATTTTGAGTTAATTTTTAAGTGAGTGCCTTCTGCTTTGCGTGTTCATCTGCTCAGCAGCACGACCTTTAGACATATTGTTTTTATACATCAGTTGGCTATTTTATGTTTTTATGAGTGTAAGTTTTTGATTTGGTGTTTTAGTTGTCTGTGCTGTCAGATGAACAATGCATTTTGTCCTTTTTGAGTGTACTGTGTTTTGCTGCTGTTTCATTCTGTGATGGACAAACATCTTAAATTAAGAGGAACAACAACGTTGCTCTTGATTTAAGTGTCATGCAGCTGATGTTTTTGCTGCGTTTCCTCTGGTTTGTAAACCATACCTTTTGAATGCACTTTAAGGTTGTCTATTATTTTTGGTAGCAATTTGCAACCTACATACTTTGGAAAAGCACCTTGTTGCCTTCTTGGGAAGCCTTTAACTTTGTCTGCTGTCTTTTCCACTATCCTTTAGGTGGTTTGCTACTTAACATGTCAGTCTTTGTTAGTCTTTAATAAATACTATGCAAAAAGGTGCCTTTGTTATTTAGATCTGACTCTATTGTGTGTGAGGTGTTTGTTGAGCGCATGCATGCCTCATTCCTTTCCTCTAGTGTGCTATAGCTAAAGGTAAGCCATGGGTTGATTGTTCCTCAACATCTCTTCTCACGTTCATTTATCACAGTGGAGGACCTGGAGAGGAACGACGGCAGCCCAGAACGACCCTATCTGATGTCTGAGAACCTTCTCAATGTTTTGAAGAAGAAGAACCAGGCTAACTAGTCCTCATTGACGGTCGGTCAGGGTTATAGACATGTGCCTCGGCAGTGCTTGAGATAGAAGTGCCTGAAGTCCTTTTCATTGCCGTATTTTTCATGCCTTAGCGAACCAGAGAGTCATGCTAATTATGAAACGCATCAAAGTGATTGACCTCAGTATCTCAGCCTTATGTTAGGATTTAAAAAGTGGAAACTTTAGGCTAAAAACACCTCTGCTTTTTTCCCCCCAGAGGTTTTAGGTTTATTTGGAAGTCCAAAAAGCTTTTGCAATAACTGCCAAATGTTTTAATCCGTAGGCCTGCTTTAAAGATTACCTGACACGTCTTGGCCTAGATGTTTTGATTTTTCATTTTGATGTTTTGTCATAGTCTTTATATTTATGGTTTTTATATAAAAACACAGTGCAGTGTTGTCTGTGCTGTATGACAAGATTGTAGAAAAACATTTTCTTTGTCCATGAGTGCAGAATCGATCGTAAACCATGTTTAGATATTTTGCTTTGATTATCCGTGTATTTCCAGATTATGGCCCTGTGTCTATTATAAGAAGTGCCTGTATGTAGTCTACGGTTAAAACTGTTCAAGACTTCTCGACTTTATTCAGTGTTTTATGTGTTTTGTTACAAGTTGGTACACCTCAATAAATGGTAAATAAAGAATTTTCTACAATACTCGTGTAAAATATCTTTATTAGACTTGAAATTGGTGTAAATATTTTTTGTAAGACACTCAGCGATCAGCGATTAAGTTTTGCTCTTAAATATAAAAACAAGAATAAGGGTTCACATGATGTGATCTTTAGCAAGAGGGATGCTGGTCTAAGACTAGCACATGACAACCAGCATCCCAGCTTCAAAACATTCCTAACCAGCATATGCTGTATTTTCAGCAGGGTATTTGTTAACTGAACGTGCCAGAGGATTGGTATTTCGTATTATTTTAATTTAATATTGCATTCCTAAACACACAGGTTGGTAGTGCAAAACGTAATACATTTTTAATCTAGATACTAAGATAAAACTTTCACATCTTCAGTCACCCACAAGGTGGCGCTATTGACCAAATATACTTTTGGAGAATCTCTAAACTAGAGCAGCTCTGTGACTATAAGCCATTTGACTTTTAACTCCCTTTAATTATGTGTTAAAGATGAGTTTTCTCTTGATATGAGTATATTTGATCAAATATTTTACTTTAGCGTTTTTCTTAGGGCTAAATAATCCATTTCATGATTACTTCCTAACTACAGTTTCTCTGTCCTGTTTGCCAGTTTCAGGACATTTCCAGATAACCGACTATACATGGTGTAAAAATGCTACAAATACACAGTAGTTTAAAATGTACGGTGACATAGCATACAGACAGTCTTTAAAGGAACAGTTCATCTAATGTTTTTATCAGCTCTTTGGACTCTTATTCTGACGGCACCCATTCACTGCATTGAATAAACATACAATAAACAAAATACATACACTTGCTTATCTCTAAAATGCATGAAACGCACATTACCCTAGTAAAAAACATTTGAAACAAGTCACTATATGCACACTGACCCACAAAGTATACCTCACTTAAGAATTTCTTTTATTGTTTCTTATTCATGTTATTTTATTCCTAGGTCAACAAAAGATTAACTCTATGGAGAATTGTCAATATAGGGTGAGCTATAATTCACTATATTTTATAGTTTGTAAGATATTTTGAACTCTTTTGGATTTGTGATTGTCATAGCTTGTCTGTCTAAATAGAAATTTAAAATATTCACCAAAATTCTACCATTCTGAAAACAGTCGAATATCAGAAAAGTGCTAAAATACAACATCACAATCCAATAGGGAGGTTTTGTTTCTCATATTTTAAATGTTGCAGGATGTCTTCTGCGTTAGTACTAAAATACAAAATCTCATTCCCATAAGGAAGTTCTGTTGTGCTACAAATAAGCATGGTGTAAAAACAAGTCGTCTTGGGTAACGCTGTTTTGAAAGCGGCAGAAGTCCCTCAGCAATACATGAGCACAGCTCCCATAGTGCCGTGTGAATGCTTCTCCATGATAGCCACATCTCCAGGGGCTGATGTCTTCCTGTTACAGCCAAACCCTGTTTTATACAGCTCATACACTTTGAGTTCAATCCATAGCTCAGGTTGCAAGTTATTGTTTATTTACACAGAATATAGGTGTTATGTGTGCTCTGCAAAAATGACATCATATTAGGATAGGATTTGGGGCCTTGGCTTGTCCTATCATTTTCACAGTACCAGCCGTGTCCTAATTACTGTCTGTTTCATCTCACTTCATTTTGCTTCTGAGATGAAACATAATTTGAGATTGGAAAATGTATTAATTTGTAGTTAACGAAGCACGCGTGCCTCTACCAGTGTGTAAAATATTATTTGGCAAGTAGCGGCTAGATCAGATGATCGTCAGTGACGGCAGGAAGCACGTCACACCGGTCCCAGGGGATACACACTGGGATCTTCACCTCTGTTGTGCACCAACAAGAAAAGCCCTTCCCTCAGGCGCTTCATCTCTAGCCCTGAAGATTGTGAGAAGTAATATTTAAAATAAAAGATTGCTGTCAGGGTCTTAATACACAGAGTACAAATCAAAGTGTATATACATTTTAAAATATACATTTTATTTCAATTTTATAGACACATCTAAATTAAAATTTTATATAAAATTTATTGAACTAATATAGCAACAATTGATGCATTTCATGAAAAGTAGCTTCTGTCAGTATCACAATATTAGTTTAATATATAATTATTGACAGTAAATACAAATTTTATCAAAATACATCTTTATATATTAATATGTAAATACTATAACACTAGGCTACTTGTACCATTCCCCCTATAATATATATATATATATATATATATATATTTATATATAATATTTTATGAGGGAATGGTACAAGTACATAATGCACTATGGTCTATTGAAATAAACAATATTACAAAAATAGTATAATATTTGGATATTTATTTATAAAAGTAACCTTTTTTATGAATACACGTTTCTTTGAGATAAAGTTACTCACATGCATATATATATATATATATATATATATATTATATTATTGACATTTTTGTGTTGTTCTTCTGAGGAGGAACGGCAAAATCTATAAAGGTAAGGTTATTTATTACTGCGTTTTACATTTTGTACTTGTAAAAAAGAAGATGTAGCTCACATATATCACAAACACTGCCTTTTCGGTTGTTTTTTGTTTTTTTTTTAAGATTGAAGTTTAGTTCAGCTACAGAGGAAGTTCAATAGTTTGAGCCTCGCAACTTCATTCAGAAACTCGATTTAGTCATTAAATTATTC
>JAUMHE010000047.1:1418649-1431009 GCA_032359235.1 Enteromius mattozi
GTTCAGCTACAGAGGAAGTTCAATAGTTTGAGCCTCGCAACTTCATTCAGAAACTCGATTTAGTCATTAAATTATTCCGATAGTGAATATAGTAGTTATATTGTATCTGTCGTCGGTCACAGTGTAAATGGTCTTCCTTCTTTAACACCTCCCACTTTATGATGCCCTTATGAGCGCAGGTGAAACGACACATTAGTGCGATCTGTCTGCCTCAAAGCGACGATATTCTGCGCGTTTCTGATAGTTAGAGAGATTTTATACGCTAGTAATCTTTTAATTTTATATCTATGATCATCGCTTATTATTCAAAAAAGTTTGTTTTATATGCAACTGTAATACTTTATAAACAGCGTTCAATGTTATACAGTATGCAATCAAAATGATTATTTTCTAGCGATATGCTTTTATTCTCTACAAGGCAATTAAGTTTTCCGGCTTTTATGATTATTTATGAGGATGGGACGGATTATATGATAAAAGCATCCTCGTAGAAATGGGGAAATGGGAGTTGACAATGGTAAGACAATGCATTATTTAATTATTTCCTTTTGTATGTTTTTGAAAGGCAAGTGCTGCGTGTAAGTGTGTTATGTATTGAGTTGTGTTGCTGTGGACTGAATGCTCTTTAAATAGAGTAAGAGATCGTGTTCAGAAAATGCGCTGTCCCAGCACCTGACAGATATACATCAGTGCTGACAGACGAGGCCGTTCAATGTGGGTCAGAGAGAAGTGCTTGACGTTACTTGTCGGGGCAAGTTGTCACACAGCTATATATCAGTAAGAGTTAGGGTTTGACTTAAAAGTCCAGTTCCACAAGTGTTTTTTTCTAGTAGTTCATTTGGTCCAAATATATTGTCTAAAGTGAATCTGTAGTGCAAAAGTGAATCGTGTTTGTCAATGTATTTTTGTATATAGCCTGTGTGTGTGCTAATGTGGTTTTACATAAACAGAAAAAATACATTAAAGATATTACAACACAAAATGATGCTTATATTGTGTTGCATAAATGTGTATTAAAACTGTAATAATATTAAGTTTGATTTGTATATAGGGGTTTTCCCAAGCTCAAGCAGGCTTCACGATGACAAAAGCAAATTAAAGAATAATTTCATGCATAGATGGACAATAGACATCTGCCAAGTCCAGGACGTGCGATTGCAGTTGCATATACCATAATACAGAATCATAAACACAATCACAAAAAAATAAGTAAATGAAAAATGTTATGTTAAAATAAAATGTTATATGGTAACACTTGTTAACTATTAACTAGGTAGCTGTTAAGTTTAGGTATTGGGTAGTATTAGGGATGTAGAATAAGGCATCAATATGTGCTTAATTAGCGCTGATAAATAGGTAATATTCTAGTAATATGCATGCTAATAAGCAATATTTGTAACCATAAAATAAATTGTTGCCATATATCTATATATCTATATATATATATATAAGAGAGAGAGAGAGTATAATAAAAGTTTTCCATTTAGTTCAATATCTAGATGAATCAAGTGAATATAAGTTCGAAACTAAATAATTTGACACAGTTGATTTATTAAAAATTGTTTGCCAATACAATGTTTTTTTTTTCCCAATTTTCTGTATATTTATTTATTTATTCATATATATAAACATAAATATTTACAGTATATTATTTGCCATATGCATTTTAAATGCATACTAAAACATATATATATATATATATATATATATATATAATATATATAGAGAGAGTATAATATAGAGTATCTTCTATATTATACTGTTTTTAAAACACATTGCGATTGAACTTTTCTTTGTTTTGATGCAAAACCTGTTTTCCAATTTGTTTCTGTCACATTTGTCTCATTGTGCTGACTAACTAATCAACACCAGCCGGCAGTTTGTGCCCAGCGTTGTGTGTCATGTGCCTCTATTTTGTCTGCCGTGAGATTTGGCCTGTTGAATGTGGGCAACAGACATTAAGCCAAAGTAAATGACCTAGTCAGCAGCACTTCCAGTTCAGCTTTTGTTGAACAGCTTATTTTGTTGAAAAAAAAAATTCTCATGTACCAGTTCTGTGCTTTCCTGACAAACACACATGGCCCGGACTGTTTGTTGAGCCTCAGGCAGCAGACATTATTCTTTTTCTGGTCCTTGAATAATCGCCAGTTACTTTCGTGTCTCGCTATCTTATGGCAGACGTCCATGACCTCGTGTGATCGAGTGAAAAATGTTCTGAATGTGTCTACAGTAACCATTAACATGCGGTTTAGTGGAGACACAGAGCTAAAAGACCACTGGGAATGGGGATGTTTTGGAGACAAGACAAGATAAAAAATAATTGAAAAAGGTTTTGAGAGACAAAATAATTGTGCTTGTCATATCATGCAGCTTTGATTATAGGTTTTTTATCTATAATAATTAGTTTTGTGTCTCAAGCTGAAAATACAAGGTCCCAGGTGCATGTCCTTTGAACTGAAGCGCTGCTGCTCTTGAGCTCTGAACAGCTTCTCATTAGCTGTATAGTGTTTGTTCACGGGAAATATCAAAAGACATTTCGGTTTGTTTATTCATCAGGAGGGACTCATGTTATATTCAGATTGTGAGTAGCTGTAGTTATGAGGCAGACATGCTGTTTTAAATAGCCACTGTTTAAAACAAGAGTTTTAACTTTGCTGGCCACCCCAAAACACCCTAGTGACTGCTATTATTTCTTGTTTCTTGTTTTCAAGCGCTTTGGGTTGGAACAGTAGTCTCTTGTTTTGCTTGCCTGTGTTTTCACATCTTCAGCTCTCGTCTTGTTTATCCTACCTCGTCAGTAATGGGCTGTAATTGATAGTTTTGAGTGTCCCAGCAGCTCATAATAGTAGTTTAGGGTGAACACATAACCCGCACTCAGCAGCAGGACTGATCCTGAGGTGTGCTCGTGTGGACTTGTCCTAATGTTACCGTCACATCAGCTGCTCGTCAGAATGACTCTTTGTCCTCATGTCTGTGGTTTGCAAATCCATGCTGCTTTTAGCTGACAGGCCCGTCCCCAGTGTTGTTACACAAACAGTGCATTATGGCTAGTGTTTTTGGTTAATAGTATTTGATTTAGAACATAACTCATCCATTTATGTTCTATGCTATGTTTTGCATTAAGGTCTTTTGTTTAACTCAAGTGTTTGTAATATGAAGATTTTAAAATGCATACAAATTTAAGAATGCATTAAAGTTTAGGGTCAGTAAGGTTTATTTATTTATTTATTTATTTTCATAGAAATATTTTTATTCAGCAAGAGTACATTAAATAAATTAAAAGTGATGGTAAAGACGTTTTGTAATGTTGCAAAATATTTCTAAATAAATGCTGTACGTTTGTACTTTCTGTTGATCTTTGTAATGCTGAAAGAAATGTATCAAAAATACTTAGCAGCATAACTGTTTTCTATATTAATAAAAACAAGAAATGTTTATTGAGCAGCAAATCAGAATTTTTTAATGATTTCTAAAGGATCATGTGACACTGAAGACTGGAGAAATGTGCTAAAATTCAGCTTTGTATCACAGGTATAAATTAAATTTTAAAATATATTAAAATTGAGAACACTTATTTTAAGTTGTAATGACTGCGGTATTATTATTAGAAGTAATGTTTTGTTTTTGTTTTTATCACTAAAGTACTATTTTTAGCAGTAATATTTGTATCATTTAAGTATTATTAGTAGTAGTGTTTTTTTAGTTTTTATCACTATTTTCAGTAGTACTATTTTTTATCACTGCAGTATTATTATTATTATTAGTAGTAGTAGTGTTTATTTTGTTTTGATCACTGAAGTACTGTTTTCAGTAGTAATGTTTTTTTATCACTACAGTATTATTACTATTAGTAGTAGTAGTAGTGTTTTTTTGGTTTCATCACCAAAGTACTATTTTAAGTAGTAGTATTGTTATTAGTAGTAGCATTCATGTTTTTTGTTTTTATCACTAAAGTACTATTTTCAGTAGTAATGTTTTGTATCACTACACTATTAGTAGTAGTAATGTTTTTGATATCTGTGGTGAAGGAGCCTGTTCAGGAGTGGGGTGAGGAGCATGAAGACGGGGTAGTGTTTGGGATCACCCTGCGCAGAGAGCCAGTCCAGCAGTCAGCCGATCCCACAGAGGCTTTCGTTCAGTACCGGACATGTAAAGTACGCAGGTTAAAATCGGCTACACTGGACAAGCTGGTCTCTCACCTCCTCGACCCCTGCTGTCAGGAGCAGGACTACGGCAGGATACTGCTGTCCACGTATCGCACCTTCACCAGCTCCAACAAACTCATCGAGATGCTCCTCCAGAGGTGTGTGTTGTTCAGATGTGTGCACATGCAAATCTGACTTTCTGATGGCCAGCGGCATTTGCTTATCTCTAGTTTGTGAGTGTTGTTTTTTCCCAACGTCATTAAGATGCATCATCAATGACCACTTCCTTGAACACAGTTTCCACTGGTCACCTCTAAGGATTAATGGCTTTATATACTTATCAGCCTTTCTTTATGATCCTGGATAAACGCTGTGTTAATTATGCAGCCTTTAATGATATATTTCACATGTTTGATTTAACACTTGGATTGTAGAAATAAAATATTTTTTATTTGAAGCAGTTCTGCACCAGTCTTTTATATCATTCTTGAACATGTAAAATGTAAAGGTGAGTCTTGGTGGTTTGATTTATAGCTACTGTCTCATTTTACACTGTTTTGTCAAGACAAGTTTTACGACAAGACGTCTTAAAATAATTAAACACAAACAGTACTGGTAATGTTTATACATAAATAGTATTTGTAAAGAACTGTACTTTTTAAATTTCTCTTAATAGGGACAACCTTGCCTCTGCGCTTGACAGCACCAATTACCCTGACAGGTGAACATATACTCTGATAAAATGATTTTTGTCATCTTTAACCTTGAAGGTGCAGTATACCTTGATTAATCTGTCACTGTTGATTTACAAAGCTGATGTGTGTATTATACACACACGTCATATATACAGTGCATACACCGTGGCTCTAAGGCTCTGTGAATATGTACAGTTTCTGTAATACAGTTTTGAAGATACAGGTTCAGTGTTTGTTTCTCTTGTTTCCTGGTTCCTCGCAGCTCTCTGTGGACTGTGCTTCAGATGTGGCTGGAGGAGTACAGCGATGATTTCAGGGACGCTCCCATGCACTCATCTCTGCGTCTCATGTGCTTACAGCTCAGAGCTCACCCGGCTCTCTTCACCTTGGCCAAGCAATATGAAGTGCTCCTCAAGAAATTCCAGGCTGAAGGTCATTGTTTGAGAATCTTTTATTTGATGCGCTCATCAGTCAGCTATTGTTACAGGATGCAAAAACAAATACTGTAGCTTTCTTTTTTAATTTTCAAAAATCTTGTTATTTATGTTATCAGCTGCAGTTTGATTGAGATTAATAAGATCATTAATAAGAGCATAAGAAAAACCTTACTGACCCCACTGATCCCATACTTTTTACCATATTGTATATACCTCTTTTTTTGCAGGTCACTTACTTAACTAGCGCTGCGGTGTTACAAATAGATGTTTGAATTCATTTTATTTGTATTTATGAATTTTTATTTTTATAAAAGCACATTCTATATATAGTCTGGATTATATATTGAGAGTTATTGCTTTTCATTTGATTTCCAGTTTTTTATTGCTATGAAAATGTGTGTGGATTAACATTTAGTCTCTTGAATCAGTGTAGCAATGATTCATTCATTCTTTTGCGTATCCAGATGTTGTGGCAGGAGATCCAGGTGATCAAACAGAAGAATCAGCTTTGAATAAGAGGGCGAGAGACTATGAATCAGATAACCTGGCAGATTTCATGAGTTTCTCCGTTACGGATGTTGCCGAACAGCTCACGCGAATGGACGCTGTGAGTGCTAGTGTTTCCTGTTTGCTTTTGTGTGACTACTCATGATCACATAGACTTGTAACGTTGGTGTTCCTGATGTTGTAGGACCTGTTTATGAAGGTGGTCCCTTTCCAGTGTCTGGGCTGTGTGTGGTCTCAACGGGACAAGAAGGAGAACCTCTCACCCACTATTTGGGCCACCATCACCCAGTTCAATGCAGTCACCAACTGGGTCATCACTTCTCTGCTTCGATCCTCGTCGTCTGTCACACAAAGAGCCAGAGTCATTGAGAAATGGGTTCGGATTGCACAGGTTCGCTCTTTTTAGAGACAGGTGCAGGTTTAAATGATCTTCAGTGCTTCTGTGTAATAATTTAGTCTTTTTAAAGACATTTTCAAAAATCATTTAAAAAAAAATTGTGTTGAAGAATGACTTTTCTTTTCACGCAGGTGTGCAGACAGCTGAAGAACTTCTCTTCTCTTAAGGCCATTTTGTCTGCCCTTCAGTCCAACCCCATCTACAGACTAAGAAAGACATGGGCTGCTGTCAGCAGGTACAGATACACAAATCATATGGGTTTTAGGGTCGCTTTCATAAACAGTATCATAGCTATTAAATGACATCTTATGTATTTAAGCTCAGAACGATCTCAAAGTAAAAAGAGCTGCTAAAGTCTGATTTTGTGGTGGTTGCGCTTCAAAATGAAATGATTAATATTTTAATTCAAGAGAAGAAGGATTTTGAAAGTCTGACAGTAATCCATGTTGAGAACTACTTTAAGGTTAACCCTGCCTGCTTTAAATGTTGCTAAATATTAATTAGAAATTTAGAAAAGTAATCAAATGTAATCAGTTATACTGATTTAATAAAGTAATTGAAATAATTACACTTCTTATTACATTTTAAGAAGGTTAACTTGTAATCTGCAATCTATTACATTTCTAAAGTAACCTTCCCAACACATAATTTTATTCATTATATATTTATTATGTTTAAGCCAACTTTTATTGTAAACCTCTGATTGTGTATCTCCAGAGAGGCCATGTCTGTCTTCGAGAACCTGTGTGAAACGTTTCCAGACGAGAACTGTGTTCTGACCAGCCGAGAAATCTTTGTGGATGTAAGCTATAAACACATCAGTGCTATTTAGTATTATTTATATACTATCATAGTTCTTATTAATATTTGTATATTTTTTAAAATAAAAATTTTATTTTTACATTTTCAGTTTCTATGTAAATTTTTTGTGATTTTTATAGTGCATTTTATCAGTGTTTTCATTTATTTATTTCAGTTTTACCTTTAATAATTTTAGTACTTCATCTTAAAACCTATTTGATTCAGTTTGTTCATGAGGAAAGATTTCCAGGTTTTTAATGTAATATTTTTTCTCAGCTTAATTACCTTTACACAAACTAAGATTTAGTTAAGAATAACAGCACTGGAACATTGTGCTACCTGATGAAAAGATCACAATAATTAATATGCTTTGAATAGACTTTGCTGTTTTTATCCAGGTTTTTGAAATCAGCTCAAGCGACATGTGAATTTAATTTAGTGTTCTTTGGCAATTTGAAGTAGAAGAGATTTGGTCTTTTGATTGACATTTAAAACTGACTTCTCTGTTCGACCAGAGTGTGCTGAGATTATCAGAGCAGTGGCCTGACCTCAGAGTTCACATGAAAGCACTATTGTGAACGATGAACAAAAACAAAGGGCTCAGTTCAGACTATTTTACCTAGTATTTGTTTATGCTATGTATTTTTATTATCTTGACTATCCTATTTCTCATGTATTTTAGGATGGTAGCCAAACTGACATGGATAACACTAATACAAAAACATCCAAGAGATCCCCTTTAACAAAGCAGATGGTGATGACAGATGACACACTTTTTCTGTTTAATGATCAGTGTTTTTGAGCTGTTCAGGTGATTAACAGCAGAGCGATTTCTTACAGAGCTCAGCTGGAGGCACGGTTCCATATCTGGGGACATACCTTACAGTACTGACCATGATGGACACTGCCCTGCCGGACACTGTGGAGGTGAGGCTGGAATCAGAATCACATTTGTTTAGAAATTACCAAGTACTTGCCTTTTATTAGTGATGCTCAAACAACATATTGCATTTTCTTTGCTTAGCAACTCCATATCAGCCATACCCTAGCACAGAATGGCCCAAAACACTGAAACACTATAGCAGCCATAATCGAGCTACGTTAAAACAACTTAATGGCTACCCTTTCAACACCCTAGCAACACCTTAGCAACAGGCCCTAGCAACACTCAAAATACCCCTAGCACAGAGTGTGCTGAAAAACACTCAGAGAACTCTAATAGCTACATTATTGTGTGCTAAAAACATACAGAACACCCTAGCAACATCCCATCAACACCCTGGCAACACTCAGAAAGCCTAGATTGAACTCCTCTAGCAGAAAATGCTCTACAAACAATCATAACAGTCAAATTATTGTGTATTTAAAAAGAAAACACAGAACACCCTAGCAACTATTTTGCAACCACTTAGAAACTTCCTAGTGACCATTCAGATCACCCTAGCAACACCTTAGCAACGCCCTAGCAACACTCAGACTACTCTAGAAGAAAATGGGTTAAAGCCACTCAGAACATCACAGTAACTGCATTACAATATGTTCAAAAATCATGCCCAACAACCTAGCAATGCTCTAGTGACCAACCAGAACACCCTAGTGACACCCTAGCAACACTCTAACAATGCTCTAGCAACACTCTTACTACTTTAGAAGAAAATGTGCTGAAAGCCACTCAGAACATCATTGTAGCTGCTTTACATTATGCTGAAGCATCATGCACACTGTCACCATAGCAACACTCTAGCGACCAGCAAGCACTCCTTAGCAACACCTTAGTAACACCCTAGCAACACTGAGACTACTCAAGAAGAAAATACACTAAAACCAATCAGAATATCATAGTAGTTGCATTACAATGTGCCTAAATACCCAAAACTCTATGCTCTAATGACCATCCAGAACTACCTAGCAACACCCTAGCAATGTTCAAGTGACCAAATGGAACACCCTAGCAACTACATAGTGACTAAGAAAAAAAACAGATGATAGCAGACACCTAGCAGCACTTTGATGTTTGCATCATTAATTTTTTCTTTTGAATTTCACTTTTTCATTTAGTTGCACATACAGAATTGTCATTATGTATCATTTTGATTTATTTCTGTTAATACTGTTACCAGGGTGGCCTCATTAATTTTGAGAAGAGGAGACGGGTGAGTACTTCTCCTTGTTTAACTTCTTAAATGTATAATTAAATTGCACCAAAGTCTTTGCCCAGATGATGTTGTTGTTGCTATAGAGCTGGTACGATGTTAAAGAGCCCATTCTGAAGTTAAACGGAAGTTTGACGTTGGCGCCGTAAAGATAGCCTCATGTTTACAGAGCACTCTCTTCTTCTGAAGGCACACTGATATTAATCTCATGACTGATTATTTGTTCAGGGTGTGTTACGTAACAGTCATAGCTTTGTTCCTTGTATTCCTCTTTAATCTCTTGCTCTGTATGTTGTTACTTTGGCTCTTCATTTCATGGGAATTACTCCCACTGTTTTGCAGGAATATGAGATACTAAGGCAGATCCGTCAGCTTCAGGCCTTGTGTTCCCAGTATGTTTTACCTCATCACCCTCAGATCGCCGCCTGGCTACAGAGTCAGAAACTGCTGTCGGATCAAGAGAGGTGAGATTACAAAAATATTATATAATTCGTAATAATATAAATATAAACAAACACAAAATGAACAGACAGAACAAAGTGTAATCTTTTATAACAGAAGAAAACTTAGAAATAATCTAAAATAATCTAAATAACTAAAAAAAATATTTTTTTTACAGTCTGAAGTTTTAGAAATAATTGAGAGATTCCGTCCAAAATGTGGCATGACATTACTCCTTTTCCTAGATTTTAATTTTGCTTATGTGTCCCTGTCTTTAGCTATGAATTTTCCAGACAGCTGGAGACTCCTCATGACACTTCTCCATCCAACAGCGGTTGGAGTCACCGAACTCTCACCAAAAAGCTCTCATCGTGAGTGTAGTTTCAGCTTAAAGGCCATATTAACTGAAGTTTTTTGCAACTCT
Organism: Enteromius mattozi; assembly: GCA_032359235.1. Lineage (NCBI taxonomy): Eukaryota > Metazoa > Chordata > Actinopteri > Cypriniformes > Cyprinidae > Enteromius > Enteromius mattozi. Next base: position 1,428,650 of record JAUMHE010000047.1, read on the forward strand.
CCTGTCAGCTGCAAGCTTTTATGAGCATAATATAGGAGAAATCTTGTGTTTGCAGGCTCTTGTCAGGGAGCGAGGGGTCCAGAAAGAACGCAGACCAGATCAGCGTGTCCTCGTCAGGATCCAGCGGCTCTGAAATTGAGGAAATATCCGCTTCTCATTCAGCGTCTTTTATATCGCCGGCACTTGTGTGTGAACACTAAAACATTTACATTTATTCATTTAGACAGTTTCATTTAGTGTATTTAGACATTGGTAGGGACTTTTGCTTTTTTATTCCTAATAAAAACTATAATTATAATTATTTTAATGCACCTCTTTTCATATTTAGATATGAATTAATATTTCTTGAGCACCAAATAAGCATATTATGATTTCCGAAGGATCATGCAAAGTTATGATGCTGAAAATTCAGTTTTGCATCACAAAGTGCATTTTAAAATATGTCCAAATAGAAAAGACTTCTTTTCAATTGGGATAATATTTCACAATGCTGTATTTTTGATTAAGCCAATGGTTGGTGAGCCATGCCATGCCTTGGTGAGCGTAAGAGCCATTTTATGTCTTTTAAGGTCATGGAGATATTATCAGTGTCCTGCTGCTCATGTGTTTTATTAAAAAAAGCATGCTTTGTGTCAGGAGTCATGCCCTCTGCATCGTATTCAGCGACAGACAGACGTCAGCACTTGAATGCTTTAAATTCTTGGAAATTTTTTTCCTAATCGCTTCCATCGTTTAAAGCCGCTGTTCAGTTTTGAAAAATTGTAATAAAATGTTGAATGCTTTTTGAAATGTTGAAACTTTACATTCATGCTATAGATGGTTTCAACGACAACAACATAAACAAACATTACTGCGCATTACTGTAGACAAAGCAGCTCTGAGCTTACAAACACTACATTATATGCAAAATGAAATGAAAATGACATTTACTAAAGACAGTCTTTCTTCAGAAATACAGTGATATAAAAACACCCACACCTCGGTTTGATTTTTAAACGTGCATTACGTGCTCATGTTTATTAAACGAAGCCTTTTGGAAAATCAGTCAGTTTTTATATCGTGGCAGGTCACCACAAATAGATTTGGGAAACACATCCCACAGCACAATAACCTGAGCTCAACTTCATTAGCTGCGTTTGTAGCCCGTGACACTAACTAGATCGCTAAACAAACACAGACCAGAAGTTAACTTAGGTCCAGGTGCGTGCACCGATGAATGTCTATATGCATCGAGGCTACATTTGAACAGGAATGTAACCTTTAACCTTGGTGTATCCAGTGGCTTCCTCTAGTTTCTAGCTTGCTTCATATTCTTCATATTCAGATAATAAAAAAGCTCAAATCAACAACACTGGTGTAATTTTAAGTCACCTGGTATTGTTTTTATCTATATCTTATCATCCAAATCTATTTGTACCAATACTTCACAATGATTGTGATGGTGCTTGATGACATTGTTTTGTTAAAAATGTCTCTAAAATGAGTCTCTTCTCATCTCTTGTCTCTTTCCGGCTGCGGTCAGAACACTGAGGCTTTTCCCTCGTCTTCCTCTACTGATTCCTCCACCGTGTCTAGTTCATCCTCCAGCTCTCAGCAGCAGCTCAACCTGAATCCATCTTCCTCCTCCTCCTCGTCTTCAGCGTCTCACCTAGTCTCCTCCCACAAGCGCTCGGTCTCCATGACCTCCCTGCCCTTCTACAACAGACAGGTGGATGACTCGTGCATCATCAGGGTCAGTGTGGAGTTCTGCAGCAACGGAAACATGTACAAGAGCATACTGGTGAGTACAGGACAGGAGCAGTGCTTTTTAGGACAGCCTATCTCATTTAATAAGGGGTATCTATAGAAATTGCACAATAATAATACATATTTTACATCATCTATATAATTGTACAGCATTATACAATCAATCACAATAAATCACATCCAAAATAATGTATTTATGTACATTGTATATTTATTATATATAAATACACACAAATTCGGTATATATTTAGAAAATATTTACACACACACTTTTTTAAACGATGACATCTCTTTAATGATGACAATAATAATATTAATAATGATAAAGGATTCTTGCATCTCAAGCATCATTTTTGTTTGACAGTTAGGAAATGTATATACATACACAATTAATTAAATTAATGATTACATGAATTAATAATAATGATGTTATAATAAAAATAATAATAATTATCATTAAAATCTGTATTTCTGATATTTGACTAGTGTGATATATGATTATTGTTGTTTTATTATGTGTAAATATATAATACAAATAATAAAATGAATGCAAGAATTGGCCAGCAACATTTTTATATGTATATCTGAGTATAAAAGCATAATATATATATATA
>JAUMHE010000047.1:1449969-1465960 GCA_032359235.1 Enteromius mattozi
CCCCCCCATTCCACCAAACCCCTTGAAGATCCCCAGTCTTCTAGCCACAGCTGGACCGCTTTTTAGTTTTTAGCCATTTAGTTTGTCTTCCTTAAGTTAAACTGAAATGCCCATTATTCGTCATTTTCGGTGAATGGTGGGTCAGAACTAGTCATTACTACTTTTTTGATTTCTTCGTGTTTTTATGTATCCTAGTTTTGAGGCAGCAGTCTGAAAGATTTAACAGCCATCAAAATATCACTAGAAGTGCAGAGCCCATAAAGGGACATGGTAATGGGTGAATAAGATGGGAGGAAAAATATTTTTTAAGTGGTTTTGCACTTGCATTTGTTCAAAAAGCGTTTTAATTTCCCACAAGAAAGCTTGCAGCCACTTGGAAAATGTCTGCATTCTCTCGAAAAATAGTTCTGTTCCCCTGAGAAAAAAATTGCAAGAGAATGGAAAAGTATTGTAAATGCACGCAAAATTTCTCAGGGGATCACAATACACAAAGATCACAAAGTTTCTCTGGGGAAAAAAAATTTGCACGAGTGAATGCTGAATTTCTCATAGGAACGCAATACTTTTTTCACGCTGTAGTTTTTTTGAGCGAATGCAAAGTTTCTTGAGGGAACGCGATATTATCAACAATATGATACTTTTGCAAAAGAACGCAAAATTCATTCGGGTATTTTTTTTTTTTAAGGGAACACAAAGTTTTGAAAGTTAATGCTCTGTAAGGGAATGTAACGTTTTGTGGGGGAACGCAATAGTTTTGGAAGGGAACGCAAAAAAGATTTGCAAGTGAACACAAATAGTTTTGGGCGAACAGAGTATTTTTGTTAAGTTAAAGCAAATGTTTGACGATTGAGCATAAAGGTTTTTTTTGGGGGGAATAATACTTTTGCAAGAGAACACAAAAATTTTGTGTGCAAATTGTAAATTTCTTGGGAGAATGCAAGTGAAAAAAAATGCAAGTAAAGGAAATATCGTAGGTGAATGCAAGACATTTGTAAGAGAATGCACAAATTTAGAGAGTTACCATTTTCTTGGGGGAAAACAATAAATTTGCAACCAATTCCTTGCAGAGTTTCATAGTGGAACAATACATTTGCGAGCAAACACAAAATTTATCGGGAGAAGACAATACCTTTGCAAGCGAATGCAAAGTATTTTGGGAGAATGCAAACGTATTGCAAGGGAATCAATGCAATGCAGGAGAATGCAAAGATTTTGCAAATGCAGAATCCTTGAAAAATAATTTTTCCTCCCATCTCGTATTTTATTCCATGACCGTGTCCTCTGTATTGGCTCTGTATTAAAGGGTGCGAATTTAGGGCAGTTAAAGTGGACTCCAAAATAAATTTTTTAAAAGTGCATATTAGTTCAAACTGTTTTCAAAATGCCTTTATTATTGTACAGTTCGCTTGACCTCATTATTTTGTGGCAGTTCTGGCGCTAAAATCAAACCAAGATGGAAGAATCTGTAACTACCAAACTGAAGAGACCAGCTTAGACCTTCTTGAACTTATATTCTGGTCCAGGTCGGTTTGCGCTGGTCAAATTGCATTGCAGCTGTGATGTGAAAGGGCCTTTACACTCCCGAATACAACATCCAGAAACCCATGCTTTGTAATTTTACGTTGGTTTCATTTGAGTTTGTTTTGGTTACGTTCACATTGCTGGTTAGCTTTTGGCCTGTGGAAATGTGATAGTTGAGCTCCAGTGCTGGTCTAAAGGTCAGTTCATCCAGTACATGAACCAAATTTGGGCCGTTCTGAAAGGAGGTGGCGTATCGGGGTGGATAATCAGACATACTGTAAAATATTCACTCACCACAGACGGGGCACTGGACGGAGCACTTTTCCTCCTTTCTATCATGTTTCTTATTTTTGTTTTTTGTTCCTTTTCATTGTGTTTTCTTTCATTGTTTCAGTTGTTTTCTATGTTGTTTGTATGTGTCTTTTTATGTGTTTATATGTTGCTGATTCTCCAGAACGCACTTAACAGAGTTTTTTTTTTTTGTTACGCATATAGAGGTAATGCATTATGAGTTTACCATGGTTAATGGGAGTTGTTCAGGGTATAGATACAAAACAAATGGCCTGAAAACCCCTTAACCATAAAAGAAAATACACATGGCCTCTTGCAACTCATTGTTTTTATATAATGGCCATAACAACAACATGGCACAAACAGTCGGTAAATAATTAATAACAATAAACAGATTTATTCTGCCCAATAATTTAGTTCTGTTCTGTTCTGTTTATATAGAGTTCATTTGCATTAAATTAGTATTTAGTTTTGCAATTACAGCTTATTATTATATACTAGTGTTTATATATTATATATTTATAATATATAATTTATTTGCATATTGCATATTTCAATTCTATGTTCATATAGAATTTGTTTGCAATAATGTAGAATTCAGTTCTGCAATCACAGGAGTTCATATATTGGCATTTCCATTTTATATAATTAGATTTTATATTGTAAAATTGTTGTAGAATTAATTTTTTTAATCTTTCTATATTAGCATTTGTATATTTAAAAAAATTAAAATATAATTTATTTGATTATTAGTGCAAAATTATAAAATTAATGCTTAATTTAATTCTGCAATCACAGGCTTAAATATTTCCATTGATATTTTACATATTCTGTATAATATAGAATTCAATTCTATGTTAATTATCAGCATTAATGTAGAATTTCATGAACAAAGCAGTTTCTTTGTTGCGTTTTTGAATGTTTGCTGATCAAAGCACTAACAGCAAACTATAGAACAAATACGGCTCTTTGTTTTTGATTTCTGCATGTTTTTACACACATACTGATTTATGTTAGATCCTTATATTTGATGAACAGTTTCATCACGGAGTCCATCAAATAAATCCGAAACCAAACAAAAACTGCCCTAAATTTGATAATGACTTGAACCGATTTGCTGATTCAAATACCTTTTCAATCTATTGATCTTCAACCGTGTGAACCAAGAACAATCAAACAGTAGTGTCTTTAATGATGCATTCTCACATTACTGTTGTTTTCCAACAAGTCAGTTCAGTACAGAAAAGTTTGTTTCCACTATATATTTCATGAAATTCACACAATGTATCTTTGCAGAATCGATTGATCTTTTCAATTAGACAACATTGACTAAAATGTATTTTAATACCTAAATGATTGCACATGGTGATTTAAATAAATAAATAATTATAAAAAAATTATTATATAAATATTTATATTTTCTGTCTCTCTTCTTTTTTCTCTCCCTCAGCATACTCCACGCCAGGCTCCACAGCTCCCAACAGGTTTGTCAGCATCGGATCACGGGACAACAACTTTCTGAACATACCCCAGCAGACGCAGGTGATTCTTACTCCCTCAAACTTTAAAATCATGAATCTTAGCAAGTTAGCCCGCTCCTGCCCTCCTGTCTTTCCTGGTTTCCCATGATGCTCTCTTCTCTGCGGTGTCAGACCCATCTGGAGCAGGTCTGTGATAACTGGAGCTGATCGGCGTGGTGTAGTTGATTTGAGCGTTGCGAATGTACGGCCACCACACCGCACCTCCTCCATCACCCAGTACTCTTTAGTCATTAATGTGTAAAGCACACCCGCCCCGGGCCGGCTCCCTGCTCCTCAACACATGGTGACCATCTGAAGCCGCTAACTCACCCGCTCTCACCTCCTCCCTCTGCTGGTTGGCCTCTCTGGATTTCACCATTTATTTTCCTTCATTCCTCATTTCCACCTTCTTTAACTCATTTCTCGACTCGTTATCACCCTCTGCTGGTGACGTTTATTTTTCTTCTCTCCCGTCGTGACTCTTTGGCAGTGACTTCGCTTTGTCTGATTTTGCACTTTCCAGTGTATTCACCCTAAATTTTAGAAGGCAAGGGAAGAACTTTTTTTTTCAGGTTCTCGCAGAGATAAACTACTTGAGTGCGCAAATTAGCAGTGAGTTAGGATAAGTAAACGCTTTGCAAAGATTCGTTATTTGTAGTTGAGCTTATTTATTCAATTTCGTTTATTTTTAAAATATGCATTGAGAAATGCTTTAGATGTGATTTATTGTAATACAGGCATTGATAAAAGATAGTTATTGTTACACTACAACAGTAAACTTTTTTTATTTGCATTGTGCATTGACAAAGAACATTAATAATTTTAATTCAATGTAATTCAAGCATTGATAAACAAATGCAAGTAGCAGCAAAGCATTAGGGAAAGTAAATTGTTACTGTTAGGAAAATTTGAACTGAGAAAATGCAATTAAAATTCAATATAAAACAAACATTGATTAAAAAAAAAAAAAAATACATAAATAAATAAATATATATATTTTTGATTTATTAATAATTTTATTTTAGTTTTTTTTTTTCCTTAATTGTAATCCATTGATAAAAGCAAGACGCAGTGATAATGGTAAAATAATTATAATGTTTTAGAAATTGTGCACTGAGTAAGTGCCTTATTAATTGTAATTCAGTGTAATTTAATTTAAAAACATTTCATAAGACCATCACTTACACTTAAGTTTGTCCCCAAAAGATATTTAGACACTTCAGTTAAAAATGTTGCATTAGATAACAAAATATCAAAGCAGATGATAAGGAAAAATACTTTCTAAGTAAAACATTGCACAAAAAATGACTTTATTAGGTTTTCGGTCATAAATCAACAGAACTACAGCAAGTAAAGGTTTGGGACACTTGCTGTTTGTGAATTGTTAATTAGTTATTTTATACTATTCCAAAATGTGCAATTAGTAAGCTGATTTAATAATTGACAAAATCGCCGAAACACCAATTTTGTCAGAAAACACGAAGCAAAAATGACACTAATGAAGAGAAAATATCCTGTCAATACTTTTTATTTTATAAGAAAATATGCATTGAGAAAAACATTCTGCAGATCCTGCATCATTTGAAATGCACAGATACACTTTAATTTACTGACATTAAAACAATTTGTGTGTCTTTAAGTGTTTGAATAATTATTTAAATGTTTTACTTTTAAGAAAATGTGCAATGATAAAATGCATTAATAATTGTAAAAGTCACCAAAACACTCACTCACAACTTGTTTTTTTACATTTTATTTGGAATAACAAAGTGCACACTGAACAAAAAAGACATTAGTGTAGATAAAAGATCCTGCAGTGTTTGAGATCTAATGCTAATCTCATGTAGTGACATTTAACATTTTTAAGCGTGTCTTTAAGATTTTGAATGCTGTATGTCCGTACGGAGAGGTTCTCTCAACGCCGTGCCGTTCACAGTCAGAAACACGAGAAAAAGAAGTGTAGAAATGCGAGACAGGAATGGAGAAAAGAGAGGCAAAGTTGAAGCACGGCCCCTAAACTGAAAAGTCACGTCTCAACTGTCTGGTTGCCCGCAGCAACGAGACATGATGTCACAGGCAGTTGAAGTTGAACTTGAGGGTGGGGGGCAGAGCTGGTCACTGCCAAGGATTACGGGGGAAAGATGGGAGGAGTACAGCTTACAGGGGAAGAGTTACTTGGCCTGAGTGGCTGTTGGGCTGGAGGTGGGGAGACGTGCCGGGGTGTTTGCGTGCCCTGCAAAAGTCAACCAGAACAAAAGTTACCCGCCGCCCCTCCTAACAGAGCCTCTCAGCCAAAGTGCTTCCAGGATTTGACTTCCAGAGAGTTTTGTAAAACCAATCAGGAGTAACAATCCCGCTCTTGTTTGAATGAGGAGCCCAGCTCTCGCCATCGTCCCGAGTCACACATCAAACGCTCCAGCACTTTTTCACTTTACCACCCAACAAGAGCTCTTATGAAAGTACATTTGTCTCACAAGGCGAGGAATGTGAGCGGATTGGATATAAAAGCATTGTATTTTATATAACATGAAAGAAAGTAGATGAAATGTATGTAAGCGTCTTTTAAATGTTTTTTTATATATATAAAATATAATTTATCTATCAATCTAGACCAGGGGTGAGCAACTTCGGTCCTGGAGGGCCGGTGTCCTGCAGAGTTTAGCTCCAACCCTAATCAAACACACCTGCCTGTAACTTTCTAGTGATCTTGAAGACATTGATTAGCTTCTTCAGGTGTGTTTGATTAGGGTTGGAGCTAATCTCTGGAGGACACCGGTTGCCCAGCCCTGATCTAGACAAACTATTACGGATATTATGTAAAATATTTAGTGCTGTCAAACGATTAATCGCATCCAAAATAAAAGTTCGTGTGTACTGTTTATTATGTATATATAAATAAACACACATACAGTATACATTTTGAAAGTATTTACATCTATATACTTTATTATATTTTATATTATATATAAATAAATGTTTAAATATATACACATAACGTATTTTTCTTAAATATACATGCATGTGTTTATATATACATAATAAATATACACAGTATTCACACATGTATAATGTAAACAAAAATTTTATTTTGGATGCAAATAATCAGAATTAATTGTTTAATGATAAAAAATATATACATAAGTTATATACGTAATTATCATTCTGATCATTTTGATTAAAATTATATTTGTTATGTAATTATTTTATATATTTTGTATAATTTATTACATAAAATTTTCAGTTTACAGTGTTATATATTATATAAACCATTTTTATTTAATATGAAAACTATAATATATGAATGTTATGTGATATTTATTAGTGCAGGTACTAGAAATCATTTTTAATATCATTCATTAATTATTAATGATTATTTTTATAATATATTAGGAATATTAAGAGAAATAAATGCCCCTAATGAAAATATAGACAGCATTAAAACCATTTTTCATCTAATATGTCAGCTAAGGTTAACCGCTGTATTGCTGTGTGGTTTCTAGAGTTTTTATTGGCTGTTGGGCAGCTGTACTGACAACCAGAATCTGTTTATAATAAACAATCAAATGTGTAGAGATAGATATCCAGCTCATTTCAAACTGCTGCCCTTTCGGTTGTTTTTGTGTGAGTTTTTTATTTAAAACGATCAGTTTGACAAAGACGTGAAGTGTTTTTATTGGGAAACATGCTTTAATTCCAGCATGACGTGAAGGAACTATAAATTTGGTGTAAATATTTCTCCGATCATTGGCGTTATCAGTGCGATATCTGAACTTTACGAGCTGAGCTCCTGAGATGCATTAACAGAGCGTCTGCTGCTGTTGATAGAGTCAGTGTGATGGTATGTGGAGATGCGTCAGAGCTCCACTGACATGACATTCCCAGAAGGGAGGTTTGCTGCTGTAGTTCAGGTCAGACTGTGTTGTAAAGGGCCCATATGGTGAGCAGGTCAGCTTCAGCAGCTCTGAGAGTCCGGCCTGACCTCTAGTGCTCACAGCAGAAACAGCATTCACCATCTACATACACATCCATCTAAAAGCTTCCATACTTTTGAATTCAAGCTTCAGGAATATTGTTTAAAATAAAAAAATTAAAAATTGACTATTAAATAATATTAAATGTTTAAGCTTGCACATACTGAAACATGCACAGTTGCTTTAAGATGATAAAGTTACAATGTAATTGTAATTATGAATGTAAAATAAAACAATAATTTAATTAATTCACTAACTTTAAATTTACAGTGTATTTATTACATTAATGAAAAATTAAAATTTAGTTTAGTTCAGTAAAGTTAGTTTAGTTTAATACATATAATAACTTATTTTTGATTAATTTAAAGTTTATTGACAATAAAATACATTTCACGTAATACATTTTATCACTTAAATTTAGAAGCTATTTATCTATACAAACCAGCGTTTTTGTACAAATCAACATTATAACTTTGTGAAAATACATTGCATTTAAATACATTAAACTTATTTATATTTTATTAAATGTATACAAATTAAACAGATTATTAAATTATAGGTTGTGCGACAATACTTTTCACTTTATCAGTTTAATAAATAAAATAATAATGATTATTTGTGTTATTAAATGCATACAAACATACAACATTATTCAATTTTGGTTTGTTTATTTAATACATTTAATAACTTAAATATCCTTTAGTAACTTTTTCATAAAATTTAAAATACTAAATTAAATGATCACATAAGTTGTAACATTTATTTGTATGTAAAAAGTAAAAGTTTGTTCTGTAATTGTTGTTAACGAGTGATATTTGATCATTTCAGTTTAGCCCCATGTTATTTTTATTTTTAAAGGTTAATTTAAAATTAGTAGTAGCAGTGGTATAATGTAAAATGCCTATAATATGTCATTTTTTCCATCCCCAGAAATTGTAAAAACAAATATATATACACACAATTTATATTATTTATATATATTAATCTAATGTTTTCGCTGTGCTGATGTATTTTCAGATTAAACACTAACAGCACCTTCTTCTATTGTGTTTTTACAGTCATGGTTCCTTTGATGAGGTCCTGCCTGCAACCTGTCGACACAATTTGGAAGTTTTATGACAAAAAAAAAATCTTGTTTGAAAATCCCCGAAACGCGCCCTAAGAAACGTGAGCAGCATATGATTGGGAAACGTTCGACCCTGTATTTGCCAACCGTCAGACGCCCTTCAAGCCCGCTCCTCCACCTCCGACAAAGACTTTGAGATCACAGCAGGAGGTGAGGGACCGACACGCACCAACAGCATCTCGCAAGAACCGTCACCAAACCAACGGCAACATAGAGGAGCAAGAACACGACGAACACAGACAGAAAACGTTACTAGGAACAAGGAAGTAGTGTACAGTGGCAGGGATTATCAACAGTTTCAGTGGTGAGGATTCAGACACAACAAAAATGCAAGATTTTGACCAATTAAACCACAGTTTTTTGTTTTTAAAACACTTAAACATGCTGACGTTCAGCATACAGGCAACACTAAATAAGAGTTCCGGACGTTTCGCTATTTTAGCTAATTATCATGCAGTAGAAACGTCTTTTTCCCTTTTGCGGTCAATTACTAAACTAACTACGAGCAGCAGAAGTATTGCACTACAGTAATGCGAAGAACACTAGTTTGACATGCACTATTGAAAATGGGATCGACGGCGGACATTATTTGCACATTTTATTGCAGAGAAAATCTAACCTGGCACACAAAAGCTACCCAGAGACCCGTTAACGTTTTCAGGCCTCGAACTGAATTTTCAAATTAAAAATTAGTGCCAACTGGACATCACCAGATTTTAGCTAGTACTCCTATAGGTTTAAATCAAGCCAACCATCACACACTTAAGGTGCGGTCACATTCACCATTTTTGTCGACGAATGTGATGCGAAATCTGCTGCGGGAAATTCTTCATTTTCGCATAAAAATTCCTGATCATGTGGAGTCACCCAAAAATGAACAGTTTCTTTCTTCTGTTAAAAAAAAGGTGATAGCCAAACAGTTGATGGTAGCCATTGGCTCGCATAGTATTTTTTTCCCCGTACTATGGAAGTCAATTTCTGCTGTGAACTAATTTTCAGTTTTTGGTGAATTATCTCTTTAAAATGACTAAATTTCGCTTTTGAAGTTTCACAGATCATTTTTACAGTCATGTGACTGAGCTACAACTTTAAAATCTTTGTCCATTGTCAATAACGTAGTGAAGCACAAAACACCAAATTCATTGGTCAACACAACCAGTTGTTTGACAATCTTGAACTTGATTTAAAATCTACTTTTTCTAAAATTCCTATTCAAATGGAATCCTATCAAAATGACAATTTCCCCTGTAAAATTCTGCTAAATGTGACCGCACCTTTGCAGCCATGTGACTGAGTTACAATTTTTTAATTGTTTGTTAAAAAAACAAACAAATCCCATATAATCAAACTCATTTTTTTCTTTGTTTGAAAATTAAAGCCATAAGTCTGAACTTTGTTATAAATAGTAAAACTTAATTAGAAGTATAAAACTTATGTAATATTTTCTAGTAATTTTTTTACTAGCCCCAGCTAGTCATTCTGTTATTTATAATGGCTGTGAATTAATTTCATCATGGTAGCGAGGCATAATAAAAGTCCCTAAATCATTAGCACTAATAAAGACGGCCCTAGAGCCACGCCCACTTCTGTGTTTTGTTTACGTACCTGTTTACACTCCCAGAAGTCCGTGCTCCAAGAACACGTGACCTTGCTGCGGAGCAAAAGAATGTGTGACATATCATAGCCGTGCTCAGAGGGAAGTGGGCTGCTCGGACCGCTTTTATTAGACGCCGCATTTCACCATTTACTTAATTCGGTAACATTTTGGCATGGCTGTCTGCACACACACACACACACACACTCTCTCCTCCGCAGATTGACTACATAGGGAAGCCTTTACAGTAGGGCGATCTTCATCCGCTGATAAAGTTTTGTTTTTCGACGCAGCTGTAATTGGTAACCTCACAAAATAACTGGACTGCCTGACCATGTATCTCACTGCAGGGAAGCATTGTTGCCGGATGGCGGCCGTGTCATCGCTTTGGTAGAAAACTAACACGAGAATTGTGATGGCAATGGTCTTTTCTTTTCTAATCAAAGGAAGTGCCTCTGTATTCCCATTATGCAATTTGTTAAACATGAATTCAGGTTATTTTCTTGCATATAAGCTATAGAGGAGCGTGAAATTTTTATGAGAAAAAAAAAAAACAAGCGTCAGCTCACTAGTTACAAACATCTTTATATATACAGGATATATCCATATATATTTATATATACATTTTTTTCTTATTTGCCTAATAAGCTCAGTGGCAGTCTAGTTATTTTTTGAAGTATGGCATGATCATAAATCAGATATCCGTTCAGAAGTTCCAGTCCCGAAAACCCAGTTCTGCACTTAATAATAATTAGAGCGAAAAAAATCAACTGGCGGAAATCAGATTTCCGCAAAAAACATATCGTAAGCGTAGTAAAAAAAAAAAAAATTGCACGGCTTTTGATTTCTTTTGTGTTTGGACAGGAAGTATTTGTTATTGCAAAATAAAGTGTGTTGATTGAGCCATGTGCAATGCCTTGGGTAGAAACTGTGTTTGTCTCATTGTTAGGGTGTACAGGAAAGCGTAGAGGTGAAAATCCTTCTATTATAGTAAAGTCCACGCTGTCCGGGACTCTAAACTACAGGGCAGAGAGAGCGAGAGAAAGAGAGAACACGGTCTTTGTAAGTTTTGGGAATTCGTTTTTGTAATCTTTCCTTTTTTCTGCTTTTTTTAATGTTTATTTGTAATAATTTGTTCTCAAAACTTAGGAGGGCTGAAGAAGCAGTTTTTTGCGACACATCAGAATATATCACTAAATAAAACAGGTGCTTTTTATGGATCAAAGTACGCTTGATCTCTATTATACATAAGAAGACGAAAAATAAGTGTTATCAAGACAAATTTTAGAAGAAAAAACGTTCAGTACTCTTTCCTTTTTGTATTAACTGAAGGGGGGAGGGGGTTCATTGTGGTCAAGGTTGTGACAAAAGGCATTTTTCCTCCAACCTTTTCTCCGAAGCGATCAAAGAATGTCGACTGATGATGTCCTAAGAGGTTTTACGACTTTTATCTAGCTAAAATGCAGGTTTTTTCCGGTATTTTTGACTTCATGCTATGCATTCCAGTTTTCTAGGACTTCCATGCTTTGGATCGCCCGAACCACCGTAGTCCTTAAACTTCCCGTCTGAAATTCGCTGGCTTTTTGTACATAGAAAATTTTGAATTTGTAAGAAAGGTATGACAAGATCTTCCCTGTTTATGGGAGAGGCTTTAACACAGCTCGAATAAACTAAAATGCCCATGGTAAGCTAGAAATTTTGGAGTATGAAGAGGAGTGATGTAAATTTGACATCTTTTATAACTTTTAAACTTGTGATTTTTCTGCAGAGCCCCGCACATGACACAAGGACAACAGTATATTTACCATAGCCATGAGTTAAGAATTTGTTCCAACGTTTTATTAATTTATTACCTCGCTTTAGTTAAATTGTAGTTACAAATTTAAAATTTGTTCCTAACTAGTTGATTCGTTTTCATAATCAAGACTTTAGTACAAAGTGGCCACAATTTACAAACACAAGGAAGAAAACTAAAAAGTGGCCACGACTTATGAAAATGTAGAAGCAAGTTAGTACAACATATCCACGATTTACAAAAACGAGGTAGCTAATTAGCACAACATGGCCAAAATGTACAAAAAACAAGAACATTTTTGTACACAGAAGCTGCAAATGACAAGAATAAGGGAACGAATATGTATGTGGCTACGATTTACGAAAACGACAGAAATAATTAGCACAATATGGTTGCGATTTACGAAAACAAGAAAACTTAAGTCATAGAAACAAATTCTTAATTCGTGGGAATGATTTTTTTTCTACATCATTTGTGGGGCTCTGTATATTTCATTCAGAAATCATAAGACAAAAATTGTAATGTTGTTTATTTTTGACAAAATATAAAAACACACAAAATATAATTTTTCTTTAGATTTTAGGGTGAAATGTAGTTATTTTCATAAAGAGATTCACCCAAACAGATTCCCAAACAAAGTCAGCGACCAATCAGAAAGAGAGAATTGAAATTGAACCCCTCCCCCCTGATTCCGCAGCGCCCTCTACTGGCCCCTGTGTAAATGACTCTAAATATTTGTTTTGTGATCTAGTGTTAGACTCAGAGCATCATAAAGGTTGTCCCTAAAAAGTGCCTTTTGTTCACAGACACCATCTTGTAATCCTGAGTGCCCATCTCAAAAAAAGAAAAAACACAAAAAAACTAAACAAAAAAAAAATCCCCTCGTTCAAACTTCTGTATTTCTCCTTCCGCGACTTCTTCAAAGCAGTATATATAGTACTAAAGGAAATCGGTGTGACTTAGTTCCTCTTTTTATTGTTGAATAATTAAGAAAACTGTAAAAAAAAAAAATGAAAAATGCAAAAAAAAAAACTTTCTGTCTTGCTTTTCCTTCCTCTGTAATCTTGTCTTCTGCCTCTTTTGGACACTGGAGTAGTCTATAGTTGCATAACCATCGCCCTTTTCCCTGTGCCCCTTTTCTCTGAACGGAGGGGTTTTAAAATTAAAAAAAAAAAAAAAAGTAAGAAAAAAATGTTGTCTGAGCAGAATGCAGTTAGCTCACATGTTATTCTTGTCTGTACGCTTCACGTTGTATTCATACCGATCTCTTCAGCTTCTCCATTGAACAGTTAATGTACGTGAACAAGTTACGCCGGTGAGCTCTGGTGGGCCGTCCGACAGACGGGCGTCAGCTGGTTTGCGAAAACGATAAAGGCCGACTGCTGAGGTAGGATAGGCGAGTTTTTGAGCTATTTATTTCTTTTTTGTTACCAAATTCATTTGATTTGCTATGATCTGTTTGTATTGATATTGCATTGAGAATCTGTAGTGATGACGCACCTTTGAATGGTTGTACGTGACCAGATATTTAATTAAAAAACAAAAAAAAAGTTCCTGTTGAGACGAAGCACCTTAAAAACGGAGTGGTTTCAGCCCAGGGAAAGCGACAGTTTCAAAGCGACCGCGAGCCCAGCGTTACGAGCCAAACTCAGACCAAAGTGACGCACGCCACAAAAACCTGAGCGAAACTAATAAAAAAAGAAAAAATCTACTTACACTCACCAGCAAAAGCCGACGTCGTGGGCTTAACGACAACTTGCTTCCTCCCTCAAACAAAATATGCAATTGTTTCACTTCCCCGAGTCCGTGAAGCCGGCGTCCGCGTTGGCTGTGATTTATTAATAACTGTAATAAGCGAAAGCCATAGCGACGGACACGTGTTTGCGCTCTCGTTGTCCCTCCCTGGTACTGACCGTCCATTTTCTTTCTTTCGTTTTTACTTTTGTACTCTTTTGTTGAGCGGGGCATTCAGATGCGTTTAGAGTAGCATGAACCCTCGGCGGCTCCGGTCTTGTTTGAACTCCTCGAGCGGCGCCCTTCTCAGTCCCCACGCCTTCCAGAGCTCATGGTGAAATGCATGTGTTGATTACAATTTCTTTTCCATAATAAGAAAAACAAGTAAGAGCAGCACCTTTAACTGATTGAATAAAAGGATGTTCTTGACTGTAACGTCGAGTCTGTGTGGTTATTTTGATCTTCTGCTCCAATTTAGCCCCCAGGAGCCCTCAAGATGACTTGAAATTATTTAAAACAAGTGTGAATAGTTCACCCGAAAAGTTGGTGTTGAGTTGAAATGATTTGTAGAAATTTAGCAGTACATTATGTATCCTCTGCAGTGAATGGGTGCCGTCAGAATGAGAGTCCAAACAGCTGATAAAAACATCACAATAATCCACACCACTCCAGTCTAACGATTAATAACTGTCTGAATGTTGGTGGACTTTGATGTGGAATGAACTTTTTTCCTGGATAAAATACTTATGAATTACGGACTTATAAAAACTCTTGACAGCTTTTCTCTTCACAAGACATTAACTGATGAACTGAAGTGGTGTGGATTATTGTGATGTTTTTATCAGCTGTTTTGCCTCTCATTCTGACGGCACCCATTCACTGCAGAGGATCCACTGATGAGCAAGTGATTTCTCTAAATTTCACTGGTTCTGATGAAGAAACAAACTCATCTACATCCTGGATGGCCTGAGTGTGAGTACGTTCAGCAAATATTTATTTTTAGGTGAACCGTTCCTTTAAAATTAGCACAAAAGCATAAAAAGGGGTTGTGTACCATGTTGATATGTGACGTGAAGTACATATATTCACACAACAAATCATTTTTGTGTTACAGCAAACATTTATTTGATGTATCTTTGTCAAATTAAATTTACAGTCAATAAATAATTATTTACTGCATATTTAATGCATTTTCCCCTGAGTGAAGGGACTGGGTTTGGATGACAGGCATCTGCTAAAATGCAAGTATTTTTTAATTGAAAAAGACATTAAAGTACATTGTTTACAGACATTAGCTACATTGATCAGCACCATAAAGACAGAACAAAAATAGCTTTTTTAGGAACAATTAGGAACTATTAAGACTTGTGCGTCAAAAACAAAATTAAAAGTCTATAAGAAAGTCTATTATTCAAGGGCACCTTTTGTAAACATTTTCTCCAAAAGGTTTGTAAATTTCTTTAATATGTATAATATAAAATATAACATTTCAGTCTATTTACATTGGATCATTTTAAAATAACACATCATTTGCAGTCCAAAAACTGCATATAATCAGCATCGTGTGCTATTAAGGAAACTGAGCAGAAATCAATCCTGCTGAGTGTGATCAGAGTTCATTTAACACATATAGAAGTCTCAAACTGACCCTCATATGTGATAAATGTTTTTATGATCGCATCCCTCCCAGTCGATGAGCTCTGAGCGATGAAACCAGAGTGAAATCTCCCGCTCCGCTCCCTCCACTGAATCAGATGCATGGATGACATTTCTAAATGAATTTAACAGTGAAGAAAGTCAGCTTTTTACCCAGAGAATCAAACTGAGAATCTGATATTGTGTTTAACTGTGCGTGTTTGGAATAAAAGTGGGCACTATATAGTGTGCAGCAGGCAGTGCACTGATATTGCACTCAGAATAATAAGTGCATGTAAATACCTGCTGATGTGAACACTGAAGTCTCCTCTAATAGTTCCCGGTGCAGCTTCAGCAGGGTCTGTGTCTCCCACCAGCTTACGTGATGACCTCACTACATTATGCCCCTCCCACACCTGAAAACAAACCAGTGAGGACTGTGAATATCAACTCGTCAATGACAATATGTGACACATGCAGTGATCTTAATGAAGTGGTATCTGATGGTAGACAATCTTTTTCTTCTTTACTGTATAACATTTAAAATATGCAATTTAGTCATTTGAATAAATTAATAAATAATTTGGTACAGTGCAGTTATTGTGTACATACATTGTACTTATATTTTTTAAAAATACCTATGTAATTACATGTGTAATACATTTTTGTATTTAAATTACACTTTTGACCCAACACTTACACCTTAACCCACCCTTAAACCTACCCGTACCACCTAACCTTACCCGTATCCCACCTCAACAGCAGCAAGTGTTTTGCAATACAATATGACCACATAGTGGCATG
>JAUMHE010000047.1:1490862-1508762 GCA_032359235.1 Enteromius mattozi
TAAGATATTTATGTTTGAGAGGTAACTCATCCTTTTACCATATATACAATTTTAGATGCAATAATATGAATATGATTCAATGCGCTTTTGAAGTAGGCTAAGGTGCTTTGACACGAGCAACACCACGAACACTGACGCTGTCTATAGGCTAATTCTGTCATGTGACACTACATTTATTTGCGTTAAAGCCCTTTTCTCGACAAAAGGTGTTTCCAAACATTTTTTTGCGACATCTGAAGTATCGATATAGAATTTATGCGCTAAAGTTAAACGGAAAAATACTTTGTCGACATTTACAAAATGTTTATCGATAATTAGCATTTCCATTAGCTATATCGGTAAAAAATTTGAAGCTCTAAATATCTTTGCGCAAAAACGCCTTGGATGGAAACTTGGCTAGTGATGTAAATCACAGAACAAAAGGAAAGAAATCACTCTCCTCTAGTTGCTGATTAAGTTTTGTAGTTTGAGTAACGATTCATTTATTAATATATAATGTATAGTTGTAATATACATTAAAAATAATGGTTTTCAATTGCACTGTAACATTGAATTACCATAATTAATGTCTAAAACTAAGGGGAAAATGCATTTAATAGAGACATCAATAGTAGTATTGCATTAAAAATACTGTCCATTTTTAATAATAGGCTACTTAGTAAAAAGATGCCATTTAACACACATTTAAAATATACCATCTTTATATTTACATCTTTATATTCTACATTAATCTGGAGGTTCAATGTGAAAATATGACAAAATAAATATGCAGTTAATTACAATTAATTAGAGAAAAATGTGTGAATAATTTGTTTTTTATTTCAGTCGATCGATTCACAGACAGCACTAATGTTAACCTTTTACAGATGTTGGTGTTGATAAATAGTAGTTAATTGTACTGCTGAATATGCATTATAATTTTATTTCTAATTTTATAGGCCCCTAAGAAAGAGATCGGGATGGCCACCAACCCCTTGGCCCCCTTTAAAATTTAAATTTGATAATCTGGCCCTCAAATAAAACTAATTGAATAGCCCTGGTGTAAATGGTAAAGCATGTAATGCTAAACTTATTTTTCATCCTTTTAACATCTTACATCATATTGGAAAGGTACTTATTTTCAAATAAAATGAAGGATATAATTGTAAAGTGGAAAATAAAGTATCAGGTAGGGTAAGGTGTGAGGAGGGCTTTATGAATGAATCTTTATTTTCATTGTATGCACTCAGTGATAAAAGACAGTCTAACAGCTATTTAAGCTCTTACTGTCACAATAAGGCAGTATCCATTTAATAATTTCAATAAAAATTATAATTTACACTCAGTATGTTATTATTGCATAATGTTTTATAATGTGCTACAATACTGACACCAATACTACAAAATGGCCCACTTATCTGGAAACACTTCAGGAGTTTCGAAGTTGTCGTCGGATTGGTTGAATTATACAGGATTTCCTGGAGACATGTGTGTCGCGTGCTTAAACATTCACCCTGGAAACAAAGATGCTGTGATGCTGAACATCTCACGAAATAAGAAAGCCGTCTTGTTTACAACTGTGACAATGAGCGCTTATCATGATCAACTAAATGCTGGATTTTCGAAAGTATGTGAAAAATTTAAAGAGACTATTTGCAGTCTACCATTCTACTTCTGTTTTCACTTAGTGTAAATTATACATTTACAATTAGCACAAAAAAAAACGCTGTCAAATCAAAGTTGGGTTTTCTGAAAGGTTGGTAGGTGTTACTTAGTGGATGAAAGTCAAAAGAGCCCAACCTTTTTGTCTCTATGAAATTTTAGTCTTTAGATATGAGTAGATATGGGTGTTGTTTTGGCTGTTTTATCATTTGACGAAAGTCATAAGTAGGTAATGGCCGCTGGGAAAAATCAGTAAGCTGATGATTTGACGTGGTACTAACAGTGCAGTATGATACAGGATCAGTTGCACATTAAAGTTTAAGAGTTTGCTTAGATCTTAACCTAAAATATGAACAATACTAACAGACATGTTAGAATAATAGAGCAGAGAAGTAAAAGAGAGAGACAAAGAGAGATGTGTATGAGTACAACAAGGGTGTTTGTGACATAGTCAGGGCAGTTATTGCTGAAGGCTGGATGTTTGTCATGCTGTGAGCCTTTACTGGAGTCCCTAATTATGGCACATCAGCCGTCCCCCTGTCAACACTCTTCACAGCACCGACATTCAAATTTTCACACATACACACACAATTTTGTGTGTTAAGCCTCACAGTAACATTTCTCAAGCGTACTCAACATTCATTTGTGGCTGTGGCAGGGGAATAAAAAAACCCCACTAATTAAGATGATATTGACTTTAGCAGCTTGGCAAGTTATAATAAAATCTTTTTTTCCTGCATGTGGCCTCATTATCATCTTCCTACATTGTGATATGTTTGGTGGGCACAGTCAGAAACAACATACAGTGTTTATTTTTAAATTTTTGTGTATTATTAGCTTCTAGTGCTAATTGTGAAAGTGCGATTTTTGTTCTTTTCTTTTCTTTTTCTGCGTTGAGCTCTGTTGTTTGCATTATAAAGTTACACTACATTTAATGAAAGTAGGTGATGTGGAAATCTTTGTGACAAAAAGCGCAAACAGCAAAAAGACCTGCTTTCTTAACATGACATCTGAATAGTAGCGATAGTTTAAAGATTAATTTAAAAACAAAACAAAAACAACTGGATATGAAAATGTGACACAGCTGTGATGCAGCTGAGAGGCCTATTAAATAAATGAGATTTCAAGTGTAAGGAAGTGAGCAAAAGCACACAGGATGGGTAGTGGGCAAGAGAGCTCATTTTGTCGGCTTAAGATCTACAAAATACCAAATCAGTTTAGTCAGTGTTTCCGTATGCCCTACTTTCTCCTCAAAAAGGCAAGAACATAAACAGACTGAGAGGGTCATGAGATTAGACAGAGGGGAAAAGTTTTGTGTGAGGCAGCAAGGGAGAAGCAATTTGCCATTATGAACCAAAATGACTGGAGCAGGCAGCAGTTCTTTGAGATGTCTGTGAAGTTCGAGACCAACTCTGTGGTCTAATATGCTGTTAATGTTGGGAACAGAGATAGCTCGTGGCACTGCCCCCCCTCCCCCCACTCCCACTGACTAATGACCTAGAAAGTTAATCTTTGGCAAAAAGGCACATTAGCTGGGAAAGATGCAATGCTGAGGGGAAAAAGAGAGCAGTCTAAAAGCACGAGATCCAGATGAAAAGAGAGAGAGAGAGAAAAAAAAAAACAGTTATGGTAAGGGCTATGCATGTAATGCTTTTGTTTCATTTTACCTAATTGATTTAAAGCTGGAATGCTTTGCTTCAGTCGAAATGCGCAACTGAGAGAGCGGAAGAAGGAAGAGCGGAGCAGAGGTCAGCTGCTATCTCCTGATCATCAGCTGACAGAGTGAGGAAAAATAAGGGAGAAAAGAGGAGATAAAAAGCATGGAAAAAGTGTGGGAGAGAAAGGCCAAGCAATAGTGCCTGTGTCTGTGTTTTTTTACAGTACCTCGATTCTGAGAACCACAGAGAGCGTATTCAGATGATTCCTAATAAGGCTGTAACTAGACGCTTGTTCTCCTGTTGTCGCCTGCCAGAGAACTTCCCCTCTTTTTCCCCTCTCCTCCAAACAAGAGAACTAGAAACAAACAGAAACCGAACAATCTAACTTTGTAGGGGATAAAGGAGGGGATGAGTTACAGGGAGTTTGACACTCCTAATTAGGACTGGAACCCGAAACAAAAGATTTGTGTGGGATCTTAAAGGTACACATTCAAGTCAGTGTGCGTTATTTCGGCATATTTCATTAGGAGCATTTTACATTCACAAACATCAAAAGTTAGCTTACTAGTTAAATGCTCAAGAGTTTTCTCTTAGTATCTATAATTAGGTGTATATCACTAGTTTTATCATTGCTTACTTAACAGTACCAGGGTGCATAAAGGCCCCCTCCTGAGAGCACTGTATACTTTGTTGGACTTCAAGGAATAGTTCACCCGAAATCCTCGTCCTCATGACTGACTTTCTCCTACTGAATACAAATTAACAGATATTTTGAGATTGAATTAAAATGTCATCAGCTGAAGAGTAAATCATGTTCAGAGATGGGACCCAAAAAGAATTTAACAGCTCTGAGTCATATTCCATTAACAATCCTTTAGGAGTATGTTTGAATCCTGATGCTTAATTTCTGATTTAAAGATTTTGAATGAGAGCCACCTGTTAGGTTTGGTATCTGGCCATTATAGGTCCAATTGGAAAATTGGTATTGGTTACTTACAGTGTCTTTCTTATCCAGGAGAGATTGGCTGGTGAATGACAATCATGGCTCAGGTGCTTCATATGGACTCCAGTTTTCCAGGTAAGGTCCCATTTTGAATTCGGAAACTACACATAATCTAATGTTTATATATTGTGATTCTTTTGTCCTTCCCCTGTTCACCCTTATGTAAGAGTCTAACTAGTAAAGTGATGCCTTGATCTAGTCATAGCCTGAAGTTTATTCTTTTTCCTGTTGTCTGATTCCAAGATTAGACCGAGATTTCCTGCAGTTTAAAGTTGTTTCCTCTGTCTTTAGGGAAGATTAACCCCCCGGAGCCCCCCTCCTTGCATGGAAAGGACCCAGAGGCTCCATACTCAGTAGAGACTCCCTATGGCTACCGTCTGGACCTTGACTTCCTCAAGTATGTCAATGATATTGAAAAGGGCAACACTATTAAGAAGGTGCCTGTGCAGCGGCGCCCGCGTTATGGCTCGCTTCCACGTGGCTACGGCTACACGGGCTCCTGGTGGACCTCCACTGAGTCACTCTGCTCCAACGCCAGCATGGACAGCCGTCACTCGTCGTACTCTTACTGTGCACCGGGATTTCACAGCTCACAGAGGCCCAATTTCAGTACGGCACGTGTGGAGAAGACCTTGCTGGACGCTCGCCGCAAGCTGGAGGAGGAGAAGGATGGCCGTCGTTTCTCGAACCTGGGCAGCATGCACAGCAGCGTGGCAGGCTCCAACACCTCGCTGTCCAGTGCCCACAGCTTTAATCGTGCCCAGGGAGGGGGCTCCTATACGCCAATGGGCTCTGGCTTGTCCACACCCGTCTCACCAACGCCCGGCCATCTGCAGCACGTACGGGAGCAGATGGCCGTCGCTCTGCGGAAGATCCGGGAGCTGGAGGAGCAGGTGAAGACCATCCCGGTGCTGCAAGTAAAGATCTCCGTGCTTCAGGAGGAGAAGAGGCAGCTTAGCGTACAGCTCAAGAGCCAGAAATTCCTGGGCCACACGCTAGGGTTCAGTCGGAGCCGACCGCGAGGAGAGCTCTACATCGACATCCCCGAAGAGGAGACGGGAAATGGGACAGCAGCCGCCAACAGAGCCACAGGAAGTCTGTCGCCTACCACTCCAGGTTCCCTTCAGGACTCAGGATGTGAAATTGAGGAGACTGTAATTGTCGGTGGAGCTCGCCCCGGTGCAAAGCGGGAGGTGCGAACCGTCGGTGTGGGATCTGAGATGGCTTACCGTCAAGTGGGAGTAGGGGTGCGAGAAGAGGACTTGGGGCTGCTGCCTGAAGCCGAAGCCCTCAAGACTAAGGTGGGGCTGTTAGAAGTTCAGCTGAGGAAAACCATGCAGGAGCTACAGAGCTCTCAGCAGCAAGTGGAAGCAGCTCAGAGAGAGAGAGCTCTTTCCCCTCAGGTGGGCCACGCAGTGAGGGCCACTAGCCTCGGCTGGCAGGAGCAGCAGGGTCAGGCCGGTGCGGGCCTGCACACGGTTGTCAGTTTTACTCAGCAGCCTCATCAGCAGAGGACGGTGGGAATCCAAGTGTACACGCTGGAACAGCCCACAGTGGTGGGTGTGGGGACGCTGCTAAGAGCCCAGGGTTGCACTTCTCCTGCTCAGCCTGTGTCTGTACCGGAAGGAGCCCACAGAAGACATGCAGAGTCCCCAGCAGCAGAGGGTGTGTACATCTATTGCTATTCACTCACCTTCATGTTGTTCCAGATATTCTGTGGAACTTGAAAGGAGGCATAATATTTATGTTGCTTTTTTTTCTGTACAATAACAGCGAAAGGGGAAAAAGAGGAAAGGGGAAAAACAATACTTCACAATTCTTCTGAAATGACAAAGAAAGCGTCAAAGATGCACCATTAAAAAAGTCGTCCATGACCTGTATTGGTATTCTGACGCCACATGTTAGCTTTGTACAATTAACAGACTTAAATTTAAAGTGCCCCTATTATGGATTTTTGAAAATGACCATTCATGCAGTGTGTAACACAGCTCTAAGTGAATGAAAACGTCCTGCAAAATTTTAAAACTGAAAGTGCACCGTGTATAAAGTTATTGTCTCTCAAAAGAAAGAGTTGAGTTAAAACGAGTCATTTTTAAAACAAACCCCAAGCCGTTTCATGTTGATGTCAAAATGAAGCATTAGCATATTGCTGGCCCACTTGTTGGTCTTTCTAAAAATGAGACCAATCACTGCAGATTAGCGTCACGCAAAGGAGGGGTTTGGAAAAATTAATAGCTGAACGAATCATTTAGGAGTCATTAAGCAAATAAGCTAAAAATAAATGCATATTATAAGACAATGAAAGTGTTTTTTGACCTTGAGTGCAGCCTGTTGTTAGGAACTCCCAAAACCAAAACCTTTCATAACCCATAATAGGGGCACTTTAAGTCATTGTTCACTCCAATTCTCCTAATCCTAGCCCAACTTTGCATATACATATACACAAGTGTTTTCAGATATGGCATGGGAAGACACAATGTGCCAAGCTTAAAGGCAATGGAGGCAATCGCCCGTTTGAATATGCAAAATAATCTTTTCTGTTCCTTACTTGTTGTGTGGATTTAGACAGTTTCGAATTTAGTACATAAGAGTTGGTTGCACTCTACTTTCCATTGTTCATGTGGGAAACTGGAAACACAAGCTGATGCAAAATTTGTTGCGCTGCAAAGTTTAAAAGTTTAGTGAACTCTTACCTATAATGTTGTATTATGTGAAGACTCAGTAGACCAGAAGATTAATAGGTCACAGCATTACCTCTGAAACTTTAAAGGTTTCCTGTAAAGTAGAGAATATTGTATATTTTTACATTTTGGATTGTTATGTGTTGAATTTATGTTTTTTAAAAAAGCACTACAGAGCGTGACATCATATCTTGTCTATTGCAGTGTCCAAAGAACTGCAGTGTGACTGCCCTTATGTCATATGGTCTACCTTTATGTTGCTATTTTTACATTTTTCTGTTCCCTTTCACACTGTTGAAAATAGCAGCGTGGATATTCTCCATTGTTTCCACTTTCGTGTTCTGCAGAGAAAGAAAGTTGAATGTTTTGGATGAACTATCCCTTTAAACTACCCCCCTTTCTTTTTTGCCCTCAGAATCGCCACGTGAGTTTCCCATTGCAATAAGCTCTAAGCAGGTGCGGGAGGTTTTGAGAAGTGAAGTGTCCAAATCAGTGCCAGTGACCAACCAGGCAACTGCTATGGAGACAAAGTGCAGCCAAGTGGCAGCCGTCTGCCAAAGGCTAAAAGAGGGAGAGATTAACCAGCAACCAGCAGAAGAAGCCATCCAAATTGATCCAGCCAAACCAGGTTTGCTTTGCTGTTTTTAGTAACAACACATCAGATATCTTCCACATATTCCAACTAGTGATTTTTACACTGCCCATGTGTATGTTTTCTTTATCCAGCCTCCCCTCAGTCCAACCTGAGGTCAATCATGAAGAGAAAAGCAGATGGTGAACCTGGCTCTCCATACACCAAAAAGAACCTACAGTTCATAGGAGTCAATGGAGGGTAAATACACAATTATGTGAATTAAATAAATATAATGTAGGAAACAATATTATTATTGAATATTTGCTAATGTTTCTTTTAGTATAATGTATATTGCTAAGACTATTTGACTAAGGGTGGCTTAAGTTTTTAAGAAATAAGCATAAAACAAGCATAAAACTATTATTTTGCTGCCTTGCAACAATCGTGTTTCCTTCAGGAACTGCACATCTTGTTTAGATGATCCACTTGGGATCAATTTCATTAGATCAGAGGGTTTTATGTGGTAAATAACAGTGCTAACATGCCCTGCAGGTACGAGTCAACATCCTCTGACGACAGCAGCTCAGAAAGTTCAGAAGATGAGAGCGATGCAAGCGAATACCACGAGGCTACGGAGAAACTACCGGAATTCGTGGCGCAGCAGTCTCAGGTGACCTCCTGCAGCCCGCAGCCCATCTGTGAGACAGCAGCTGCTCAAACACCTCAGCACAGCACTGCCCAGCCACCAGCCAATCACACTGCAGCACAGCAAAGCACCAGCCAATTGCAAGCCACGGATGCAGCTACCCAGCAACAGGTCACCCAATCACCAGCAGCAGAGGCAGGCATACAGCTCTCTGTAAACCAATCGTCAGTGACCACCGCCACGGCTCGTCTGGAGAGCATTGTTCAACCCGCAGATGTTTTCCAAGGGCGTACCTCTCAAAGCACTGCCACTTTTGTCGAACAAGACTCTGTCCAGGTATCATCCACCAGCGCTACGCTGCGGCAGTCCAAAGCCACCGAGTCCAACGTCCAGCCAAATCTCACTCAGCCAGACGTGTCGGGCCTTGCTGCTCAGCAGATAGTCACTCAATCACAATCCACCGGTGCCAAACCTCAGCAAGATGTTAACCAATCAAAAACCGCTGACCTCACCGCCCAACAAGAAGTGACACAGTCACAATCTACTGATGCCTCAGCAAAACAGGACATAGCCATATCCTCCTCCACTAAACTAGCTGAAAATACAAGCACCACCGCTATTAACAAACAAGCAAGCAGGTAGGGAGACTCAAATAAGTGACACCCAGCTCTTATTAGATTCCCGTTTGATTATTTTGTCTGTAAATGCTGAGTTGATGAGCAAGTTCTCTTTCTTTCCAGACTGGAATTGAGTGGCAGTCTCATGGCGGCCCTCCACACCTTGCAGAAGGCGCTCAGCGAACCAAATGCATTTAGCCATCAAAACGCAGTATGTTCATCAGTTGTGTTCTCACGCTTAAAGTGATAGATAGCATAGTTCATAACTTCAAAGTGAAGTATGTAATTTTTTAGCTTAGAGAATTAGCAGGTATTTGCATGGGGCCTTGTAAGTACTGTAATGTGAAAAAAACATGCATCCAGTCATATACAGTACATAGAATTTACAGTATAACATGAATTGTTACAGAATTTGACAAATTATGGGTGAATAAATCAAAAGTAGAGCCGTACACATGATCAAGTCTCAATATGTGTTAGTTCTAAGCTAGGCCTTCATGACAACTCTTTAAAATAAAAGTTTGGTTTAACTTGGAATTATGACACAAATAATAATAATAATAATAATAATAATAATTAAATTAATATTTTTTTTTGCAGTTCTTTGTTTGCCAAAAATAAAATTGTTAAATTATCATTTGATTATGTTTTAATATATTAATTAAATATTAATATGGTTACTCCCATTTTTTAATTTTAATATAATATTGAAATTTAATTAAACCATAAACCCAATTAAAACAGATAACACAGAATTTCTGAATTTCATAGGATCCTATTATTGTTTATAAAAAGTTAAATTATTAAATGACTGAAGTTTTATTAATTAAATTAATTAGACCCACTTTTTTGATAAAAATAGTTTTAAACCAATAATTAGGTAACCAGAAAAAATAAAATAAAATGAAAAACATGGCCTCAGCCATTTCTATTGTTCCATTTAAGAAAAAATCTGAATCACTATTGTTATTGCTTATTATTTACATTTCCCATCCAAAACATATACAGTATGTAGCTCGTCCAGTACTATTTGTGCCTTAAGCATGTATAATACCTCAATACTTATTGTTTCTAATCAGAATCACAATTTTCGTACGGAAAACTCAATTCTACTTGAATTGGAAAGAAAGTAAAGAAAGAAAGATTCAGTATTATTGATGATCTGCTAGTAAATGAGCATGATGTATTTATTGCAATACATAGTAAAAGCCCATTTCTGTGTCTTCTTGTGTTGCCAGAGGACAGCCTACACCACAGTGCTGCAGGAGTGGCTCAGAGTGTCCTGTCATAAGGCTGCTGACACTGCAGTAGTCAAAGCGTACATGGACACCTTTGCCTGCATGTCTCCCCAGCTACTGGAGTTTGTCATCAACATGGCTGACGGCAATGGAAACACAGCTCTGCACTACACTGTCTCTCACTCCAACTTCCCTGTAGTCAAACTACTGCTGGATACTGGTGAGCGACGCTCTTCACATCTGAGCAGTGCTATCAAACGGCCTGGCAGACAACATGCACACGCTTTGACACATTATACTGTCTCTCATCTCCCTGTTTCTACTGGTAAAATCAGTACTTTAGGTACTTCAGTAATATGTGACCCTGTGCCACAAAACCGGTCAGTTTTCTGAAATTTAGATTTATACATCATCTGAAAGCTGACTAAATAATCTTTCCATTGCTGAATAGTTGTTAAGATAGGACAATATTTGGCAATTATTTGAAACAGAATCTTCTGTAACTTTGAAAATGTTTTCTCTGTCACTTTTGTTAAACATAATGCATCTTTTAAAGTATTTGTTCCTTTAAAAAAAACTTACTGAGCCCAAGCCTTTGAACAGTAGTGTATTTGTGGCCGAAAATATGCCATTACTTTTTATTTAGCATGTGACAGAGCTATATCTGTACCGTAGCTCTTATTTATCAGCTGTCCTTGTGGTGTAGGTCTCTGTAATGCTGACAAGCAGAACAAGGCTGGTTACACAGCTATCATGTTGACAGCTCTGGCTGCCTTCAACTCTGACGGTGACCTTCAAACCGTTCTACAGCTGCTCCGCACCGGAGACGTCAACGCCAAAGCCAGCCAGGTGCGCCCCCCTCTGGTCTCTCAGAGTATGTCAGCATGGGTCAGTCAGTGTGTTATACTGATGAGTGTGTGTGTGTGTCGCAGGCAGGGCAGACGGCGCTAATGCTGGCGGTCAGTCATGGCAGAGGGGACATGGTGAGAGCTCTGCTGTCCTGTGGAGCTCAGGTGAACCTGCGTGATGATGACGGCTCCACGGCGCTCATGTGTGCCTGTGAACACGGACATGTGGACATCGTGCGGCAGCTGCTTTCTGTGCCGGGCTGTGACGCCACTCTCACTGATAATGTGATTATCTCTTTCTTTATCAAGCATGATTCCCCCTTCATCTGTTAAATTGAAAGTTGTCATTATTTTCTCACCTTCGTGCCATTCCATGTTTTTGCTAACGCTTTATTTTTTGGTGTCTTTGTTATGCTTGGTTCATGTACTTACTATTATAATAACAATAAGTTTATGCATAATCCCATCAAGTAACTCTAACCATATAGTAAGTACTTGTAGATAATTAATATTACTCAGTACTTAAATGTAATTACACTTTAGCAGGGATGCCTTCAAATAAAGTGTATCCTATTTTTTCTTCTTTTTCAGTGGATCAGATATTTTGAATAGTGTTGGTCACTAAACATTTTTAGGTCCCATTGACTTTCATTGTATGGACAAAAGACTTACATTTCTTTAAAATACCTATTTTTGTGTTGCCAAGTCACCAGTTACCATTCCTTTTATTTTGTTATCCTTTATGGTATTAAAGTTTTTTAAACCAAAAGGTCACAAAAGGTCAAATAATATGTGCTATATATATATATATATATATATATATATATATAGGCATTTTGACTATATATATATATAGTTTTTAAAACCAAATGAAACCAACATAGATACAAAGAATAGAATACAGACTAGATTCTTATTCCGGACACTCACATTTGTCATTAACCCATACATTTAGCTGTTCTGAACATCTTTATTAATATTTTAATGTTTAATATTTTCTGTTTCTGTTTGACAGGATGGCAGCTCAGCTCTCTCCATAGCACTGGAGGCCAGTCAGAATGACATCGCCGTGCTTCTGTACGCGCACCTCAACTTCGCCAAGCCGCCTTCCCCTGTGAGTGCACTTGCTCTGTTATCACCTAATCGCCAAAGTTAACGAACGTCACAGTAACAGCTATCACACTTTCTCCTTTTCCACAGGTGTCACCAAAGTCTCCAATCCTGGGATCTTCTCCTCCCTCCTCTGAACTGAAGTAAATGGATGAACCAGACGTCACTTCTTCCAGCAAACAATCCTTGTCCATTCCACTGTCTGTGTGTGTGTGTGTGTGTGTGTGTGTGTATTTGTGTACAGTATGTGTACCCGCAATTTAGCATGTACAACTTTTAGAGATATACAAATTGTGCACTCTTAAAAGAATTAGCACTTGACACCATTGGTCCTTATATGTTGTTTTTCTCTTCCTTTTGTAGCGTTTTCCATTGTAGCAAAGAAATAAAGGGGTGCGATTTAAATAAGACTAACGACAAGCGGGGAACAGCAATATCATTCATCTAGCGGTCCATTTCCTAAACCAGTGTTACCTTATACAGTCAATTTATCTAAGTGCGTTTACTTTTTAACAATCCAGCAATATTTAGCGTTCAAATCATCCAGCTATAGTCATACAGCAACTGATTACATTTATAAGAGCAGTGTGTAAGCAACTAAAAAGAAATGTTTTTAAATCAAGTGTCCTTTCACGGTTTTTACTATTCTAATAAGAAAAACACATTGTGAGTTTCCACACCAGCTGTTTGATAGCCTTTACAAAAATATATTTGATTATACAGTCCGGTTGTCTCACCCTTCAACAGGAAATGTAGTACTCCGGTTACTTCTCTAGGAGATTTGTAATGCTATCTTTTACAGCTAATACACTTATGATAATGTTTTAGCATTTTTACTGAATGAAATCACATTGTGAGTCATCCTGCTTCAGATAGTGTTTGTATTCAAGTTGTGGGCTTGTGTAAAATCATCTGGCTGTACAGGTTCTCCTTGCTCTAATGGACAGCATTGCCAACACAGATTTGTTCACACCCGGCGCAGTATTACGGTCTCTTGAGATTGTACTTTGTTTACGTTGATTCGTGGAGGACTGCATGTATTCGTTATTTCGTTCATGTAAAAACTTGTATTGAAGGTTTATTAAACAAGGGCTCTCCAAAGACATAGATGAGCATAAAATGAGTTTTCCAGAGCTAATACATCATTTGTTTTTAAATATTGCCACTTTGCAATCATACATAGCCAGTGAAGGAAATATGAAGGTACGCAGGTTTCTTGTTGGATGAAAACAGATGTCATCTAGCGCATCGGGTCCAGAATGTGGATGAAAGGCTCAGTATTGTTTATGACGAATGTAAAATGTTTTCCAAAATGAAAATAATATATCTCCAAAGTTTTAGTGCAAAGACTATAGATTTTTTTTTAACCACACAAGATTTTATCATTTTAAATTGAAGAACTTTGTTTAATTGAATTAAAAGGTTTACCCAATTTGTACACATGCTTTGTTATAACTAGTTTAGTACCTAATTAGTTTTATACTCTTTTGTATTTGTTTTATTTAACACTCTTTGAATATCTTCAAATTTGTAATATCTGTTCACAGCTTTGTATATCTTTTGGCACATTTGCCAGCCATGAGCCTTCATGTAAAGTGCTCACATTTACATTTGTCTGTTTGTTTGTTTCCCTCGTTTTTGGAAAAAATAAACTTAGATAGAAGGACGTGGAGTCTTTACTGAATGTGTACGCCTACAGGGCAATTCAGCCACTTAAGAAACGTGTCCGATGTTAATACTTACTGTGTTTGTACGCCAGAGGGCGCAATAATACAACGATGAGGAAAACTGTTAGACTGTGGACCTGTTGGGTGAGCGTGATTTCACCAAGTACAAGATGTTCCTGGACCAACATCCTTGTTGATCCTGGAACAACATTCCAATCAACCAATCAGAATTGAGGAATATTTTTTCTGGAAATATCTGTTTTAGGCTTATAATCAGGGCTAGGTGCTTCTACACCCTTGTTAATCAGTTATCATTTCCCACTGATTTTAGGCATACATTTTGGGTAGGGTTAGGTTTAGGGGTTAGGATTGGGATAAGTTTATATTTTTGGCCAGTAATGTTGATCCAGGATCGTGTCTTACTTGGCAAAATCCCGGTGACCGTAGAGGTTGCACAAGACAGAGGCTTCATACTTTAGCATGTTCTGTGTATATATAGTCCTTATTTATTGCAACCAACACCTTTTATTGACATGGTGCCCGTTTTTCTTTTGTTTGTCTAACACGACATCTGCAGTTTTCTCTGGGTGCATGCAATAATAATAAAAATAAAAATAATAAAAATCTGTATTTATTCCACTTTCCAATTAAAAAAAAAAAAAAAAAATATATATATATATATATATATATATATATATACACACACACACACATTTAAGAGCAAAATGTGCAACCTACACATACACATACTGTATAATGCAATATTAGCAGTAGTAGTATGTAAAGAAAATGCATTTGGCCCACACACCTCGTATAATGACAGTTCAAATAACCTACAACACGTACTACACAAAAGTGGAAGTTTCATGCTTACTACGCAATATTTTAGCCATACGCATGTTCGTGCATGCATGATAAATTAACATTCTCTCTTTTTGCATTTTTTACTCTAAACAATGTCCATATATTGACTAATAAATATTTTGCAGGTGAACCATTCTGTTGTCCTAGTTTCTTTTATTTGTTTCTTTTTATTTTGTAGATGTTTCCAAGCCTTCAGAGCATGCCCCTGAGTTACACTGTGAAACATCTTGCATTCTCAGAAGTGTCATTTGTAGTATGCTTCAGCAGAAAGCCGGAAGATCTCTATCCCTGAGCAAATTCGTTGTAATCGAGATCAGTGCCAAAACATGGGCGGACCTACTTCTGAAGTTACCGATAAAATGTGTTCATGTTTCTAGAAGATAAGACTTGAAATACACCCTTTCTCTACAGCAATAGTAGTTTTGTCAACTATGAATGCCTGTGGGTTTTATCACTGCCATACAGTTTTTAATTAAATGTCAATATTGGCAGCTTGGACACAAATCACAGCTCCATTCTTAAAATAAGTCATTTATCGGCTATATGCCATCAGCATTCGTTTAAATACAGGATTTTTTGTTTGTTACATGATACATCGTAATGAATTACTGTACATATAAAGAACTCAGATACAAAAGCATCTATAAGTGCTGTCTAAAAGTTTCTTCAAAAATGAGCGTTTTTATCAGGCTCCTATGCCTGTTTAACGTTTAGTTATTTCATTTTAATTGAAAAGGACCTATATTGCCATTAAAGTAAAATTACTGAACCTACACATGGGAGCTTGATACAAAATGCTCATTTTAGATACATTTCAGAGGGCACTTACATAGTCTGCTTTTGCATCTGAACTCTACATATTTTCCATATCGGCCAAAATATCGGTAACACTTTAGAGTAGGGAATGCATGTTCACTGTTTTCCCTCACTATAAACTCCTACTTTTCTTCCTTATTATTTAGAAAGTGAGGTAGTTTATGTATGAGACAGGGTTAAGGGATCTAGAATATGGTCATGCAGAGTCATTAATATGTGCTTTAAAAGTAAGAAACTGTAATATACATGCTAATAAGCAACTAATTAACATTGAATAGTGTTTCATAATCTAAAGCTTTATCTGTTTAGATGAAGCTCAAATGAAAATGCCCAAAAAAACATTTTAATTTTCATTTTGAAAGTACTATTAGCTGTTAACTTCTCCAACATTAGAACCTCCAGAAAAGAAAGAAATTAAGAGATGTTTTATGTAGCTACCATCAAAACGTATAAAGTCACAGCTAGTTTAATGTCAGTTCTCAACGTATTTTTAATGAAAGTCTTGGGGAGCTCTGGCATGTTTGTATGTACGTGAACATGCTGTTGGATTCAGACTTAAACAGCTCTCTTGCATTTCACCCCAGTGCTCAACTTGGGAGGTGGAGTCAAAAAATATGTTTTCAAAACAATACCCTTTTCTCCTATAAAAGGCCCTGCCAAAAAACCAAAGCCAGGTTGATTTTTTTTTGGCAGCCTGTCTACAACTAATCTAGTCACCATGAGTCTTTCTGCAAAGGACAAATTGGCCGTGAAGACCTTCTTCGACAAAGTTGCCCCTAAGGCAGAGGACATTGGCAGTGAGGCTCTGTCCAGGTTTGAACTGCAGACTGTTCAGAAATGAACGGGCATTTGTAACATAGACTTTTACATCTCTGTTGTTTTGAATCGTTGCAGGACTCTGTTCGTCTACCCTCAGACGAAGACCTACTTCTCCCACTGGGCAGACCTGAGCCCCGGCTCACCTCAGGTGAAAAAGCATGGTCTGACCGTGATGAAGGGCGTCCTCAGCGCTGTCGAGCTGATCGATGATCTCAAAGGGGGTCTGCTCACCCTCAGCGAACTTCACGCCTTCATGCTTCGCGTGGACCCCGCTAACTTCAAGGTGCGGATTTCATTTCAATTTCATTCATAATCGCAATTAAACAAACTGTCTTAACAACCGATATATATATATATATATATATATATAATATAACATAATATAATTTATTTATTTATTTTTAATTATTAGATCATCAATCACAATCTCCTCGTTGTGCTCTCAATGATGTTTCCTGACGACTTCACTGCTGAGGTGCATGTTTCTGTGGACAAGTTCCTCGCTCAGGTCAGCTTGGCTCTGTCCGAGAAGTACCGCTAAAGTCGACCCTGTATTCATCACACTGTATTCGCCTTTATGAGGATGAAAATAATAAAATTAAATCAAGCAATGACTTTTGTCTACTTTTGTTTACACACACACAAATACAGGCTACCACAGATCTAATTTGGTAGGTGCAAACACTTGCAAACCTATAATTTGCCAAATTCAACTATGATGTAGTCTATGTAGTAACT
Source organism: Enteromius mattozi (assembly GCA_032359235.1). Taxonomy (NCBI): domain Eukaryota; kingdom Metazoa; phylum Chordata; class Actinopteri; order Cypriniformes; family Cyprinidae; genus Enteromius; species Enteromius mattozi. The sequence goes on from JAUMHE010000047.1 coordinate 1,507,783, forward strand.
TGGTACCATATCAAATATAGATGAGTAGACCGAAAATAAACGAGTTAACTCAAACATTTGGATGAATGAAAGAATGAGTAAAATAAAATAAACTTATTCCCTCTAAACTTTTGTAAAATACTCCACACAACCATGGTTTATAACCTATTTTATTTTCGACTGCTCATTTAACAGATATTTCTTAGAATTAAAAAAAAAAAACAATAATTAAAAAATATATTTATTTAAAAGTAATGTAAGCATAATCAAGTGGTCTTCCTTTTTACCAATGCTGGTTTTTGGGCCTGTGTTCGGCCGGAAACATGCAAACCTCAGAGCGCTGCCTTGACAGCCAAAAACCATATAGACCATTACACCTGCCTTAATTTAGGATGGACTAAATGAATGTATTGATTATTAATTAATTTAATTAATTAATATCGCCTGCTCACGTTATTAAGGTACAATTTTATGTAAAATATTTTTTTTCTTGGGGAACAAACGCGGATTGAGCAAATTGCTATACAAATTAGTGACTTGACTTCTTTGTAATAAATAATCGTATATGTTGTTATGGTTCAATATTGGCAACATGAGAAGCCACCCAGGCCTGACGATGTCCATCTACGACATTCCTGGAATTGTTAGGCTGGCCCTCCCATTGGCTGCAACACCAGTCAATGTGCAGAATGGCTATGGCAGCACTGGAATTTGGCCGTATAACCGTGATAAAATTCAACGACAGTGATTTTGCACCATCTTTGGTGACAGACCGGCCACCACCACCAGTTCTTCCCGAGCAAGCTGGGACTTCTGCTTCTCTTACAGTTCCTCCAGCGCAAGCGGAGTTCTCACCTGAGACTGTTAGACCTCACCCCAGAGCAGGACCACGGAAATTAACAAAAGCAAACGGTAGGAAAAAACGCAAATCGGCCATCCTGACAGACACCCCCGAAAAGGAGGCTTTGGAGAGGGAGAAAGCAAAAGCAAAGAGAAAGCCA
>JAUMHE010000047.1:1511172-1527599 GCA_032359235.1 Enteromius mattozi
TATATATATATATATAATCATTGTAATAATGCATAATATACTATATATATATATATATATAGTTAATTTGCAAAAAAAACGATAACTCAGTTATCAATTTTCAAATATCATGTTTTTTCATTGTGTATTCCAATTAATCTCAAACTGCAGACTGGCTATTTAGAATATGTAAAAAATTACTAAAATAATACAACACAATAACACCATGATGACATAAAAAACATACAAAACAATGAATTATCTGAGCATATTATATATATATATATATATATATGTTCCGTATAGTTATGCATAATTTACAGATTTTACAGTTTACGTTCATGAAAACAGTAAAACAAGGAAACTGTAAAATAAAGTGCTACTTCAGAACTTTATCAACAGTTAAAAATATAAATACAATGTTAAAATATTTCACACTGAAATCTGACGATGATTTATTCATGTTTGTTTTAGCTACTTTTCAAAACAAAGCCTTAGATGCTAGTGTCCATATGGACCTCAGAGGACACTCCCGCTGAATGGCCTTACAGGAAGCTACAAGCAGCAAAAATATTACACTACTGGATGATTGACAGCATAACAATACCCTAAACCTGTGGGGGCCCAGAAAGCAAGAGATGCAGATAAACAGACAGAGAGAAAGGAGGAGAACAGAAGGAGACATGGGTCTGAATCTGTTCTAAAAAGAAGAAAAAAAAAAGCCGAAACAGAAAAAGCAAAGGCCTTGTGCACTCATGAGACGCTGGTGCACTGAACAAGAGAAAATGAAAATTATATGTCCTCTCAGCAGCTGGCCTGGACCATCTGCACACACCTTTGCTTAATTCAGCTAAGTGCACTTGAGGAGGATAGAAAACTGAGAGACGGTATGATTCAAAGGAGCGTTAAATGCCGTGAACAAGTGCTCTCCATAACTTTCAAACCAGAAGGTCAAACTAGGACAATGTGCAAGTCCCAGTTCTCAAAGGTTTGGTTTGTTTAAAGATATATAGCAAAGAAAAAAGCGGGGGAAATGTCAAACGGTTAGTGGAAAGCACATAGAACAAGCTTCACCACTGAATAAAAATCACCTGAACCTTGCTGTTGTTGTGAAACAATTCAAAACACTGTGACGCACACTTTCACATTTAATAAAAAAAATATATAAAAAATTAAGAAAATGAAATAATACATTTCCATTTTTTTGCTATTTAATAAATAACTGTAACTAAAAAACAGCACATTTACTTAAAAAATTCTATTGATTCCTTTCCCAATAGTCTATGAGCAACACTGCCGAACACAGTTTACTTTTCTTTCTGTTCTTTTCTTTTAGATTGTGAGAGAAAAAAAATCATCGTTGGAAGCTTGACCATCACAGCCGTTGTTTCAAGGCACGGTAAAATGGGCTAACAAATCATGCATCTGACAATAATGTTGCTATGACTGAATCACTATGTGGATCCATATGTCAAACCCAGACCATTGCCGTGAAAGCTCTGCCAAAATAAAGATGACACAGATGCGGCCAATCTATCAAATCCTTTTCATCATACACAGGAAATGCTGAGCACTGGCCACTTTGGCAAAAGCAAAGGAGAAGCGACTCAAATAAATTTCTCCAATGATTACTGCCACAATATAAAAATGGGAGCTATCATTAATATTGTGCTAATGCTTGACTATAATTCATCTGCTTGGAGCTTAGAATAATTGTTCTGACACTCGGACAGAGACGCATAAATCCTTCGGATCTGTTCGGAGAGAGAGTGTTTGGCAGAGAACCAGTCCTGAAGCGAAGCACTGGCATTTTAGACCTAAACCAACATCAAGAGGCTTCTGCTCGCACTGAGGCGTGACGTTTAAAATGGAACCTGCTGCTTCGAGGAGATTCAACTTTGGTCCAGTCGTGTCCATTTACCCAAATGTCACCCAGCCGTTCACTTTTCCTGCCAGCACAAAGCCATGTGCTCTTCTGCATAGACTCGACTCTTTAATATTTTAGCGTCCTTGTGATTTCCCTTAATGTGTGACATTAATGCTTCTATTACTGCTCACATAGGCCTGTTCACTCAAGACATGCAAAGGTAGAGCACTGGATGATTTTTTTTTCCCATGTAACACTAGAGTGCTTTAATATGAGGTTTCTCGCAGGCCTATATGACACATAATTAGATATTATTGGTAAAACGCGCATTTTCAGGACAGGAATGTGATACAGATGATACGTGATAGAGGTATCAGAAGCCTTGATCTTTCTGAATCTCTGCATGACTACTCATTTTCTGATATCTCATCACGTCCATTTAAATAAAGGTTAGCTCAAATAAAACGGCGTAACTTATTTTGTCAGCGTTTATTGTGCTGCAGTAACCTGCAAAATGTGCTCAAATATTTGAATACGATTTCTGACTAAAAACTAAACAATAACGACAGTCATATCTAAATGTTAGGTCATTTACAAACACATATTTGTAGCTACTTTACAAAATGTTTGCTTCTTTTGCAAACACGCAGGTTATTAATAAACTCGAAAGGTTAGGGTATAGTTGAACCAAAGTGTCAAATTTGACATTTTGCGGGATATAAATGACCCGCGCGGATGTATCATTACGCGCGAGCGTTTATTTGTGTCTGACGCATCAGGAGCGCGCGCGTGGTCTATACCCATAAGCATAAAACATCAATAAAACACCAATAAATAAACCTCGTTACATGCCAGAGGTGACAGAGATATCCGTGCCGAGTCCTCCTGCAGCATATACAAACCATCATATACATATTAAAAAAAACCTCGGGTTCGTACCTTACTGCGTTTCCTCCTGTTCTTTAGTGAATCTCGTTCATTCTTCAGTCCTCCTGTCGTTTATCTGTCGGTTTCTCCTTCTTCGTGCGGATGCATGCAGATTGAAAACGAATAGCCCGAACGGAGCAGTCCGGAGAATTAACGGAGGGAGAAAATTCGTGACAAAGACGCGCAAAACGACGAAAAACAATCCGACATGTTAAGTTACTTCTCAAATGACCGCGCTCGCGTCAAAATCCTAACAAAACAACAACTGCGATGTTTGACACGCGACTCACTGATGATAAGTCCACACGAGACGCGAAGGAGCGAATAAAATATCGTCCGCAGTCCCGTTTTCAGCACTGAACATAACGCGAAACGTCTCCCCAAATCCAAGAAGCAAAACACAGACGCGCAGAAACGTCAGGAGCGGACTGTAAGCCTGTAAGTGTTCATGTCGGATTCCTTGTCGTATTTAACACACACATTAGAGCAGAAATGAAAGGTTGTGGTGTCGACCCATGTGTCCTCCCGCCTCGAAACCAGCAGTCGCTCTGACTCCCTCCGTCTGAAGAAGCGTAGCGTCGATGTATCTCTCTCTCACACACAGCACACCGACCGACTTCTTATCTGAACCCCATCTAAATTAATAAACCATATCCAGGTTTATTAATTTGCACCCTGCGTGACCGAGCGCGAAATGACAATGTATTATTGATCAGTCTTAATGACTGATTCATTGACTGATTCAACCTGGTAAATAATTAAGCGCTTGCTTACATGCAGCTTATTTTTAAGGCTGCTGTATTTAAAGTAATACTGTAGCTGTTATGAATATGATGAAGGTCTCCTGACTGATCCGAAAAAATGTCTTGCTGTCCAGCATGGTGTGGTGGGTGATTATTGTGTGATTATTCAGATGTGGGACGCCTCTCAGTTGAGCTTTTACTGTTTAGGAGTGTATTAGAGGGGGCGTGGCCTATGCGGGCGGGGTTATGTCAGATTGAGTGTATATGAAAGGGGCGGTGCTTGTGTCGGGGGAGTGGTTTATTACAGGTGATAATAATCCTCAAGTCTATATACACTCCTTCTAGAAAGACAAAATCTGGATTTTTTTCTTTTCTTGTTTTCCCTCACAAAAAAATCATTGTTAAACAACTATTGCCAATGCGTGTTGGTCAATATTTTATTAAGAACACAGACTTTAAAATAATAATCACAATTCAATAATTAGGTCTACTACACATTAGTATGGATGTACAGTAATTAATTATACATGTAACACAGGGACTGTAAAGTGCTACATTATCTTTTGAAATCAATTTTAATTAAGAGTCTAGTCTAGTCATTACTGAGAGGTGTGGTCAATAAAGATTAAATATATTAAAATAATAATAATAATTAAAAAAAATAATTCTCACTCACATAGGAGTTATATATAGGCTATATACCAATTACAGTTGGCCTATGCCAGTGTCCTCTGTGACAGCCCGTTTCGTTAAGATTCAGTGTTGACCTTAAGGGATTTGGTTAGTGCTCTATTTGAAGGGCAGTCATGATCACATTAACTGTCAAATCAGAGGAAACTGGCTCAAAGTCAACAGGATAGCCTACATTTTCCTTTCATTACCAAATTACTTTTTTCAATAGTTCTGGGCAGGGCAACGTACCATTTTCCCTGACAAGAGAGCAGCGATATGTGCTCAGATTTTTGATTTTCTTAGATAATCTATGAGGATTTAATGTCCTCTCTGCTTCTTATTACACTTGCCGTCCCAATTCCCGAAGCACACAATTATTTTATGTATTCAACTAATGTCACACAAACAAGACTGATGTTGTTTAAATTATCAGGTAGTCACAGTCTCGCTGATATTATCATTGCTTTTTAAAAACAGTTTGTTTGAACGAATCGAGTGAATGAATCAGTGAGTCACTTATAACCTTTCACATTCCCAATTCACATACGACTGATTCTTGTTGTTAAAATAAGAGCTCTGGCTCTTAATTGATAAAAGCCATACATTTTTAGTTTGGAAATAAAAACACAAAAATAATAATAATAAGTAGCTTGACTTCAAGCAGTTCTTTTTTCAAATGTCAAGTATATCCACTGAAAATAATTTAATGTACATGAAGTGTATGCATCTATAGCACTTGGAATAGAGAGAGAGAGAGAGAGAGAGAGAGAGAGAGTAGGGAATATAGTAGGTAAGTAGTAATATCCTATTGGAATATTAATTAGATAATAATATAACATCTAAATCTACTGTATATTACGCAACTTCACTGTGAAATGTTGACTTGACGATTCGCACTGAAAAACTGATCTCTCGGCTGCATATTCCACTTCTGTTTATATGTGACATTGTCTCCTGCTGTTCCTAAAGAGTGGACTCCAAAATAGGATTAAGTAAATTTACTAAAATTGGTTAAAACATGTCAAATGCTGTGATTCATCCAATCATAGCCTTGAGATTTCAACTGTGAAAAGTGCAACCTAATACACTTACTAGATCAAAATACAAACTTTAAATCTGACAGAGGTGAAATGTTGGAAGAGTTTGGTGGTTATCTAAGCTCACGCCCTCTCTCTCTATCCACCCACACATCCATATTACCATACATAACTTCCTAAATAAGACAAATGAGTCATAGAAAATTTGCAATAGAACATAATTAATTAATGCTTAATTTGAGTTTAGGGATAGAAGGTGTATCAATACCATATCAGCAGATATTAATAATATAATATAATTGATAATATAAGTTTTATATGAACTTTAATTTATCTCAAATAGTACTATGTGAACGTTAAATATTAAAACGTTAAAGATAAAACAAATACAAAACTGTGCAAATAAGCATGTATATCCATCCATCTAACACTCACATGGTATTATTGTAAAAAAAAAAAATATTTTATTACACTGTAAATTCACACAGAACACATTTTTGATTTGTTAAATGTGAGACGTGCGCAGTAGAATGGGGAAAAGTCACAAGGTTTCTATACACTTTTTTTTTCAAGTTTAATGCATTTTATCTTGAGCGCTGCATTTATTTGAACACTGTATCACGCACAACATACTGCAAAAGACATGAGCACAACAAACTGATCCGTCTACAAGTCATAAAAAACTATGTTAAAGCAGCACAGTCGAATGAAAAAAATGTGTTCTGTTAATTATCCTTTAAATGTAACATTTAGCTCATTGAACATCTTAAACTGATTATCATTTTTTCATACTGTACATACTGTACTAATGTTGTAATGCTTAAATTAACTTGTAGCACATTTTATTTTTAGCCTGTTTAATTCGCCATTTAAAATGCACTTAAACAAATTTAACAAGACAAATTTACTCTGCAAGTATGAAGTGACATTTAGGTGTTCTTTCAGAGGTGGAATGAGTGCATTTACACAGCAATTACAACTGAGGCCTGAGGTGGGTGAGAACAGGCATCGTTTATTCTGGCTTTAATGTGACATTGCATTTTTACATTACATTTTGCACAGGCACAGAGAAGCCTTAACTCGGCTGTGTAAAGCACTTTAATTCAGAATTTCAATATTGGCCATTTATCATCAGCCATTCCGTGAAAAGTACGATCAGCTTGTCAGTATTGGCCAGACTTGTAATAACCTGAGATATCATTCATATCCACAGCAAGATGAGTTTAATACTCATGCCCAATACAAAAAGTTTAATACTTGGGTTTGGGCGTTTTGAAAAAGCTCTAACCACCACTTGCAAATTACAAAACTCACACATGCCTTTATTCAGCAAACTAGAACAAAATCTCAAGCTGCAAAGGTCACTGAAATACCTGAAGAAATTCCAAGCTTTGACGTTTCTTATTTTTGCATGACACAGTAAAAGAACACAATGATGAGTGCCCAACTAAGAGAAGAGCTCTCCACATGTCATGTTTTTCTCCGCTTTAATGCAAAGATTTCATTAGATTCGGTATATTGATTTAGACGAGCTACATCCTGCTCACGGTGAGAGCTCATTTCAGGGAGAAATGTGACTGCTTGAGAAAAGGAAGACCCAAGAAAAGAAACAATCATCCGATGGCTTTCTTAAGCTCCACTACACCACTTTAAGACCTCATCTTCCATCAGCGATCATCTATGCCCTTCATCTGACAGGTGGATCTGTATTGTAGCACCTCAAAACCTAGCCGCTACTCACTCGCTCGTTCTCGCTCTCTCTCGATCTGTTTCTCTTTCTCTTTTGCAATATGAAATAGTCCATTATCTGCTCTCAGGGCTAATTGGTGTATTAACGCCATGCTGTGGGTGACAGAGGGAGCAAGGGAGACGCTGGATGAATATGGATGAGAGAGAGTCAGAGCGTTCGTGTGCACACGAGCGAAAGACTGGGGGAGGGAGTTGTGCAGAAAGAGTGAAAATGGGAGGCCAAGGTAAATCTTTTCAGCAACACAAGTGGTTGAGAGGTGGATGGCGAAATGACGAGTGGTGGTGGGGAGGGAGAAAAAAAAACGTCCAGTAATGGCTGCGTTTTTTTTCCAGGCGGCCTTCTCTCTATCCTTCTCTATTCCTCTCTCACCGACATTGCCCATCAGCCCAATTATCCACTTTCCGTGGCGCCAGTGCCAGCATATGGAAATGCAAATTGCACAGAGAAATGTTTTCCTTTTTTCAAAAGCAGTAGAAGGTAAGTAGCTCTCGAGGACTGGGGGAGACAGAGGAAGCGCGTGCACGCTTGTGTGTGTGTGTGTGCGCATTGGTGGGAAGTACGTTTCTGGATGCTGTGCGTCACCCCACATGTATTCCAGTTGCTTAAAGGAGTAGCTCACTCAAAAAATATGAGTTTTTGCTGAAAATCTACTCATCCTCTGGCCATCCAAGACACAGATGAGTTTTTTTATTTTTTTTTATCGGAGCTGATTTGGATCACCAATGGATCCTTTGCAGTGAATGGGTGCCATCAGAATGAGAGTCCAAACAGCTGATAAAAACAATCTGGTCTCATAAAAATAAGTACGTATGTGCACTTTTTGTGCAACTTTTTTAGGTGCCTTACTGCACGTTTCACCACAGTTTCAAAGAGGAATGTCCACTGAGTGGTGCTAAAACACAGGTTCAATACATAAACCCTGGCACGTTTTTATTAAGTTGATATAGATACATATTGCTGTGTTTTCATTACGTTGCTTCAGGTATTGCAGTGGTTCAGAATTTAAATATTAGGGGACTGTTACTAAAAGTTAATGCTCTATCACGTTGGAAATATGTCCTACACCAAATCTAACAAATGCAAAGTACATCTCTGTACTCTGTGAGCTACCAAACAAACCTACTGTCTTTGAAAACCCATAGACATGAAGCTTTACGTGTGTGTTGCTAACATTCAAAAGTATCTGTTTTCAAATCTCCCAGCATATTAATATTGATTTGAAGTCATAATATTCTTCTTCTAATACATTGCGAAAATGACGCTTCATCGATCGAAGCTTGTTGGATAAAAGGTGTTGTAGTTTCACTGCCTCCAGTGTTAATTTCTTTCAGAAACTGCAGTGATATGTACTTATTGGTACATATTTTGTATATCGTTAAAAAATGCACCCAGGTACATTTTTGCTATGATAAAAACATCACAACAATCCAGAAGTAATCCATGCACCTTCGGTACATCAATTAACAACTTGTGAAAAAAGCTGCATATTTGTAAAAAATATAAATCCTTTAATAAAAGGTTTTTAACTACAAACTGTTGCTTCTGACTAAATATGCATATTCTATCAAGAACATTGCTTTCTCTGGTGAAAATCAAGCATTTTTTCCAAGCGAAAGCAGTCAAAACCAGCTCTAACCAAATATGTTGGTGCATTTTGATATGATAGGACAACAGAGAATGGACTTTTTCACAGGAGGAAGCATTATTATGGATTACAGACTGGTATTTTTTTCCAGAAAAGGCCTTAATGATGGATTTGTTTCTTACAAACACAGTGATGTAATAATAAATTTCTCCAAATCTCTTCTGATGAAGAATCAAACCTACATCTTGGATGGCAAATTTTCAGTAAATTTAAGCCAAGTATTCTTTTAAATATGAACAATTACGTCCTTGCACGTGGATGCACTGCGACACACGCCCAGGCACTTTTTCTCTGCATCCTCTTCATATTCCTGCATCTCTCCCATGCAAAAGCCCCCAGGCTGGCGAGTTAGCATGCAGCTTCTAGCACTTTAGGTTTACAGATCAAAGGTCCATTTCCGTTCCCTCATGCACAACATGGAGACATGTGGTGTATGATTATTCCGATAAGCTGCTGATATCCTCCAGGGTGGAAAGGATCAAATCAGAGGCTTTGTTGTGTTCATTATGCACACTCTCTCCAGTCACCTCTCCTCACGGCTCCTCCGGAGAGCGCCGCAAAGGCGACTCCACGAATCCGCTGCATGCTCAATTATTTTCAATTATACCCATTGGCCTCCCTTGTATCTTTTCCCGTAACTTAATTGTGATCTGAAATGACTTGTTGATTGACAGCAGAAGGCAATTGGAGGCGGGAGAGATGGTGGCCCCTCTGGTAATTATCACAGATTGGTGTCAAGCACACATATTCCACAACTCCCTCTCTATCCGACAACAGCCTTCTGCGTAAGTGCAATCACTCAGATGGGACTGAGGATGTCACAGACGGCGATATCGTAGTCATATTAAAACTCACGTATGGTGTGTTAACTGCAGTGGTTTTGTAGTAATGTAATGAATTACATAAAGAGCAGTAAAGAAGAGCTCCATAAAGACATTTAATCCAGGATCATCGGTGCCTCATTTCTAAGGTGATGTACTATGCTTACTCATCTTTCTCAGCTCCATCTACAACCAGAGATGTGTTTTCATCGTTTTGATATATTATATCTGTATAAAAGCAGACTGGCAGAGTTGCAATGGACTCGACTTTCAGGACCATGGATAGCTCAGACATCATAGTATGTTATTTCAGCACCATGGAGAGCGCAGTGACAGTACATTCAGTTACAAGTTGCATGCACACTTACCTTTTTTTTTTTTTAAAGTGATGCAAAAAATCTTAATATATGAAAGTTTTCATCTCATTTGATAATTTTTTTTAAAGTTTTATTTGTTTAGCATCAGTGCAAAAACAGTTTCTCTTTAGTTCAAACACTTAAAAACTGTGACCTAACCAGACAACATGACACAATATGATGCCACAACACGTGACAAAAGGAGTGACAACTATGTGAATAAGAGTTTTATCCCTTACCATCCGTGACAGCTACATGACGAGCGACAGGGGATTCTATTTTTATAATAGCTTACATTTCTGTGATGCCACAGCTGGGAACAAGAACATACAAACTTTGTGTCCAATGCAGTGTTATTTTAGTATCATTGAGAAACAAAGAATTAGCTTTTTTTCTCTCCCAGTTTTAGTTTAAGTAGACCAAGTTGAATGAAAATGAGAAATATTGCCTTTGCAATTTACTGTTATAAATAAAAATAAATATATTATATATATATATATATATATATATATATATAGATAGATATATTGTTTCTAATACTAATCTCACATACTAATTATGTGCCTTCTATGTTCCTATACATATTTTTTTATTTTAGTTCAAACTTAAATGTTAGGGACTAATAATAACTTGTTAAATTAACAACTTAATAAACATAATGAATGTGTCAATGGAACCTCAGATCTTTAAATGAAATAAAGGAAAAAAAGTTTGTTCAAACTGAACAAACAAGAATAATCCATGATAAAGATTGCATGAGTCAGTGTATACTTTTGAGTGCTTGTTATAAATAACATTAAAATGTTTTTATTTTCTATTAAATTGATTACGTACTTCCATTTCCATTTCATTGAGAGTGCAAGACACAGCTTGCAGAGAAACAGCCCACCCACGCGCCCTTCTGATTGGCTGTGGTTTGTGATTGATTTTGTTGCATCTTGTAACCGCGTCGCGTCTGGTGTGGACAAATTGCTTCTCGCTGTAATTTTATAGCATCACGCAGGACATAATAATATTATCCAAAGACCCAAAACAGTGAAGAATCCTGAGTGGATAAGCTACATTTAAAACTGCACTTGTCAAGCAAAATCATAGTTAAACTTAGCTTCACATCATGCCTAAAACCATGCTCATCCTCTTATCTTCTGAATATTTACCATAGTATAACAAAATCTCTGCAGACATGACACATTCTGCCATTGCACAGCATAGACCGCCCAGCAACAAATTACCACAACATTGCCAATCAGGCCACTTTAAGGCTTGTGCTCTTTGTGTTTTGCACAGATATCAGTCTATGATATTTAAATCATAGACATCAAGCAAGTTATTCATGAAATATGAATGCTTCCTCTTTCCATGTTGTAGTTTATAGTGATTGCCCCTTGAAGCAAAAACAATTAAAACCGGGCCATAACAAAGTTAATTTAAGCTTGTTTCTGAAAAATCACAATTAGCTTTTTATTATTACTAATTTTATTCCATGGCGGAAACAAGCTTGCATGCAAACTTATTTTTACTTCTAAGCAAAGAATAAAAAACAGTATATCAGAGCCTTTGCAATCCAACTGTTCAAAACCGACTCATTCAGAACCATGGACAGCACCCAAAAATGCTCTCGACCACACATGGCACCACTGCTTGCCCTTGTCCTCTTGCACACTATGACCTCATAAATGAGTGAGAGCTGGAATGCAAGTGTCCAATATTAGTATATTAGATGCAGAGACCAGACAAAGAATATCGAGCAAACAGAGACAACGATGTGGGTGGTCTCGACGGGGTAAAGAAGCAGGAAAGCATGCAAAATATAATATAAGCAGGGAAGTTATAGAGGAGAGAGAACTCACAGTCCAGCTGGCTCCATGTCTCCACTAACACACATCCAATTATAAAGTCTAGCAGCAGCTTAACTGGCTGCCACGAGCTGGTGAGGAGCCAGTGTTGTATGCAATCATCAGTCCATAGGGTCACTCCGATTTGCCTGACAACACCCACACCCTGCCGCTGAGCTGCCTAAATGAGCAGCGGCAACAGAAAACCCCTCTAATGTCATTAAGGGCCTAATGAGTTTTAATTGGGAGGAGATCTTAACTTGGAGCCCTAATTGCATCTGATTAAAGACAATATTAGTTTTACTGCTGGTAAATTGGTCGGGGAGGAGAACCGAGACGGTTTTAGTGGGATCAATGTGGTCCTGCTGGAGATATTGTTGAAAGACAAGAATTGAAGTAGACATTGAGGAAGGATAGTGGGATGAGAAATGAAGGCGGCGTGAAAGATTCCTGGCTTCTTCACCGATTCAACATTAGGCATTAGAAAGACAATATGGTCCAACTTTATATTAAGTGTATACCTGTGTACTTACATAGAAACTAGATGTGTATGTAGTATGTAACTGCAGTGTAACATAGTATCTACAGCTCTAATGTTTGTGTAACTACACACATGTAATAATAACCCACTGCATGGTATGTCTAAGTACAAATGTGTAACGGGATATTGGTAACAACACTTTTTGGTAATGAAAGTACAAATGTGTAACAGCACTTTTTGGTAAAGAAAGTGTTACACTTTATATTAAGTAAACAGTTCCTATAGATTTACATGTGATTAATCTGATGTTACACAGCAGCGACAATTAAGTTTTTTTTTACAAATAAATTGTGGTTGGTGTACAGAATGTTACAATTTATATTAAGTGAACAGTTCCTGAGAAGTTATCATGTAAGTACACTGGTATTAAAAAAAGCGTTGTTACCAATGTTCTGTTACACATTTGTACTTACACATATAGAATTTCTGTTACACAAGTACTTAGTGAAGTGGAAAAAGCGTTGCTACCAATGTCCTGTTACACATTTGTACTTAAACATATAGAATTTCTGTTACACGAGTACTTAGTGAAGTGAAAAAAGCGTTGCTACCAATTTCCTGTTACACATTTGTACTTAAACATACAGAATTTCTGTTACACAAGTACTTAGTGAAGTGAAAAAAGCGTTGTTACCAATGTCCTGTTACACATTTGTACTTACACATACCATTCTGAGGTTTGTTACATGTGTTTAGTTACAGAGATAGTACAGCTGTAGATACTATGTACTGTACCAATACTCTCATACTCAATACACTCATACTACATACATGTCTAGTTACTATGCAAGTACACAAATATTATGGCCACTTTATCTAAAGTGGGACTGAAAATATAATACTATGGCATTCATGTCTAACCAAGCCTGTTTAGCTCAATAATTTTATAAATGTTTGTCTTTCCATGCAACAGTGTTTCCATTTACAATTGCTTCGACTGAATGGGGTCAAATGGTAGGAACCTCCTTTCAAAGAGAGAGAAGTTTCACTACAACTCCGCTTAGTTCTGGTGAATCACATCAATGAATTGCTTTAAGTGACTGAAAAAAAAAAAAAAAAAAACCCCAGACCTAAGTGATGGTCTTAAATGCATCCCCACTCTAATATCCATTCAGCCCCACGATGGCCTACTTTGCCTCATCATGTCAAACACTCCAGCTATTAACTCTATTAAAACGACCTGTGGAATGGATGGAGCATGATGGGGATAATCACAGGCTGGATTTAGCACAGTCTCTCAAACATTTGTCCGCTGTCGGGGTCAAGTACAACAAAGCAGATTCCAATCTGCTGCGTACCCGAGCAACACATCCAGACTTCATAACTCACCTTGTGACAGCTGTGCTTGAGATTAGCCAACACTTAGACACACGAGCACCGACAGATCCTCATAATCCCCACGCCTTCCGTGTGCTCGAGCACATTTGTGGCGAATTGCGGTTGGATCAGTGATAATTGGACGCAAGGCATCGGAGACTGAGGTAAATTACGCCAACACGAGACGATATTTCCTCTGATTTCAAAAAACGATGCGCTTTCTTAATTGCCATCCTCACCTGACCAATTGGAAGAGTTCTTTTATTTTTCCAAACAACCTCTTCTGGACGGAATATGAGGGTCTAATGAGCTCCGGGTGTCCCCTGAAGCCTTCGGAAGCACCTTGCTACATGTTTCGCTAATACACCAATTAGTCATGAGCTACAATTAGTGAAGAAGCGAGACCCCCAAAGCACATGTCCATAAGCAGTAAACGCTCTAATCTCTCAGCTCTACGGCCATCATCACTTCTTTACTTCACTCATCTTCCTCCACGCTCACTCCCACCTGCGTGGGGCATATTAGCGGAGCGCAGCAGGCTTCTGCTAACGTGTGCGTGTACGAGTGTAAGAATGTGTCTACGTTTGCAGGTCGGTGTCTGTATTTAAGTGGGCTGGGACCGGCTGATCGGGCCAGATGAGTAGGGTGTATCAAGAGACATGAAAAGTCAGGGAAGCAGAAATTGGTTTTAAAGTTACAAGCTAAAATACACTCAAAGTGCAAATCTAGCGTGACCGGCATATCTGATTTCCCCACAACTGCCTCACTTCTTTTGCTACTAAAGGAAAACCAGTGAACCTCATAAAAGGGGGTCTACCGTCAGTCTAAATGAAGGCACAGAACTGCCGTTGCTCACAATGAAAATGTGTTGGTTTGTAAGTTTTGGACTGCGGTATTTTTTTTCGGGGGGCCATGCAAATATGTGAATTTTCAGACTGAACTCACAGTGTTGTGCTTGTGCTTGTGAGTGAGAGCACTTTCATGAATATTCAAAGCCATTACATCAGCACGAGTGGTTCTCAGCTGGTTTTGCTTCAGTACTCAAAACAACAACAAAAATCAAATACTGAAATGTTTTAATATTATCTAACAACAGCTGTATACAAAATCATTTCAATGAGTGCCCAAGATAAAAGATAAAAAAATGGAATACATAAACAATTACATTTTTGAGGAGTGTTACATTCATGTGGGTCTGTAATGGTCCTCAAAATAAATAATAAAACTAATAATAATTAATTAAAATAAAATTCAACATTAATAATAATAATAAAATCAGCATATTATAATAGGGCTATTTGCACCGCTTTAGTTCCAGAACTAAAAGTACAGCACTAAAGTACTGGGACGATTTTGCGCAAACTTTTTCCAGTACCATTTTGCCTGTTGCATTCACACCAACTGTGCGTACTAAGAAGTGACGTAAGCCGGTCGACAGCAATGTCATTTGCGTGACGTTTAACTAGAAAAAGCAAATAACAACGTGAACAACAGGAGGATGGAGGATGTTGTGGTCGAAGCTGTGTTTTTGGTGTGTATCACGGGTTTCACAATAATGGACATGGAATGTCGACGTATACGTCAAGCGATTAAAAGTCTTCAGGTAAATGCTGTTTATAAAAGAAGTAAGTTGATACAATGTCTACAGAGTATATGTTCACACTGCATTTTTAAATCATGGCAGGTGAGGGCATTTTCATATGCGTTTAGCCACGTCACCGATAGTTCCTAGTATTTTTTAGACCCTACTCTGAAATATGAGCTAATTTAGTTCCTTCAAAAAGAGTTCATGGAACTGAAATCGTTCTTGGTTCCTGCGGTGGGAACACACCAAAAACTGGGTAGTACAAGATGGTTCCTGCAGTGCATGGGCGGATCTAGGGGTGGGGCCAGAGGGGCACTGGCCCCAGTTGAAATCCGATTGGCTCCTGAAGTGCCCCTGTCATCATCGCTGATTTACATCAAAGCTCGTGATTGGCTGTGTCGGTTTGGGTTTGTCTTTTGAATAGCAACCTACAGTACATAACAGTTTCTGTTTAAAGCTGTCTAGTGCTTATGTTTTCACCATCTTCCTCCCGGCAAGTACCTATAGAAAAGTAAAGAAAAAAAAGCATATTACGGTTGCAGTCACTTAAGTTTTTTTGGCTAACATTAGAAAGCTAATCAGCTCAGGGCTCGACAAGTGCCCGATATCCAGTGTGAAAGACATTGTTGACGGATTTGTCACTTGCCTGATTTGGCAAGTTTATGTAAGCTTTTGATTTGTTTAGCAGCTAACGTTAGACTGGCGGTTAAATGTTTTATTCACATGCTGTTCTGACGTGCGCTTTCTCTGATCCTGAGATCAGAGCTTGTTAAACAGCGCCAAATTACTGAAATAAGTTATCTTTTGTGCTAATGCTGTAAAGACACACAAGGCTTATGTTTAGACTAGGTTGGTTATGTCTAAAATCAAAGTAAAGAGCGGAGAGAAAACGGATACCTGCCTGTATATTAGAAGCCTGCAGGTCTTAAAGGGACAGTACTAAATATGCTGCCGACAGTTATTATAGGTATAGTTCATGCTAAAATTTAATTTATGTCATTATTAACTGTATTCATTTGTTTATATGCTGAACACAAAAGAAAATATTTAGAAAACTGTGGGTAATCAAATAGTTGGTGGTACACGTTTGATAGTAGGAAAAAAATACAATGGAAGGTCCACAGGACCAGCAACTCTTTGGTTTTCCACTTTCTTCAAAACGGCATTTATTTTCAGCAGAAGAAATGAAATAATTCAGGTTTAAAACAACTTTTGAGCAAGTAAATATTGGTGTGTGTGTGTGTATATATATATACAGGACCTTTTCAAAAAATGTGCATATTGTGATAAAGTTCATTATTTTCTGTAATGTACTGATAAACATTAGACTTTCATATATTTTAGATTCATTA
>JAUMHE010000047.1:1567900-1580203 GCA_032359235.1 Enteromius mattozi
GTCCAGACAGAGCTGATGATGGAGCTCAATACAGGTGTGAAGCAGAGCTGGATCTGGGAGCAGAAGGACCTCAACCTCCTCCAACAAATTCATCAAATCCTCTCAGCATTACTGTACATTGTTAGTGAACAAAACATTGTTTAATGTCTCCACACATGTGAAGAAGCAAGAAGTTCTCTCAAATAAGTATGTTGTTCTTGTCTTTCTCTGTTCTTCTTTTCCAGTTGTTCCACAAATTAAAATTTGTAACAACTGGTCACCAGGGACAGAGGAATCATTGGATTCATATCCATATTTATATTCTGTTGTGGGTAACCCTCGTCCAGAAATCTTCTGGAGACACAAATCCTCATCAGTCAATTCCTCTATGCCTCTTACCAAATATGATTCTGGACGATATGAAATCATTGCCAGGAATTACCTTAATAATCACAGTTGTTTCATGGACATATCAGTCAAGTGTAAGTGTGAGAGTTCTTCAGGAACTAATGTTTTGTTTCTCTGATTGTGTTTTTAAGTTGACTGTTTTCTCCCCAAAATAGACCCTCCAGAACTGAACTGCAGAGAGAGCTATGAAGTAAAAGAAAAAACACTCTTCAAACATCCTTGCATAGCCGATGGATTTCCAGAGCCTGAAGTTTTCCTCTACAAAAATGGGGAAACGATGCAGCGTGACTTTTATCCCAAATGGAATGATAGTGGCTTGTATCAGTTACGTTTAGTTAACCCACATGGAACTATTAATGCTTCATTCACCCTCAACATCCTACGTAAGAGAAAAAATAGTCTACAGTGTATATTTCTTTAACAACCTTCGCCAATGAACTAACAAAGACAGCTTCTACTTTTAACACAGATGCTCCAGTGATTTATGACAGCCAAGTGACATTTGTTGTGGCAGCAGACAGTAAAATAACACTGGAGTGCAACTCGACGGGTAACCCAGAACCTGAGGTGTGGTGGAGCTTCAAAAATCAAAATATCTCCACTGGGAGGCGCCCCATAAACATCGAGAGAGCCACGTCGGACAAAGCTGGAGTTTACACATGCAGTGCCAGGAATGAATTTGGACGAATAGACAAGACCTTCTTAGTGGCGATAAAAGGTTTGGGCTTTGACTGTGAAAACAGTATGATATGATATTAAATGACAGATTTTTTTAACTGCAGGATACATTACTAATATATATTTTTTACCTTTTTCCTTTTTAGAAGAGTTTCCCATCTACATTATAATTGTTATAGTGGTACTTGTACTGCTTGTTTTATTAATCCTTTTCATGGTCTTTATGTGGAAAAGGAGTAGATCAAGAGGACGTTATGATATACAGTCACTGAAGCCGCATGAAATGCAGAGGTTAAGCAATGGGGGCCATGAGTGAGTTTTATCTTGTTTTAAGAAGTTGCAGATATACTTACATTGAAAAAAAAAGGATAATACACTGAACATCACTGAGGTTGCAATAAATAAATCAGTTCTGTGGTGTAAAGTGTGAAAACTAATACTGTACAGCATGCACTTTTCATTTGTGTGACTAGGCCTGTATGATATCAGTGATATTTAATGCTTGAGGTGTGCAGGCCTAATAAAGAAATGTTTAAAATGTGTTATCTTGTCACATTAAAATTGTTTTCTGTAGGCTGGTTTTTGCACATCTAATGCTTTCTTTTGATGATGATGGACAATCTCCAGGGCTGAAATTAGTTAATACAATTTTAACAGCACTTTTGTTTGTGTGTGTATTTCCTCTTTAGTCTGTATTGGGAGATGTTCTATAGCTAAGTAAAGTGTCTGTTTTTACATTTTATAATAATCATGCAATAATGCTGTCCCAAAACAAAATAATGAAAGATTTTATCAAGTGTTTAATTTTATACTTATGCAAACATTTTTACTTTTAATACGATAAAGAGAGAGCCTTTTAATAAGATAAGTTTTCACAAAAGAAAGGGACAAAAAGAAACTCTTTACTCAACCGGGCAGCACTTAAACCTTTTATAAGATTTAGAAAAAGAGACTTTTAAATTCAGAAAAGTCATTATATAGACTAGAGATATTCACAAGTCACATATTATGTACTTTATGTATATTTTTGAATGATTTAATGGATTAAAACAAGTTATCTCACTAACCACTGTATGATATCTGATGTAAAAACCAGCTAAATGCTTTGTCTTTTCTTATTAACAAAATGCATGTTAATCAATAAACAAAATGTTTTTAGAAGCTGTGTTAATGATTGTTACTGTGTCTGTGTTAGTAATTTTCCTCTCTGTTTTTGAAGTTGTCTCTCCAGGTCTGAATGCTGGAAACTAGATCCGGCTCCTTTAAGAATTAGGGATCTGGGAGTGACGCGGCGGTGAAATCCAGTTGATCCCTCTCTCGCTTTGAGACGAGAAGTATTTGTGCCACCGCAAAGTAGCTGGCGCTGGAGATCCGTCGCGATTTGTTGAGCGTTGCGCGCGAATGCGTGGAAAGAAACGACTCGCTTTCTTTGATCCTATTTTGAACATCTGTTACTCTTGTGAGTTGGGATAACTTTTCAGCCTAATAGAGAGTGGAGTGCTTGGAGAGCCGAACATGGACTGGGGCACTGAGCTTTGGGTAAGTTCGGAGGATAACGTTAGACTTTTACGGTTTATCTTTCATCCTTCTGTTCCCAGAAATATACCGTTAACGTTAACGTTATCCGATGCGGCGCGACCCAAGCTAATCTCAACTGAATAACTTACATGCGCGTGAATTAACGTGATTTACGAGCAACCTGGTAGAGGATAGATACACCAAAACACTATCTGGCACAGTGTGAAATATATTTATGACCTCGTTTTTCGAAGTTGTCAGTTGTCAACATTTATTTCGATTAGTTTCCCTCTTTAATGTGAACATCCGCTTAAACTCGAAGTTGACCAGAATCATAGCAACAACAACAACTTAACCGTTAACCCTAATCATTGTAACGTTATGCGACTAAACTCAATGTCAATATCTATCTATCTATCATTTGCTGCAGCACTACCGTTAGCTATTATTTGGGGGGGGATTTGTTTAGTTGTGTAATTACATGTAGGTGAGGTATAACCAACTTTTTCGTATTAATTCCACTATTTTGTGATAAGTCTCAGGCTGCTTTGGCTTTGTTTACCTCCTCACACAGCCTCATTAGTGTATTGTTAATGAGAAGTGCTTGCTGCTTGTTTAAGAATTCATGTAACAAAGCCTGTTGTTTGCTTTCAGTGTATTTTGTAGAGTTAGTTACTTAGTGGCACCAACCGGGTTTCCTTGAAGCATTGGTTTTTGCCCAAAATTGACTCCAGCATCACTCGAAGCACTTTGACAAATGTAGAACTGGGTTAGAGAAACCGAGTCGGCGCAAGTTTCTGGTTGCGTCACCACCTGTACTTCGTCCTGCCTGCTTTAAGTCATCCCATTTCCCACAACGTCCCATCTGCACACAGAGGTTCCCACCTCTTTTGACTAAAGGCAGATTTTACGGCGTCAGACCTTTCCACATGCCTGCAGTGTGTAAATGGAGCGGTGCGCTGAAGTGGGTGGGGATTGTTTGACCTCGTTGCTGTCGCTCCCCCTAGGCCTCTGTCCGCTGTCCCCTTTCCATCTTCTGCTGCACCAGCCTAATTAGTTTTGCCCTGATTTCATAAAAACGCATCATCCAGTCTACATCACTGTTTATTTTGGTGTTGTGCTTCACTAGAAAGTTTCCCTTTTCCGTGCATTGCGAGCCAGGGAAATTACAGTAGTTTCAGCTTGGTAGTAAACAGAAGTGAAAGCTGGTTTGTTTCTCAGGTGTAGATGCTTCAGGCATTCCTGGTGAGAAGTGCGTGCAATGTTTCTCATAAGTCCCGTCACAATGTCTTGCCTAATTGGTTTTGGCCGGGTTAGTCATTAAGTGGCATTCCCTTGGCTACACTATGGCATCTGTCCACTCCTTTGCTGTTAATCCACTAACTATTTTTGGCAGGTCAAGATTTCCGTTTACTGATAGGAGAGTGGCTAATTTTTGTTGGTTTTAGTGTTTGTTTGAATTCTTTCGGGATGTCTTGAGAAATGCTGCACAGCAGGCTCCTTATTAAGTCATTAGAGCATGACGAAGGACAGTGGCATTTCGCTGTGGACTCTCGTATCTGGGAGGTTGTAGGCTGGTACTCTCTGCTCAGGCTGAGAGAATAGCTTTGCATTATGGCGTTAATGATGGCGGAAAAGTACAAGGGAGGGGTCAAGACTGGGCTGAATACAATGCTACAGATAAGAGGATCCCTGCTGTAAATTATGCCCAGGACTGTTTTTATAGCTTCACTGGGTGTTTTCAAAGGGGATCTCTGTTGGTTTTTAGATGGTGATGATTGCAGTTGGTGTGAAGTTTGATTGAAGCCACCACGATTAACATCTAAGGGAGTTGTTTTAGTGTATGAACTACATTTAAGGTTTACTTCAACCAAAAACAAACATTACAAACTTGAACAAAAATGAGCCATGGTGGCTTTGAAAAGTGAATACATAAATTTAACAAAAAGACATTTTAATGTTCTCTTATAATTTTTGTCCATCCATCTAAAGCCTTTATATACTTTATAAAATTTCTAAAGGTTGATTATTTAGACTTTCACTTAACAGACAAAATTTCTAAATATTAAAAAAAAAAAGTTTTTTTTTTAAGAAATTCAAAGTCTTATGAATTTGGATAGATGATGGTTAGTAAATGACAAAGTGAATACAAATTAGATGAACTAACCCATGAACGCTTAAATTCTTCATTTGAATTTCATGCAAATAATCCAGAAATACCTTGGTTATACATAAATTGAAAAAGCAATTGGATAAAGAAATATTTAGCCTGTTTTTAAGATGATTTGGATATTTTAAATATTATTGTCATTGTAATAAGCATAACACTTTAAATTCTCAGTGACCTAATGTAATGCATAAAAAATACATTTAATTTATAAATTAATAAATAATATCAAACATACAGTTGTATGTGATGTGCTGAATTTAATTGATTTTCAACACTGTATTTACTGTAATAACTATATATAATTGAAATATTTCATTTTTGGGTGTTAACGTTTCTTTGTGACATCCCCTTTTTTTTTCAAGGCATTCCACTTTGTCAACACAAACATTTCCGTACAAATTTGCTGTATAAATATTTGCGTACAAACAGAAGCTTAGCTTGTGATTATCACCGACGTAAACAACTGCCTCTTGAGGCTTTGTTTTGAATGAAGTTGAAAAGCACTCTATTTTTGCGAGTGAGTGGGTTGTGAGGGGGTAGGGAATTCTTCTCTTGTTCTATATTAATGGACTCCATTTTGAGGAGAGAGGAGGAGTAGGTGGAGTCAGGACATGGCTTGGCTTGTTAGGAATGTCATCCCAAAGGCACCTCCCTCCTTCCCACTTCAAAACGCATATCTAGGTCCAGGCCGATGGAGGTAGCACCGAGGGGGTGGGGGGGTGGGGGGTGTTTTAAGATATCAGCACTCTCAAATGTTCAGGCCTGTACTTGATACGTAACACACTGCCCCACCAAATAAGGATCTGTGTAAAGGGAAAAGTACAGGCAAACTGGACTGTTTCAGATATTTTTTTCAGGAAAATGCTGACAAATGTTTGACAAATTAGTCCCTAGGTCTGGTTTTGTTTTGTTTCGGGTGTACTGTAGGAAATAGCATGTGATATTCATTTTTTTTTTTGTGCACCACTGAAATTCAGCAGGAAGTAGAGAAGACTTCCACTTCCTGTGTCCTGTCTGCTTAAACGCTTGTGGCAGGATGAGTTTAAAACCCTGAGGAACCCCCTGCCTCCCACAGATAACTTTATAGGGTCAAGGGTTGTGAACAGACAGGGAGTCTCTGGGATGTTCTCTGTGTGGGCAGATGCAGGACAACCCCTTTCACGTAACTCACATCAGCATTGCAGATGGCATGGTATTAAACCAGTCATAAGGGTTGTTTATTTTTAAATTTAAATTTATACATCCTCTGGAAGCTGGATAAATTTGATTCAGATTATTATAGGAAAATATATGGCTGAGATACAATTATTTGAAAATCTGGAGAAAATCGCCTTTAAAGTTGTCCAAATGAAGTTCTTAGCAATGCATAATTATTATTAAAAATTAAGTTTTGATATATTTACAGTAGGAAAATAACAAAATATGGAACATGATCTTTACGCAATATCCTAATAATTTTTGGCATAAAATAAAAGTCGATAATTTCGACCCATGCAATGTATTGTTTGTTATTGCTATAAATATATCTGTGCTATTTATGACTGGTTTTGTGCTCCAGGGTCACATTGATTAATTGTGAAGATTATTTTCTAAATGTCATCATATGTGTTAAAGCACTTAATGATCACAGCGATGCAGGATTTCTATGGTCATAGAAAACCTGGATTTTCACCTTTTTGAAACTCAACACATTTTAATAAAAACTCATAGAGAGTCATAATAATAATAATAATAATAATAATAATAAAAAATCAGTACCATAAAGTTTGGAACATTTTGGTATCTTAAAATGTAGCTTATTTCTGATGGAAAAGCTGAATTCTCAGCATCAGTACTCCAGTCTTTAGTGTCACATGATCCTTCAGAAATCATCCTAATATGATAATTTGCTGCTAAAGAAACATTTCTGATTATTATCAATGTTGAAAATAGTTGTACTGCATTAGGTCTAGCTGTTTCTGTAGAAACTGCAATACGCATTCATGGGCTGTCTGCTGTTCCTCTTTTTACTTTTTCTGTTCTCAAATTAGTTGGATTGATTTTAAGTGAGGAAGCTAGTATGGCCAGGCCATCACTTCACATAATCTGATGCAAGCTGTCTGTGCTAAATATGTCATGCGGAGCTTTGACCAGTGTTTGAGGTTAGTCAAACTTGAGGCTACTTGTCCTGCATCAGTCTTGATGCAGCATCTTCCTGATTACATGAATTTAGCCAAGATCCCCTAAAGCATAACCATCAAAATCACTGTATGCATGGTCATTGCTAGATCCTTTTCGGATGTTGAAATGTCATGTGATGGTGTATGTAATCTAAAGCTATTTTAAACATTCGTTTCTGCAGGATTGTTTGTGACTAGTGAAGGTAAAGTAGATTAAAAACAGTGAAACTTAGATCATACATAGTTTTTCTTTAAACAAAAACTAAAGATCAGGAAGATGTTATAAACAATTACCTGGAAACAAAAAAAGTTTAAAATTCTGATTCATCTTTAGGCCTCTAAAAACGGACCGAATCTCTGTGGTTCGCCCATTTTCTGTTGTTTTCTGGTTCATATTAGCTGTTGTGCAGTGTTTCAGCATCTCAGGAGTGTTTCTGTTCTCTTTTTTGGCAAACGTGTCTATTTAGACCAGCTTTTAAAGGGTTATTAAATAGGCTACTATATTTCTATGACGTTAACTGAGATGTTATGCACATTCAATCAATGTTTAATATAATCCACATTTTGTTGTATACAAAAAACCATTGTTTAATTGTGGAGTACACCAGAGTAACTGAGGAAAGAACCTAACAGGTGTATTCCACAATGAAGCGCTTCTCACGATACAAGTCGTTGCAAAGCAGCTTCACAGAAAAGTAAAGTTTCTACATTAGATATAGGAGTAGCTTATCAGTGGTGACTGTGTCAAGCCAGGTGATGGAGGAAAATGTACAGTGATCATGCGTTAATGACATGTAATCAAACAAAAGGGGAATACTATTAACAGCTAATTATTACTATTAATCTTACTATCAGACCGAAATTTGGAAGTTTGTAAGCTGGTTCAGGGTTGGTCCTAAAGGGATAGTTCACCCAAAAATGAAAGTGATCCTGTCTTTTACTCACCTTTGAAGCATCCTAGGTGTATGTGGCTTTCTTCTTTCAGACGAATCCAGTCAGAGTTGAATTAAAAATTGTCCAGACTCCTCCAAGCCTTTGAATATGTTTAAATGGGTGATAGCTGTAATCAGTTCAGAGGACGTGAAATAACTAGCGCGTATTCATAATGAAACGTTCCTCACATGGCTCCGGTAGGTGAATAAACACTTTTCTCTCAGGTCTGCTGACTGTCCCGCAGTCCCGGCGGATGTTGTAGCGCACGTGCCTCTGGGAAATGTAGTTTCAAAGGAAAGACGTTCCCTACGTGTCACCCCCTTATTTGTCTTGTTACAACAGAGTCCATTATTCATTCACTGCTTAAAATGGCAGATTCAGGTGCGTTCTCAACTTCAACACCACCTTCACTTCAGGTGAAGTGAATAATCAGAGGTATGGAGGCATTTTAGATTTCCCAAGCACGATGACAAAGATACTGTAGACAAGAACAAATTTAGCCGCTTTTCCACTATTGAGCTGAACGGATCTAAGAACTGTCAGGTACGGTTCCAGTTGTGTTTCCATGTGCGGCACGGCACGATTACAAACCGCTCTTGGCACAGAACCGTGCTGGTAGAGTGCATGTGCGTGACTCCGCCAATCAGGATCTGTCACTTGTCAGTTTCTCCGTAGCTTGCTAGCGCGCTATTTTGAGCAATGTAAACACAAATTAGTAATAAAATCTAAAGAAATTTCTCATCACCCTCCATAACGCGGTGGTTTTTTACACCTCACATCATATGTAAACGTTTGTGTTACCACGGCCATGACTGAGCATTTGAATTGAATCCATTATCAGCCCCGCAGTGGAAACCGTGCTGGCCTGGCCGGATCGGATCGGATCGCACGGAATGGAACGGTTCTGCAAAGAGAACCGTTCGGCCCGATTGTGGAAAAGCGGATAAGCTATACTGTATGCTCATCACCCAAAAGCCAGTATTAGTTTTCCTTCACCGTTCATAGGCTTGCAACCTACAGGTTACAGCTAATGCTGTGATGTTTTATCTTAAACATAACATAAACTGATACTGTTTAATCAAGGCATGCGTTCTAACTTGTCCAATTTTCAGCATCAGTTTTTCATCTTGTATCAAAACTTTGTCTATTCATTGTATGCATTTTAAATATAGAGTTGGGTTCTGTTTTATTGTACGCAAGTGTACCTAAAATAAAAAAGTGTTAAATATACAAGGTTGTGGCTCTTAATTGCCTTTTATTAATTAACCATTTGTAATCTTATGTTTGCTGTTCATTTTTATAAATGTAGGATTTGTATTAAATCTATATTCATTCATATAGTCAAATCAAATCGAGAATCGAAATCGAAGCTAATCAGATATTTGAATCGATACCCAGCCCTACTTCCAGGTTTAAAATCTAGAGTGTTTCAGCATTACAGGATGTGGCTAAGATCCTAAGACATACATCGATGACATGTCATGTGTCATAATTATTCATCAGACTGTGTTCTGTGATGCTGAGCTGATTCGCCAGTCATGATTTTGTGAGACTCATTATCCAGAGATTCTTGTTTTATTGCTTAATGGTACATTTCTTATGTTTTTCCCACACTCAATTCATGTTAACTTCAAATATAGTGGAAAAAAGTTTTGGAGTAGGGTATGGCATGGTGAAAATCAATACAAAGAAAGTGTTATGCCTCTCTATAATAATTTGTGACCCTGGACCACAAATAAGTAAATAAGTAGCACGGGTATATTGTTAGGAATGGCCAAAAATACACTGCATGGGTCAAAATAGTTTTTCTTTTATGACAAAGATCATTAGGATATTAAGTAAAGATCATGTTCCTTGAAGATATTTTGTACATTTCCTACCATAAATATATCAAAACTTAACTTTTGATTAATAATATGCATTGCTAAAAACTTCATTTGGACATCTTTTAAAGGTGATTTTTCTCAATATTTAGAATTTTTTGCACCCTCTCAGATTCCAGATTTTTAAATAGTTGTATCTCAGAAAAAATATTGTCCTATCCTAACAAAGAGATGATGTATGAATCACAATTCCAAAAAAAATGTACTGTTTTTACTGGTTTTGTGATCCATTTCATAAATAAAACTTTCGTTAAATATGAAGAAGAGTATATGAATGAAGAGTGAAGTCAGATCGCGACAGTCAGATATATCTGGAGCAGTGCCTGACAAATGAAAATAAGTTCCATTTTTGACACGTTTATTCGAGGGCTTAGTCTTGATTTTGTGTTGCAGGACCAATATGACATCCTTGATAAACACACACAATCTGGGCTGGACCTGGTGGAGAAATACGTGAAGTTTGTAAAGGAGCGAACAGAAATCGAACAGAATTACGCCAAGCAGCTAAGGTAAGAGACTTTAATATCTAGGCTATCCAGTTTGTTCTGGATGTAGCTGTGTGTGAGTACATGTGCATGCACGCTGGTGTGTGTGTGTTTTTCCAGAGCTGTGTCCGATTGTGAAATATTCTGGTCTTATGACTTATTTGGGGCAGAACTGAACTTGTTGGCGCCTTTGAGCTGCAGCGTTGGCGTCGGCCCAGAGGATAAGCGTATTCGCGCCTGCACCCCTTCTCATTCATGACTAGGCCTTGACACTCGCTTGATCTGTGCCAGAGCATTCGGAGTTCCTACCTCTCTCTGTCCTCCCTTCTGCTGTGAGAAAAGAGAGGAAGTGGGAGCAGACGAGCATATGACTGGGGGGGATGTGGATGGATGGAGTGAAAGTGTGGAAAGCAGCTTAGCTTTGCCGTTTGCCTCTACTTTTCATGTGCAGGCGAAGGAAAGAAATGAGGACCTTCCTTTTTTAACACACACTTTCGTTTTGGTGTCAAGCCCTTTCGATTACGCTATTGTGATTGGTTAATGGAAATTGAAACCTGTGTAAGCGATTTCTGTCTTCAATGACCGTGATAAATGGCAGGATATTTTGCATTTTGTCAATCGCTTGGTTTATGGGTCAATTACAGTGAAGATTTGCAATTTGAATCGGTTTTTAGGAATAACGGTATTTACCTTTTTTAAATGGAAAAAAGTAAACCAAACATTCAAAATTCCATCGCACATATGAAGATATTTTGAAGAATTTACTTCCATTGTATGGACAAAAAATACAAAGGAAGTCGAAAGGAACCAAAAAATGTTGGTTATCCACATTCTTCAAAGTATCTTTGTCTTTCTTCTGTGGAACACAAAAGTCAGTCGGACTGGTTTCTAATGAAATAGGAGGCAGTAAATGATGACATCTGGGTCAGTTATTTCCTTTTTGGCGGAAAAACTATAGTTCCAAAAATGGCATGTGGTAAATAACTGTATAGTGATAATAATTATATATTTCCTTACACCTTGAATAAAAACTGTATTTTCAAATATTTGAAAATATTTTTTTACAAATATCCTCAATTAAGTCATATAAAACCACACATATTATAACCTTTCCTTTTCACCAAAAACACAAACAAATAAAATCAATAAATAAAACACATACATACATACATATATATATATACATTTTTAAATTAGGTAATCAAAGTTGTCCTATGACAAGAATGCATTTTGGTTTTAGGACAACTTTGAAAGGTTTTGATCCACTTCAAATGTTGACTACTAGGGTTGGGTCGATAGACGATGCCATCATCCATCGCCGATGGCCGATAGACATCACGATGCTGCGCCGGCATCGCGATCCTCCGCCCGGCCCCCACCGCAGCAGCAACCAGCTTACGAAAAACACACACTTAATCACACGATATAGCCAAATGAAATGCATGCTTTCAATTTTCGCATCTTTGCTTATTTTATTGTTATTATTATTATTATTATTATGAGGAAATAATAACAAGGAAGTTGTTAGCGATCACAATACAAATTACAGTGAACTACAAACGAATTACACGAACTAGTTCGTTTACATTACTAAATGAGGCATACAAAAACAGCAGAAAAAAATCTAAATGATTTTAATTAAATTAGATTAAATAAACTACACCAAATATGCCTTTTTCATGGTTTTACCATAACGCACAGACCTTGGAACAAAAAACAAGTTTAAAAATGAAGGTTTCTGGACAGAAATACTAACATGTTCACCTTTTCTGGCTTTAAAAAGCTGCGAAGTGGAGTAACAACATTACCCGCTGTGCTGAACACACGTTCAGATGGAGCACTGGTACGTATGCACACACATTTACGAGCCATGCGCTCTTCTCTACCGTATTAAAAGAAACAATTTCTTTTGCTAGGGAGCGGGTCACAGCGTCACTACACTTTCGCTTTCACGCTTGTACTTAGTAATTTTAGCGAAATCCTCAGATACTGTTGGTTGGTTCCTGCGAGGTGCAGTTGTGCGTGATGACACTGGCAATGAGCTGTATTCCGCGGGATGGTGAACACGCAAATGGTCATGTAAATTTGTC
>JAUMHE010000047.1:1591751-1622804 GCA_032359235.1 Enteromius mattozi
TTAAACATCAGTCTTTAACAGCTTTAATATATATACACACACACATATACCACCAGTTTAAGTTGGGTAATTAAAATTACTACTTTAAAACTGCAAATAATCAGCAAGTAAGATCTAAAATGTGTCTTTTTACTGGTCATTTGTGAGAATCACTACTTCAGAGTATCAGATTTCACATGAGTTCAGTGGGATCCATCTCTTCGGTGATGTACTGCTAAACGGGTTCAGACTGGTCCAAATTCTTCAGGTCATTCAGAAAGTTGGTTGGAGTTAGAATGTGAGACGATCCTGCAGAAGAAAACGATATTTGACATTTTTAACAACATGAAATGCTGTGCTTTGAACTACATAATACACTGTATTGTTAGCAGAAGTCAACTCTTCTCACCGATCAGAACCTCCCATTTGCCCTCGGTGGCCCGGGTCACTTCATAAGCGCAGCGCATCTCTGAATGAGTGACGCCACCGATCACAAAGATGATGAGGCGCGGGCCGCTGCGGTACTCTGTGGCAGTCTTGTTCTTGTGCCAGTGTCCAAACCGTGCACTGCTGTAATAGGAATCCACAGAAGTTTGTAGCTTCGATACCTCAACAGTTTAGTGCAAACAATGACAAAAACTTGATTCAGTCTAAGGTTCATTCTTAATTTGTGTTCTGTGTGCATCCATGACTTAAAACTAATGTCATTTAAAAAAGGTAATGAAATTAGCCACATTGTTCAAGTCTGTTCAATTAGTAATGAAAATAAAATAATAATAATAATAATTAATTGGAATGTCAGTATATTTGCCTGTCCCAAAAAATCTAATTTAGCCTAAATACTGTTTTTGTGCAAATTAAGAATTCTCACATTTGATTGATTTTTTGGTCTTAGTTTTTCAGTAGTCACTGGACTTTAACAATGCATGTTTTAAAACCTAATTGTGTGTAACTTTTTAATTACATGTAGAATTTATTTATATATTTATTAATTTATGCATTTATTCATTTCTTTTTTTGATGTTTCCTGTTTCAACTCAGATTGTGTGTGGAGATTGTAAGCTAGTTAATTTTATATATGGACATCCTGGTTCCCTTGACATGATAACCAACCAAAGCAACCAAACCAAAAAACACAAAACGAAACAAAAAGTAAATAATAAAATAAAAACAAAACAAAATAAATCAAAGCCAAACAAAACAATGGATATAGGATCTAATGAATACAGTGGTACAGTGGCATTTTTCAGTTGTAAAAACGCATGAAATTCATTATGGCTGGAGTCCTTTCAAATCACAAAATTAGCTTTTTCTCAAAATAATGAAGACAGTTAGAGTAGCCTGTACAAACCCAATTACTGTAAATTCTGTGAAAGCTTGGCAGTCTGCAACTCATGTTTAACATGGCTTTATACTCCATATATGTAATAATCTAGATTTCCACCCAGGTATCAATGATTCACGTTTTCGACAGAGGGCAGGATTTTTTCCGCTATTTACAAATGAGAAATTATATTCAAAAGCATCCAACACTTCTTTCTAATGCATGTTCCTTAGAAATCGAGAAGCAGCTTTTTGAAATGCACTCGACTAAATCTATAAGTTTGTTTTATGGTGTGTTATCAGAGTGTGTTGACGCTTCCACTCATTCTCTTAAAATAATTTGGGAAAAGGAATTTAATATTCAAGTAACAGAGGAAGATTGGTGTATGGTTTGGAAAAATGCAAAGAGTCTGAGTATATGTAATAAAGTAAGAGCTATCCAGCCAGGGGTGGACTGGCCATCTGGCAGACCGGCATTTTCCCGGTGGGCCGACGCACCATCACAAAGCACTATACAGACGGAGTGATGAGGGATCTTGCTCCGCCTATTTACATATCACTTCACCTCTCTTCCATTTTCCTCTCAGTTCCTCAAAATGGATAGACCAAAGCATACGGTACCTGACTGTATTGACTGTGGTGGTGATGGGGGCGGGATCAGACAGGAACGGCCACTGCTTCCTGTCACACTTGTCATCGATGATATTCTGCAGAGCCAAAGGACTTTAATTGAGAATAATTACATTCCTACATGATTATTCAATTATTACGGACAGCGTTTCCTGACCTCCATCACATCTTTAAGGGTGGGTGTCCACCGGGACAGCTGATACGTGGATTCTGTACGCTCCTTCCTGTCAGGCAGACTCTTACCAGTATTAGCCCCCTGAAAGACAAAAAGACAGAATACGCTAATATGATAACATATTTGACAATGTTTCTATGAGGAAAATCAGTAGAACTCCATGTTCAAAGGAAAGATGGAAATAAAGAAAGACATCTACAGACGTTCTCAATCATCTTACACCAGTAATGATGGGGCAGCCCAGGTGCTGCAGGTTGGTGATGATGTTCTTGTCCTGCTGCACGTTTGCGTGCTGGATCAGTTTTGTGAGGTTCTCTTCACCGATGCCTGCGTGTACGGATGAATCACATTTGTTTAATTCTTTAAGCAGTCTTAAATGAAGTCAAGTATTAACGCAAGTGTTCATACCCTTCTTCTTATGGAAAATGTACAGCAGTATGATGCGGATTTTGTCGTAGGGTTCGATCTCGGTGTTGAGCAGAACTGGGACGATACTCTTCATAGCGTCTTTGATCTGTTCCCCCTCAGCATCTGATCCCATGGCCAAGTCCTACAGAGCAAAGATTTATTGACTATTTCAATTAATTCTTAAACAATGTGGCTTCTTGAGCAGATATTGCCACGTTCTAAAATTCATAACTTATAGAGCGTTCAGACTCTAAAGCAATGGAAGCTCCAGTCATATCATACAGATATGAAAATCCTGTAAAAATAGTTTTACCAAGTCCAACACTGTGGGGTTCATTCTAACAAAATGTGTGGAGTTGGTACGATTTTGAATGTTTTTAAAATAAACGTCTTATGTTGCATTTATTTGATTTAAAAACAAACAGTAAAATCAGTGCTGTCCAACGATTAATCGCATCCAAAAGAAACTTTGTTTGTATATTTATTATGTATATATATATATATAAAGACGCACTCATACAGTTTATATTTTTTAAATATTTAATATATTTGCAAGTATACATTTATATTTATAGAATTTATATTATATATCGATATTTAATATACAAATATAAAATTTTTCTTAAATATATACATGCATGTGTGTGTGTTTATATATGCATAACTATACACAGTGCACATTATTTATTATGCAAACAAAAACATTTATTTTGGATGTAATTAATCATAATTAATCATTAAACATTTTTGCTCATCATTAATGTTTAAAACAGTTGTGCTGCTTAATATTTTCATGAAAACCATCATATTTGATGAATAGAAATTTCAAAATATAAACTGCATTTTTAAATGTTTTATCTTCTGTAATAATGATAAAATCTTTACTGTCACATTTTACCAATTTAATACATCCTTGATAAATAAAAGTATATTAAATAATACACATTTCTTAAAAAAAAATTAAAAAATTAAATAAAATTATACACATATATATATATATATATATATATATATATATCTTGCTGCCCCAAAACTTTTGAACAGAATAGTTTCAACTTGTTTCATTATTTCTATAAATACCACAAATAGCATCCAAAGTGCCACTTTTGTTTTTTTCAACAAAATAGTTTTTAAACATCTTGGAATTATAAAATCATACAAATTAATGAGACAAACTAAATAAAACTAAAGCTAAATGTTAACAGAATTATTTAAAGAAAGCAAGATTAAACATGTAATAGTTTTCTTGCCCTGTAAGATGTATCCCAAACATAACCATTACATTTTTAGTTTGTAATTTCTTCAAAAAAGTTTTTTTATTTTGTTAAGAAAGCTGGAACATCACAGCCGTTATTTAGAGGCAGATGTTGAGGTAGATATTTACATAACAATTACATAAAATAATTCAAGTTAAAGTCATACACATGTGAGTCCATCAAAATAGGAAATAGTTGAGATTACCCATCAGCAGACCACAAAGAGTAATAAATATGACACATAAAGAACTGCATCAGCTGCAGTCATGTCCAGTCGTTACCATCTGGTTATAATACATCCACACACAGAGCAATGCACTTAGTAAAAACCCTCCATCTGCTATACATAAAACAGGGAGATGGCTCTACAATGTCAAGCCACGTTGTTGGTACTTTCAATGATTATGCAACAGCTTCCTGTGCATTATTTTACTTCAACATCAAAGTTCAGCACGCAAGCTGTTGCATACATTTACAATAAGAAGCTTAGACATAAGGAAAGATACTTACGGACCCTCTAAAATCAGCCCATAAACAGTATAAATTGTGTTTTAAATTTGTTTAAATATATAATTAAACTGAAATAATACTGCTTAATACAATGATTCAGAAATGATTAAACCTGGTCTGAATCCAAACCAGGAAGCACTGACCTGCTCCACCGCACAAAGCTTGTCTAATGAGCTCTTGTACTTCTTCATGCAGGCATCAGCGAGGTTCAGATGGGTGGAGTACTGTCAGGAACACAAACAAAATGTTTGAGATTAAAACGTAAAAAAGGAAGGGGAAAAGGAAGATGTGTTGTGTGAGAAGTCGTACCAGGCTCAGTTCTTTCTGGTACTGAGGCATCTTCTTCAGCATCTGAGACAGATCTTTAATGTTGGCCTGAGGGATGAAATAGTATGAATTAGAAGCAAAACTATTAATAAATCTATTTGTTGTTTTTCATCAAAATTAAACTAGAAACGCCCATCAGAAGTTAAATGATTGTTAAATGTGTGCTTAAAGAGATAGTTGAAAATTGTGATGAAAATGTCATCATTTTGTCGATAAAAACCTGCATTAGCTTCTTTTTTTATGTTGAACATAAAAGAAGATATTTTGAAGAAGCTGGTAATCAACTTCTTTTGACAGTCCATTTCTTTCTCTACTATGGAAGTCAATGGTAACTTGTTCAACTGTTTGGTTCTTCTTTGTTACATAAGAAAGAAACTCATGTTTGGAAAGACGGTGAATGATTTTTATTTTGAGTTTAATTTCAATGAATGTGCACTTTAGTTTACTTGAACTTACAGATATTATTATATTAATAAAATAAAATGCCACTTAAGCGCACAATAAGGTCAAATTTTACAATTTACTTTAAAGTCCATTAATTATCATGCATAAAGATGTACTTGCATCCAACTGAAGTTCAATAAAGTACAGGTGACTGCATTTAATATTAATTTAAACTACAATTCTTTTTTATTTCATTGCAATTAACCAACCCAATCTCACAGGAAAATATTATTTTATGAAGTGGCGATTTCATCTGAAAATCCTACAATGCGAATCCTAAAAACCGAAAGAAACATGCAAGCATAGAAGCCCAGCCATAAACATATCTTAAATTATATGAATTTGTTAGGATTAGTCAAAATGTAAAATACTAACAAATTGCTGTATTAACATACAACTATGTGTCTGAAAACAACAGAGTTAACATTTCTTACTATTCACACTCTCTTAAATTTCAGGATGACTACAGTAACATTAGTTAATATAAAATGAGTAGTGCTGTCAAGCGATTGATCGCAATTAATCCCATCCAAAATAAAAGTTTGTTTGCATACTATGTGTGTTCGGAGTATATTTATTATGTATACATAAATACACACATGCAGTATATATTTTAAAAATATTAACATGTATTTACATATTCTATATTTATATTCATATAATTTATACTATAATACCAACATAACATATTTTCCCCAAAAATATACATGCTTGTGTGTGTGTGTATATATACACACACAGTACACATACATATATAATTCAAACCAAAACTTCGATTTTGAATGGTACTGAGCTAATGAACCACAGTATATTTATAAAGTAACATTAACCTATGCTAATAAATGCATTAACTAATGCTAATGTTAACCAATGAACCTTATTAAGTGAAGTGTTGCCCTGTTAAATTCTTTAAAACCATAAAGCACCATTAGAAGCTCAGTTTTTTTTAAAGACTTATTTTTTTTGGCATTTTTTAGCCTTTATTAGGATAGGACAGATCAGTATTGACAGGAAGTGAAGTGGGAGAGAGAGAGGTCTGTATGTCGGCGCACTGCCCACAAGGCTATCGGCGCCGACAGAAGCTCAGTTTTTAATGGTCATTGCAAACGAATCTGAGCTTCTATATGACATCGACGTCATCAGTAGTGGTCAGAGAATGTGTACCTTGTCTGTGTTCATCCTCTTGCTCTCACAGAAGGTACGCAGCAGCTCCGTCACCTTCCTGAAACAGAGCACAAGAAGTCAGCACAGAAGGCCAGCAGAGCGGCGGGAGACGTGAAAGCTGAGCTGCTCTTACTTGGTGACGTCTGCTATGTGCATGTGCCTCAGCTGCACCCACAGCTCATCGTCCTCATCCAGCAACACTTCCTTCTCTCGAGCCTCTCCGATCCCGGTCGTCTGATACCTGCCAACAATAAACAACAACTCATAGAGCAACAGTCATGATTTCATACACCACTGCTTAGATTAACTGGTCACAACCAGTGTAAAATAGACCCTTCTGGGGTACTGGAGGCATCTCTGGAAAAGCAGACAAGCACGCACCTGTAAATGTCTTGTTCGATGTCTAGCAGATCGTAGGCCATAGCCTGAAAGGTCAGCTCATGCAGGATTGGAGAGATGGGATCATATCCACGGTCCACTATAAGCAGCTGCGAGCGAGCTTTATCCGTGCCCTGCCCAGGAAGATAAATTGCAATTATAGTTCCTTAAAGCTCCAGGATGTAACTTTTTTGCATTCAAAATTTACAACATTTATATAATAAGCGAGGGCACCATGAATTTATTTTCCAAACCGTGCTTTTTGGCTTGTCCTGAATCACTATGGTACACCTATAATAAGTATTTATATTCAGACTATTTAGACTGGTTTGGGTAGCTACAGCTGCAGTAGCCCAGTACCTGCGTGATTCGTCCTAAACATAAACAGAGAGAAGTAGCACCGGCAACAATGTTCTTCCGCAAGACGCACACAGTTCTGTATATTAACTGCAAGAGTGCCAAAAGCTGACAGTTGTCACAAGCTTTTTATGACCAAACAGGCTGGATAATAACTATATTATGTTACAATTCTTAAAGTCCAAGTGTCTTGTGACACTTTTTATACTCAGACAAACTGGAAATTTTTTGGTTAACGCAATGTTGTGATGAGTCATAGTTCCTCCCTTAGTTCCTTCCTCATCTACTTAAACATCCTAGGGACATCTTTTTCACTTGAGCTTGGCTTGTTCGCTGAGGGATTTTTATTCACTATCTATCTACTAAGCAAACTCTGGTGATTGCAGCTGAAGAATATTCAGAAATTTCAGCAAATGAAAGGAAGGATGAGGGAAAACAAAGTAAGAAGAACATAGGTCAAGCAGAGAACGATAAAAAACAAAAACAAGACTTGCATTGCTACCCACCTGAAGCCCAGGAAAAGCTGACAGATGAGAAGAGGAAAAAACAGAGAGAAGAGAAAATTGTCCAGAAAACAGAGTAAGAAATGATACAGATATCAAGATGTGTCAATTTAAATTGAAGAAACGGAAGAAAATTTTAAGTATATGTGTGACGAGATCAAATAAAACTATCAGTGCATCATAAATATCCCAAAACCTCACCTCTCCCATACTGGGATTGTCTGCTTTATGTGCATTCAGACGGTCCATCACCATCTCAGCCAGGGTGAAATTCTCCTTTGGGCCCCTTAAGAGAAACGTAGTTGGTTTACACTTCAAACAAACCATATTACAGCAGGAAACCACAAGTATTTACGAATAGACATGAGAACTGAGAGGGAAGGAGCGTCAGTACTGGCGATAGCGGATGGCTGGGTATTCCTTCAGTGTGTCACAGAGTGTGGCGATCTGCTCGGCCATGGCCTCCATCAACCTGGTCCTGTCATCTAGATTAGTCTGAGTTGGGCTGTAGAAAGCATGGAAGGAACTGGGGTTGTCCAGAGTAAACACCTGCAACAAAAACAAAGTGCGTCAGAAACAATTAGATTTGTATTTTTTAAGACAACGTGAAACCTCGTGGAAAACTCACATCACATTCAAACATTTGGGTTCAGTAAGAATTTTTTTAACAATTTAAAAAAATCATGTTTTTTTCATTATACACTTTTGATTAGGTAAAAATACTAGCAAAACTAACGCCATAAAACACAATGAAGACATGATAACATAAAAAAAAAACTATAAATTTTGAAAATTTAAAATAGCGAAGTTATCCGTTTTTGCAAATGAACTCTTCAAGCATACATGCACACACACACACTTTATATATATATATATATGTGTGTGTGTATCTGTATGAATTATGCAAATGTTTTCTATTCAAAGAATCCTAAAAAAAAAAAAATAAAAAGCATCACGATTTCCACCAAAAAAAAACAACAACACATGTGTTTTCAAAATTAATAATAAGAAATGTTTCTTGAAAATCCAATCAGCATATTAGAATGATTTCTGAAGGATCATGTGACACTGAAGACTGGAGTACTGATGCTGAATATTCAGCTTTACCATCAAAGGATTAAATTATATTTCAAAATATATGAAATGCTATATAATAATTATATTTCACAACTTTACCGTTTGTATTTTGATCAAATGCAGCCTTGGTGAGACTTGAATGGTAGTTACTGTATGTTCTTGCATTGCTACCACTCACCTGTGACTCGTATGGTATGAAAGCCACATTGATTTCCTTCAGGGTTTTGATGACCTTGGCAACCCTTGACCTCCCAAGCTCAGCAAAAAGCCCATCAGGACAAGCTGAAAGCAGGATTAAAAAAAGAGATGTACAATAACTACACAAATCCAGATCCTGCACATTAAACAACTATGATGAGCAAAGGGCACAGTCTTACTGTCTGTAAAGAAGATGTGTGCTGCTTTGTACGTGAAGGCTGCATCTTTGAAATCCCCAATCAGAGACTGAATTGACTGGAAAAACAGGTATGAGATCAATTATTTTAACAAGTGTTAACGAAAATATATTTAAAGAGAATTCTGAACAACACTAGGCATTATATGAACACTTTAACTGTGAGATGTGTGTAGTAAAGAGCGCTCACTTTTGGCACAGGAGAGACGAGGTAAATGGCCTCCAGACTAGGGATCGGCTCCCTCCGCTTGTTTATGTCCTCCACAACTGTGAAGGAAACAGGACAGCTCACATCTTGTATTCTTACATCAAGATTTTTCTCGGTGGTTCATGTGAAGGGTAATACTGACACATTTTGCAATAAAAGTCAATTTAGCACAATGGAAAATTTTAAAGCAGGCTAGCTTTAAAAAAAACAAACACCTTTCACACTTCAATATTTGACCCTGCTGGCATCTTCATGATGAAAAGTGTGAGGTCTTTTAAGAATCACACTAACACGTATTGAACCTCTGAAAGAAAAAAGAAAAGAAATATACTGACTTGTAATGCCCTCTGCCATGATGTCAGACATTTTACAGCAAGAGGACAGAATGCGCATACTGATGTGATCCACGATGAGCACCTGAATACACACAACGACAATACAACACATTATGCTGGATCAGAATGACAAGAATATAACTTCACTCTGCTGTACCAATGTTACCTTCCATTCCCCATCTTTCTTCACACTCTTGATGACACTGCTGAGGATTTCTGCAGACAAATGAGATCAACAAGGTAGTTAGAGCACATCAGCATCAGCTACTGTGTTTGTTTAATACAGTACAAATTTGAAAAAGCAGTTTGTTTTGGCATTTACAATGACGCTGAGCCTTACAGTGATGAGCCTAAATATCTTTCTGGGGTTTAAGAATGAGAACTACCAGAAATAATAAATAAATAAATGACTGATATTATGATTTGGTCTTCAAAATTACATCCCTGGTTAATATAGGTTATATATATATATATATCTCTCATATAATCATGATTAATAGCATTCATCATGTATATATATATATATACACACACATATATAAATATTTTCCATGTATAAACTTATATTTCATACACATATATTTCCTAAATATATACATGCATGTGTGTGTATTTATGTATACAATACAAACACATATAGCCTATTAC
The DNA here is from genome assembly GCA_032359235.1 of Enteromius mattozi. NCBI lineage: Eukaryota > Metazoa > Chordata > Actinopteri > Cypriniformes > Cyprinidae > Enteromius > Enteromius mattozi. The sequence continues at coordinate 1,601,868 of JAUMHE010000047.1, forward strand.
GCAAATTAAAACTTTTATTTTGGATGCGATTAATCATGATTAATCGTTTGACAGTACTAAAATACATCAAAATGTAATTTTTGATTAGTAATATGCATTGCTAAGAACTTGTAGACATCTTTAAAGGTGATTTTCTCAATATTTAGATTTTTTTTTTGCACCCTCAGATACCAGATTTTCACATAGTTTTATCTCAGCAAAACACTGTCCTATCCTAACAAACCATACATCAATAGAAAGCTTATTTGTTCAGCTTTATGATCCACACATCTCATTCTAAAAAAACATTGACCCTTACGTCTGATTTTGCGGTCCAGTCACATATTGGCAAATTCGGCAAGGAGCTGAAATCTTGGCAACTAGCCGCTTACGACACATGGTAACAAAATACAGGCCTGGTAAAACGTAATCATAATTTATATTGTAATAATGTAACGATATTAACAGCGTGAAGGGTGCTGTTGACGCTCTAAAGGGTTTTTTAAAAAGCGCCATTTCCTGTGTTTTTATTGTGTCCGGCGTGAGGCTGATCACAAGACCACAACTCGCACACTAAATACTCCATAATGCGGGGCAAAAACAAGTCTATTGTCCCTTCCAGTGACACAAATGACATTTCTGAGGAGGTAAAGTGTTTAGTGAAGTCGTTAAACATGGTTGAAGGTGTAGTAAACAGAAGTTTGTGCACAAACTTCAGGAGCTTCACGCGGAAGCTGGTCCATCGTGACGTATCGCGCACTTACTGTACACCTGTTGCTATGATAATACGTCATGACAGGCCTATGTTTCATTATATCAGCTCTGAAACATTTGCTACATGTACGGCATGCGTTTTAAAGACCGTATTGCGGAATTAACTCGGACTTACTGTCGTTTACGATCGCTTTTAGTCCACTCGGGGCCATCTTGACACTTCCCTGTTGACAGGTTTCTGCAGCAGAGGCCTGTGAAGACAGTAAATGACTCGCGCTCCTCCTCCACGCCCTGACCGACAACACAACCCGGAAGATTAAATACAAAATAAAAGTCTTCGACGTGAAAACATTACACGGGCTTCTTGTTGCCATAGTAATAATAATAATAATAATAATAATAAAACCTACAAAGAAATTTTTTCTATGCAAAGTTATTTTCATTCATGCAAGTGAGTAAATGAAGAGAGAGGGTGAAATTTGTAAAACCCACTTCATTGTTTCAACGTGGACTTTTGAGTTCAACTGGCAAAAATATTTACCTTACATTAACTGTGATAGATTTCTAGGCTGCAATCCACCCAGTCTTAAAATTAATGTTAAAAAACACTTAAATAAATTTAGTAGCATCTTTTTACTAAGTACTAGCTATATAAACGAAGGCCAAGATTTGTTTTCAAAGTCGCTCGTTTATTCAATAAAGAATCACCACTGTGTTTTGCTCAGAAACACAACATGAACATTGAAATAAAATCATGAAATAAAATCCTGAGTCCTTTTAATCTGAGACCAAGACAAGACCTTCAAAAATGAGACCGCTCTTGGGTACTACAACACTATCTTCTCTTTAATTTTAAGGTGAAATCCACTTTCTGTTTTCCCACATCAGCTGCATTTCTTCTCTTCGTTTTCATTTCTCTTACTGTTCGGTCTGCCCTTTGCTTTGGTGACTTCTCCAAAAGCAGAGAACAGGGAGCCCAGCTGTATGGCGCTTTTTAGTGACATAAAGACTGAGGTCTTTCTTTTGGGGAGGTTTGGAGCTGCTCTTTTGCTCTGCCTGGTGTTCCTCGTATGTCTTAAAACGGCATACGGCCACTAGATAGCCACTGAGCAGCATGCCGTCTAGCTTCTCAATAACTATTGGTTAGGGTCTTGACCTGCACTACACACCTGCGCAGGATCAAAAGGCCGAAATGTTATATACAACACTTGCTGGGTAACATTTGGGTGCAAAACACCCAAAACAAATACTGTTTGACTGTTTAAAAAAGAGATTGTGGTCAAAAAGAGCTTTGTGGAAAGTGAATCGCTGTGTGGAACTCACAAATGTTCAGTATAATCTTATAAATAAGCCTAGTCACACTGACAACAACTTTCTAAAATTCCGGTGACCTCATACCATTACGACATCTTCATGTGACTCAGTATTTATTTTTACAAATGGACTTGGACAATAATGATATTCTGTTTGATTGCGTAAGTCAATAATTAGTTCGTTTGCAGCTGGAGAACCTCACATTTAAAACCAAAGCTTCGTGATGCTATATTAATCAGATTGCGTTTTCTAATCTAGATTAGAATTAGAATTCATCTAGATTATCTAGAGTAATTTGCGCCATAAAAAATGCTACAGACTGATCTGCTGATCTTTGTGGAGTGGCATAAAGAGGATCTTATAAGCTACACAATAAATTAATATATATATAGACATAACATGACAAGAAAAGTTTTTCTTGATCTGTGGCCATTCTGGACCGTTCCTGATCCCGCTGTAGTGCCTAATTTTGACCCCTGCCAGATTATGACTCCCTTAGTATTGGTGGGTTTAGTGCTAGGTGTGGGGGAGGGGTTAGGATTAGTATTGATTTCAAGGAGGGGAGTCAAAATTCATCACATCCTCCTGTGATAAATCCTTGTTTGCAGTAGATGCCTGCAGGAGGCAGTGCAGAACAGACTTCCACAAACTACAAACTGGAAATGAACAAAGCATGAACCATTACTTCACTATCTTTGAAAGTATAAACTTATATGAGAATGAGCCAAATGAAACATTTCGCTTTAGTCTGTGGAAAGGAAAAACAGGTAAGCGCTAAGAAAGTTTCACCCTGTGTGAAAAGTTACTACAAGCTCTTTTAAAAGTTACTACAGTATTCAGACACCTTCAACATTTTTCACATTCACAAATTCATCTTGATAATGTCAGATATATTTGATAGAAAGGTATGTAATGAATTATGTTATTAATAACATGAAGCTATCAGCTATTAGATTTACACAGTTAGATAATACCAATTTAGATCAACCAGTGCGTTCAGTCTTGGTGTAAAAAGGGCGCATTAGCAATTAAAGAAAAAAAACCCTGAAGCAAAACATGGTCAAGTCAAAGTCAATCATTTTTAATAAGCTTTACTGGTAGTCCACTGTATGAAGAAAATTGGGATATGTCACAGTTTACTTTATAGTGCTATTCAGCGTACTGTATAGTGCTATAGTATCCTGCACCCACTAGTGAAAAAAATATCAAAAAAGATATCTGGTGTCTCAATAATCTTTGGTTTGACTCTATGTCTGGTATTTTGCTAATTGTGTGGATATTTCAGCAAACAGTTTCTTTGTACATTCAATTTAACAGCATTTAATTCAACAGACTAAACTTTATTATTCAAAAGAATTGTGCATGAGCATTGTCCTTAGTAGCCATACATGAATATATTGTTGCAGTTTGATCAAAATTAATTCTAGGAACAATTCAGTAGTCATGGGATATGGGATACCTGTCTTGGGACAGGTGTAGTGACACAAGTAACATCTGTATAAGCAGATCATCTTGCCTCCATTAGCACTTTACTGTCCACTCTTGGTTTATATTCACTCTTATCAAAAGTGTTGCTTCAATCAATAAATACATCACCATGTAGATTTATTTACAGGAGGTTCTACGCCCCTCTGAAGCAAGTCTTTTAACTGTTCCAACAAACTATGGGCGTTCTCTTCATTTGCTCCTAACTTGTGGAATTCCTTGCCCTCTGAGATTATAAAGGCAGCATCCCTTAGTGTTCTTAAATCGTCTCTTAAACTTTGTTGCCATGACGAATATATATATTTTGTTTAATGCTCTAAAAATGGTCCTCATTCACTTCTACTGTAAATCCTTCAATGTAAACTCAAATGAGAGTCTTAATAACGATTATGGTGATCAAGCTTGGTTTGAACGCTTAATATTCTTTTAGGCAAAAAAACTTCATCTACATATTACATGGAAATATATTAGAACCGTATAATACAATTCAAAAGGAATTTAATTTAATGTCAATTTAGAAAAACAACAACAACAAAAAGCAGTGTTTTAACAGCTTTTAAGAAATCAATATTACACACAAAGTCAAACCATTCAAAGGCAATGAACCTCATATATTTACAAAAAAAATCTACATTTTCTCACCCGTTTCTTAAATTATGCCCATAAGCAATATTATTAAGCAATATACACTTTGGGAGATGCATTACAGTGTTTCCTTGTGACACATGAGGCTTGATCCCAAGCTTGCATTATGATGCGCTGTTGTTTTATAGTCATTCCTCAGACTGCATGCCCATCTGTTTCAGCATCTTCTGCTCCCTTCGGCTTCTCATGCGCTCCTTGAAGTCCTCCAGCTCTCGCCTCTGTTTCAGCATGAGAAAACGGCACAGGTAAAACACAACATATTGCATCTCATTTGTGTAAGCTATACATATGTTTAACTTAATCATTCCTGTGGGATGCTGCTGCTGCTGCTGAACAGTAAATGATCGAGCTAACTATTGGCTTAACCTCATCTAACCACAGACACCAGCAAAGTAAAAGCAGAGTGTGCATCTGAATAAAGAGAAAATACTTACATGCAGTTTCTCATCAGGTGGGAAGATTTCCCTCTGATAAAAAAAAAAAAATGGGACAATATAAGATGATCACACAACAGCTGCTGCTAAACATATAACGTTATAACACTAACATCGACTTTTATTTTTAGTTCGATAATGAACCTTTCGCTTTACGATGTATTCCTCAAAATACTCCGCTTGGTTTGATATCCAAAACATCGCCACTGGAAACGACAGATACACCATCATCTGTTTGAAATCGCAGACATTAAAAACTCTTAAGTTACACGCATACGTGCAGTGATGAGCCAAGCTTACGCTTACAGCTTCTGTACGTCTTTTATTTCTCAAAAGATGGTTTAGTCGAGTCAGATATAGTTTATTTAGACAGACAAACCTGCGCACAAGTGTAAATGTCATCAAACTCACCCTAAAAACCTCTATTTTAACCCCCATGTCCTACAGCTCGACAGTCACGCATTCGGGCACTTCCTGTTTTGTAAGATGTCAAAATAAAGGTCGCGCTGAACGCGCTCAGTCACAGCCGTATCTTCACGCACAATTAAAATGCTTCTCTGGGCAAGTGTTTTGTTTGTTTTTTTAAAGGCATTTATTTGAATTTACTATAAATCTCGGGATGTGTAATTTAGACTTCTTTCTTGTAACAAACCATCTTCCGGCAGACTCCTTCCTCTTACGTAAGCCAGCTGCAGGCTTATGAAAGCGCGTGCAATAGATGACCGGGTGCACGTACAGCAACATGATGTAAGCGTGCAGTAACTTTACATCAGATGGACTGTACGGCTGTTGCTGCTTTCGTCTGTGAGACCAATATATGTACGTGAAAAATAAAATAAAGAGATTCACATAAAAAAATGTAAATGTCATTTCCTCACCCTCACGTTCAGTTTTCCCAATGTGATACTAGGCAGAATGACTCATGTTTCAGTCATGGTTTGCTTTACTTTTGTAGAAAAAGACGTATCGAAAGTGAATATTGACTGAGGCCAACTTCAGAATATTCTGCTATAGTTTTGGCTAAATCTCTGAAAGGGTCAAGAAATGTTCTTGGACACATCTCACCAGAAATTCAAAAAGAAAATACATTAAATTTGTAACATTGTCTTAAGTCTTAAATCGATATTTTTGTTTAATACACACACACAAATCAGTTTTTGGAGTGAAACACGCCCTGTGCGACCCTGGACATTTATCCATGATGAAAGTATAAGCTTTCCACTGATGTATGGTTTGTTGGGATATGACAAGATTTGGCCAAGATGCAACTATTTGAAAATCTGGAATCTGAGGGTACAAAAAATTAAATATTGAGAAAATTACTTTTAAAGTTGTCCAAGGTTTTAGCAACACATATTACCGATAAAAAAAGTTGATATTTATGGTAGGAAATGTACAAAATATCCTTCCAGAACATGATCTTTTACTTAATATTCTGATTTTTGGTATAAAAGAAAAAAATATATAATTTTGACATGCAATGCATTGTTGGCTATTGCTACAAATATAGCTGTGCTACTTATGACTGGTTTTGTGCTGCTCCAGGGTCACATATGTACTTGAAGTTTCATCATTTTCCCTAGAGTTTTCCAAGGCATCAAACAAGTTGCTTATGAAGTCATCAGTTTCTTGGCACCTTACAAGCTCAACCTGTCTGAGGAGTGAAAACTGATATGCAGCAACACAACGGACACCATACCCCAAGCAGGTGGACTGTGTGTAGCGCTCATGAATTATAAAAGAGACGGCAGGCTCATTTTTTTGTTTCCTTTTAATTTTCTATAAAAGAGATGAGTTTATTTCATGATCATAACAGATTGAACCATTGACCTCGATAGCCCACGCACATACCAAACAGTAATCGAGGAAAATGCTGAACAAACCCAAAAGAAAAAAAAAAAAAAAAAAAGAAAATAACAAAATACCTGAATAAAGCAAACTCTCTGCTGAGCTGCAGATCAGCACATTCTCCGGAAAATCCGAATCTATGGCACATTATGTCCAACTGTTACCATGGAAAAGAAAATACATGTAAAGGCTTGAAGGAATGAAGTGTTTCTCTTCTTTGAACTTTTACAGACCAAATTAACAAAAGAAAAAGAAAAAATAGATATTTATATAAGTGGACTTCATGAGGAAGAACAAGAACCGAAAAAAAGTTTGCAAAGCATTGTTTAAATGAAGTGTTGTTGCGATTGAAACCTTCGGGTAAGAACAACCTCCCCAGCCACATACCAACACACATCCAGACACACACACACACACACGTACTTTGATGATGATGATGATCAGACATATCCTCTTTGCAGTTTTGAAAAAAAAGAAGAAAAACTAGTTGTTCGGTGTATAATTAAGAAGTCCAGCTAAAACTAGATTTAAACCTGAATATTGTAAATGGGTAAAATATAAAATGTTTACTTTCCGTTTTTGTCTCTTAAACACAAGCTCTCGCCTCTAAACCCCCAATTTTCCCCTCCCCATCCAACCGTGGCCCTCCCTCGCCTCCCCCCCCAGAACATAATATATGCCAACTAGAATCGCAATACAATACAGGCACTGGAGAAAACACTATAAGAGAAAACTCAGAGGACCCGCCAAGGTCTCGAATTGTGCCCCCCCGCCCCCCTTGCCGAGTCAAATAACAGAATTAGAACACATCCACTATAATCGAACAAGAACAATGATAAATCAGAACGGTTTGATTTTTTTTCTTTTTTGTAGCTTTTTTTTCCTTTCGAAATTTTTGTAATTATATCTAGCACAGCATACAGAGTTCTCTCTGCGCAGGTGTAATAAAATGATCTGTGAAAAGAAAAGAGGAGTCATGCAGAAACCAGCTGAGAGCTCCGTCGCGTTGGCCTGGTGTTCGCACGACGCTCTCGAACGCGAGTGCCAGTTGCGCAGAGTTGCGTGTTTTCCTTCTATATGTATAATACACTTAAAATAGTTCTCGTATTCTTTAAATTATATTCAAACTAAAGGATGCTCAGAAACCGCCCTCGCAGGTGAGACGGGTTCACGTGACAACGATGAGCAATGAAAGTATATCTTCATGATTCTGTCCTCAATTAACACTTGTCAGAATAATGCATATATTAGGGTTTATCTTCTACAAGGCTACCTAAACTTTTAATGACGAGTGGGGAGAACAAGAAAATATATTTATATATTTAGAAAGACATGTTAAGAGTGAAGCATTTCGGGTCTCGGCTATCAGCGCAAAAGGATACAGGTGTTTGGCATAGACATCAGAGGGTAAGGTGTTGGTAAGAGAGTTAAAAATATCTTAAAAAAAGAAAAAAAAAAAGAAAAACAACAACGAAAAAAATAAAGAAACAAAAGTACAACCAACCAACCAACCAACCAAAACAGTAATTAAGAAAATACCTTTTTACAGTAGATCCTACATAATGAAAAATCTGCACATGATAACAGTGTGAAACACACCATGTTTAGTCATTTGTCACAGCCCCTGGTGAATATTGGTTACGAGTCAGGTGTAAGGCGAGCTGGACTTCCTCTCCCGAGGAAGATCATCTTAAGTGCCCCCGATCCCATCCTGCCGTTTGCCTCGCGAAAAAAGGGGGGAAGGATAGAGCCAAAACGAAACGATGGGAGGGAAACCAAATCAAACAGGAAACAAAGACGCTTTTTCTAATCCCCCCACAGACATCCGGCGGTCCAACGGATACCGTAGTACAGAGAATCAGTACATTTCATTTTTGTCGTTCAGATATTCCTCCGGCGATCACATTGTCCATTGCTCCCATACTCTGCATTAAGAGTCACACAAGTCCTCTCTTTCCCGCCATGGTCACAATGGCAAATCCAGGAGGAATGCCGGAGAGGCGGTGCCATCCCAGTGTGAGGGTCCCTCTTTCTGCTAAGGCAAAAGGAGAGCTACAACCTCCCTCTCGGGGCCTCAGCTTATGCATCGCTAGTTCAGCCTCTTCAGTGTTTCTTGTGGTCAGGTGGAGTCTTTTTCCCTTACTGCTTTTTGGAGTTCATTCTGTCCGTGCAGAGGAGAATCCATGAGCAGTTACGCAGTTTCTCGCTTCCTCTCGCACTTCAGAACAAGTTCTCCTCAAAGATAGCCATCAAATCGCTTTGGAAATTCATGTCAATGGTAGCTGCCATCTGTGGAGGAGAACAAAACAAAAATTTTTATTTTTTACAAATATCCTGTTTGAAGAAACTACCGTAAACACCTTTTGTACACTGAGCAAAAGTTTGGGGTTTAGAGACTTTTTTTTTTAGAGAATCTAATGTTTTTATTATGCAAGTATGCATTCAATTAATCAAAAGTGACAGTAAAAAATTCATAATGTTACAAATGTTTAAAATCAGTTTCCTAAAAATTTAAAAAAGCATCACAATTGTTTTCAATATTTATAAATGTTTCTTTAGCAGCAAATCAGCATATTACAGTGTTTGTGTGACACTGAAGAACGCAGTAATGATGCTAAAAATTCAGCTTTGCATCACAGAAATAAATTACATTTTAAAATACATTAAAATAGAAAACAGTTATTTAAAATTGTAATAAAAGCTAGTGTGTACATAAGTAAGGTGACTAGCTGTAACTCACCGCCTCTCTCCTCCTCCTCTCCTGCTCCCGGCGACGTGCAAGCTCCCTCTGCTGGTCAAGTGCACTCTGGGAAGCAGCGGGGGACTGGGGCGGGCCCTGGGAGGGCTGCGGGGCCGAGGGCGGTTGGGCCGGGTTCTGGGCTTGGGGCTGAGTTTGGTGCTGCTGCTGCGGTGGCTGGACCTGCTGTTGCTCCTGCCGCCTGCGGGGCTCCTCCTGAGGTCTTCGAGACGTCTCAATGGGGTCTTCCTCATCTCGTCCCCTTCAGACAGAAAGAAAACATCCTGAATCTGCTAAAACTGTCCTTTCACTAAAGGGTCGCGAAATTCCAAACTAATTTTTCTTAGATTTTAGCAGAGGTGTTTGTGTTGCACATCATAGAAGACGATGGGTTTTATTCGCTAATAATTGCGTAAGTTTTTCATATTTATACGAACTTTTCAACTTCTGACGGTGACGCATCGCTGTCTATTAAATTTTTCATGAAACTGCATATACTTATGAAAAGACACTTCGCTTAATTATTCACGACAACATGTGTTGATTTGCTATAACAGACGCCTCAGACTGTGAGATTGCGTACATTAACGGAGAAAAGTAAATGGATCGAAGGAGCGCATTTGTTTTTACTTTGTTTTTGATACAGAGTGCAAATGGCTGTGCATTTATGTGTACAAGCCTTTAAAAATAAGAGTTTCTGAGCGGCTCTCTTACCGATGTTTCTCTTGTTCTCTGCGCAGACGGTCTTTCTCAACTTGCTCGGCCTGGGCCTTCAGGGCTTTCTCTCGCTCTTCCTTCTCTCGGGCCGCACGTCGAAACTGTTCGAAGCTGTCGCTGGAGGACTTCAGGCCAGATGAGGGAGCGGACGTGGATTTCTGTGCCAGGCTCGCCCAGGAACCCATGTTCTTCAGTTTCACTTCCTGGTCACCAAACGAGGACACGTTATGAGGCATAGTAACATAAAATAACCGAAGCAATTACAGAAGCGTTGTATTCATTGAAAAGTATAATGAACGAAATTGTCCCTTCCACCCACCTGTACCTTTTTAGGCGCCACAGGAGTCTTGGGCTCCTGTTTAAATTTCTCTTTGTCCTGCATGGAAGGCGGTGGACCGCTCTGCTCAGAGGAGCGGATGACAGGACGGGAACTTTCAAGTGGTTTCATTTCTGCTTCTGAAACATGATGATGAACATTTAGTTCTGGTCCACTAATTTGACTGGCAGAGCGGAACGGAGATTATCTATATTTAGTATAACTGTACAGAGTATTTGCTTGTCTGTGATTGTGGCATTGTGCCAGAGTATGTGGGTGATGTTTAGTGGAGGGAAAGTTCTTTCTTTCTTTTTGATAGCAAAACTTAATTCAGAAATCCAGAAATCAAAAACTGTAATAATACTCTGGCTAAATCTGGTCTGAACAGTAGATATTACTTGATATTAAAAAAAATGTGTGTGGACATGAGTCGCATGTTTGGGAGTTTGACTCACTCTGTTGGCCATGGCCTGGCAACGTGGATTTGCTCTCAGGATGTTTATGAGGGTCTGGTCTCATGGCTGGACTGAAGGGCTCACCACGCATCACAGGTGAAGGAGGCAGCTTCTCTTCTTTAATGCCACCCAAAGGACCTTGCTGTGGTTCCTAAAGCAAACAGAGCAACAACAAACATCTAAAAAACCGAAAGCTAATCATCACCTCAGACATCCATGTGGACACTGAAAAGAATCCATGTCAAAGCAAGAAAATGGAAATGGCACTGACCTTTTTGGGGACCTGAGGAGGGGACTGGTGGATTAAAGCATACTGAGAGATTTGAGGGGAATGCATCATGAGCGGGGAGGGGTTCTCTCGCATGTGTGCTGTAAAAAAAGAGAGACACCATTAATATGCAAGTATTTACAAAAAAAAAAAGCTAAACTTAACTCATCAGCTGTGGGACATCTGTGCTGACGATTCAGGGAAGGCTTTGAAACTAAGAACAAATATTCATCTTGATAATGTCAGATAACTTTGATAGAAAGGTATGTAATGAATTAGGTTCAATAGCTGTTAGCTGTTCTTCACAACACTGTTGTGTTACCTGAGTTATAGGAGTCAGACTTGTGTTGACGTGGAGAGTGATGCTGCGGTGGCTGCTGCTGGATAATCTGCTGTGCTTTCGTGGAGGGCATGGAGACTTTGTGTTGACTGTGCTGCGTTTGCGTGGTCTGCACGGGGCCTTGAGAGAAGCCCAGCTGCTGCGAGTGCTGCATGTGCCTGGCCTGATGCTGCGAGAGCTGCGGGGAGGGCTGCGCTTGAGTCTGAACGGGGATCTGCGGTGGGGGCAGAGAGCTCTGCTGGCTAATCTGTGACTGAACCTGCACCGACTGCAGCAGAGACGGCTGGCCCGGCTGCTGCGGCCTACTCTGCAGAGACTGCATCAGTGATGTCGGCGGCGGCTGCTGCAGGCGGTTGGGCTGCAGGTGCTGCAGGTACATGGGCAGGGGCATGGAGGGAACGGGCTCCTCGTCGTCCTCTAGCAGCATCTGTGGGGGCTGGGAGGAGAGCAGGCCCTGGGGAGTGAGAGTGGGAGGGGAGAGGGGCCGCTGGCGGATCTGCGGGGGAGGGTGCAGCAGGTGAGGAGGGAGGTGGTGCTGGGGCTGAGGGGGTTGCTGAGACTGGAGCTGCTGCGGCAGGGTCTGCTGGGGCTGCTGCTGCTGGGGCGTGCTTTGCTGCGGAGGTTTAGGAGGTAGCGGGGCTGCCCTATTAGTGGGCCTCGAAGGCTGCTGGGGCATTGCGTTGTGCAGGGCTGGGGAGCAACGACACACAAAAATGATTAAGTAAAGGGTCAATATAGATCAGATGCAATTTTTAAATAATTTCTGTCAACAAAAATGCAAGAGAGAGTGAAGAATAGAGAATCAGAGCATATGTACTCCACACGTTTTGAACCAATGAGAGGTGAGCAGTGTGAAACACGGCATGTTAGGCCAGCAACTGTAAACCATGGAAGAGATTTATTCATTTATTTTGTCTTTTTACTGTATTTTCTGGAATATATGTTGCATTATCTGAAACATCTTGCAATGTATGCTCAAAAGCGAATTACATAATGTAATTGAAGTCAAGCACACAAAACATGCATAAACCACAGACAATATCTGGACTTGTGCCAAATGAGAGGCACCTGTGCCCAAGTTTATTTGTATAGCATGTTTCCCCACAAGCCGGTAGTTTCAGTTTTACTTAAATTTATTTAGACTTGGCATTTATAATAAATACTGTAATTTGTTTGTTCTATTCTAGTGCTGTCAATTTTTTTGCATATATACAAATGTTAAGTTTATATATTTTGAATATAAATTATAAATATAAATACAGAATGTAAACACAAAATATATACTGTGTGTATTTATATTTGCTAAAAGAAAAAAAAAAACTGTCATAAGTAGCACGGGTATATTTGTAGCAATAGCCAAAAATACATTGCATGGGTCAAAACTATTTTTTGCTAAAATGATCAGGTTCCATGTATATATTTTGTACATTTCCTAGTGTAAATATATTAAAACTTAATTTTTGCTATAACTGTATTTTCATTCCTGTTCTGTATACTATCAAATATAAAGCGTTTGTTGTGAGTGAGAGGAATCAAAATGTGTTTAAAATATTTATAAACATTTTGTTTCATTAACCAGTATTTTACAGTATTCCTCAACATAATAAAATGAAGTTTTGTTTCTCTCAACAATGCAATTTTGACCCAGTACATCCGGTAAGTACACGTTATTGTAGTACTCTTGATGTAATAAACAGGAAGTTTCCACTCACCTGGGGATGGGAGGATGGGGTGCTGGTTGAGGAACGGGTGCGTCTCAGGAGACACTGGGCCTCCTGGAGGGTGAGCGTTGAGGTGAGGCGGTGCAGGGGAGGGCGAGTCGTTGGCATGGTGGGGAAGGTGCATGAGGGGCTGGACGAAGTGAGCCAGTGGGTCAAAAGGGTTTTCCAAGAGCTGCGAGGGCTCCAGAGCTGTGACGGGAGGAGGCATGTAAGCGGCAGGAGATGGATGTTGCTGCTGCAGCTTCAGCTGAGCACTGGGCTGCAGTGCAGGGGTCTGGGGTTGATGGGGAACTTGCGGTTGAGGTATGCCTGTAGCCACCGCCAGGTGATGAGCCTTCTTTCCTTCTCCTCTCAGCCTCTTCTTCAGCTTAGAAGCCATCCCTGAGTTCACGAAGAGGAGATTCTTCATGCATTGCAGTATCTTGAATCATTTCACATTTCAAAAGCATTAGAAATGCTGTTGGTCGGGTGTTATAGATCTACAAGGCTCACCTGTCTCCGAGTCTTCACTTTCTGAGGAGCTGGACTCACTGCTGCTACCCGTCTCGGATGATGAGCCTTTTGTCTTTGCAGCGCTCATTGTCTCCACGGACTTCTCTGGAACTGAAGGAAGAGAAACAAAGAACGACTCATTAGAATTTGTGTACACCTGGTATTTATGTTGATTTTGGCAGATGCAAAGTAACAGACAACATTAAATACAAGTATAAAAAGGGATCCAATGTGTTTTAGAGACACTATGTTTACATTTTATGAATTTTTCGGAATCGGAAAGAAACCCATTCCATTTAAGACTGTGAAAGCTCTGTTCATATGAACCGTAAATTACATCTACAAGTGATTTAATCTATTCTGAGCAAAAAACTTTTTTAAAGGAACATTTGTAAGATGTAAATCAAATGTAAATGTCATGGCACTGTGCATGTGCACAAGGTGTTTTTGAATCTGACTTAAGAGAGCTGGATTCAAGAATTTACATGCTTAATGTTTTCCTGTTTACTGGATTATTTCAGGTCTTCTGAACCACTTTCCATTTCATCGATTTCATTTGATTAGAGCTCATTCAGATCAGTTGTGGTGTTTATATGAAGGGAACTTAATCTGATTGAGCAATGAATCCAATTATGAACTGTTTTTATTTTGGTTATTTATTTGGTTGCATGTAAACTTAGCTAGTGTGTTGCAATTACTCAAAACTACCTTATGCACATCACATCTGCAAAGTCAATGCTAATGCATCCCAGACAATATTCTGGGACAGATGTATCCAATCTTTCCTAGAGGGCCACCTTCCAGCATAGTTAAGCTCTATCCCCAAATAAACACACCTAAACCTGCAAATCAAGGTTTTCAGGATCACTACAAATATCCAGGCAGGTTTTTTTTTTTAGAGCTAAACTCAGCAAGAATGTGGCCCTACAGTAGCAGGATTTGACACCCCTTTTCTAGGTTTACTTACAAAATTGTGACAAAACAAGCATGTACGCCCAATCCTCAGATCAGATTGAGTAGGGCATGTTAAAGGAAGTTTGTATAGTCACTCACCACTAGCAGGCTTTTTCTTCTTGCGAAGGCAGGAAGACACGTATCTCTCCAGTTCCCGTAGCGTAGAAGGCTTTAACGTCTCAAAGTCGATCTCAATCTCGTCCGGGTTGGAATTCTTAAGCGAGGGCTCACGGGACTGGATGATGTGAACCACACGACCCAGCTTGTCTCCAGGCAGCTTGTTAATGTCCAGGCTCAGCTGTCTCTTTTCTTCATAGGACATAGGTTTACACTTCTCTCCAGTAGGCATGCCTGCCATTGCAGCTCCCCCAGTCAGACCCAGATCCTCCTCAGGATCCAGGCCCACCACAGGCTGCAGCGTTGGTGGAGCAGCACTTGGAGGTGCCATGGAGCGACTGCCCTTACCTCCCTCCTTCTTGCTATAGGGCACAAGAAAACAACAACAACTTCTAATTTTCAATACACTGAAAGTGTAAACTCCAAAATTCCCAGACTCTCCACATTCATCGAAGTGATTAAACCATGTAATTTCTGATACTTTCTTGCCTAAAATGTGGTTGCATAACCAAATATTGCTCACCTCAGCTTCTTGGGCTTCTTAGGCAGAGGATCCTTGTTCTTAGGCTTTCCTTGAGCCTTGAGGGTAGGAGGCGGATCCAGGATCTCTTCCAGTGCAGGCATGACTCCTGCTTTCTTTTTGTGCTTGTCTTTCTTCTTCTCCTTCTTTTCCTTCTCTTTCTTCTTTGGTTTGCTGGCCTGAGGCTGGGACAAGGCAGCCAGCTGCTCATGAACCGCTTTCAGCTGAGCAACAAAAGAGAAGAAACAAAACAGGGAGATTAAAGTCTTCTCAGTGGACAGTAAAGTAGAAAGTATCTTTGGTGACAGATCTTTGAGCCAGCCTGTCCTTGGAAAGACCTCTTCCTTAGGGACGCGCTTGCAAATACTGAGTGTATTTCTGCTCACTTGCTCCTGAAGCTCTGCTAGCCTCTGGGCTCTCTCCTCTTCAGAATCGTCCGTGGAGGAGTCAGATTCAGATGAGGAATCGCTGGAGCTGTCCGAGGACGAGGCCGTGCCCATGGGTGGCTGTGTCTTGACAGGAGCCGGGTGGAGCACTGGCGCAGGAGCGGGTGCCAGCATTTCATCTGGCTCATCAGGCATTTTAGCAAAACGCATCTCAAACACATCCTACAAAAAAAAAAAAAAGAGAGAAAACCTTTTGATGAACTAGTAAAAGACGATTCAAATCTTCATTTCATAATTGAAAGAGTACAAAAATCAACCACTTTCACACATATCTGTCTATTAGGGTCAGAAATTAACATGGGCTTGGGGCCAAAAATTCCACAACTAATCAAGTTAGGGGGCCAAAACACACAAAAAAACCTTTATATAATAACTTTTTTTTTTTTTTTTTTAAATCTGCTACAATAACCAAGGTTATGTAGTTGATTTTGCCATGTGTAAAACGTTTTTAGCTTTTTTTTTTTCTATAAAGCCAGAATGATGTAGTCTCTCAAAACACAAAAACACTTTCATATTCTCTACACACTGATCAACATTAAATCATTACAATATCAAGAGCAAAATTCAACAATGATTATATGTGCCCTATAATGAGTTGCTGTTTTTTTTACATTAGAAATTTGCATTCTTTAGGCTTGCTCTTTACTTCAGAAAAACGAGTCAGATATTGCCCTATAATGAAGTTAATTTCTGACTCTGCTGTATCTGGTAGATCTAGTGATGCACTAACAGAAAAGACTGGTAATGCAGCATGGTCTACTGCAAGTCACTGACATAAAGCAAATACTGACTAGCCAGCTAGACGCCAGACTAACAAAAACACACTTGCCTTGCGAGCCCTAATGTACACAGTGTTGTGCAGGTATGCACGTACCTGCAGTTTGCGTGCCATAGCCACCACTTCATGGTCTGGAGGGTTGTACTTATAGCAGTTGGAGAACATTAACCGTACATCTGCTGCAAACTCCTGAGCATCTCTGTACTGTCTGTTTTCCAACTTGTCCTGCACAACCAAAGAGAAGACTGAACAAATAAGCATGGAAAGCAAAAGCGGCTCATCCTCTGACTGAGAACCAGCAGCTATATTTTCACCTTAATAGAGCTGAGGTCCATGGGATGTTTGATGATGTCATGGTAATCATGCAGCCCTAAAGTATCCACATCCACAGGCTTGTAGAAGGGCCAAGCGTATGCTGCATGCTTCTTAGCAAACATGTCCTTTACGATGCCGGAGCAGTAGCGCAGCTGCTCTTGCTGCTTAGGGCTGTGGGTCCCAGTGACGGGTGTCCAATGGTGCTGGGAGTCCGGTGCCTCCTTTTTGGATAGTTTGCTTGGTCGTGTAGTATCCCGGCGTGGCAGAGTCTTTCCTGACTTCGACTCGGCGGGCGAGGACTCGTTCAGCGGGTCGTTTGCTGTAGGTGTTGTGGTGTCTGCTTTCCTTTTCTGACTTTTTCTCTGCTGCTGATGAAAAAAGCGAGTGAGGACAAAGACATGAAAAACTGAGAAAGACACTGTGTTTGAGTGTTACAGGACAACTTACTTTGTGAGGCATTGGGATGGGGCTTTGTAGAATAGGAGGGGCGCTCTGCTGCATGAGCAGGGGCGGCAGGGCGGTTTGGGTCGGAGGAGGCACAGCCGTTATGATGGGGACCTGTGGGGTGCAGTCAGTGGGGCCCATAGAAAAAGGTGGACCTAATTGAGGCGCAAGGGGAGGATGTGTAGGGAGCGTAGGAAGCGTGGGGTGTGAAGGGAGTGAAGGAAGCGAGGGAAGCGTAGGGGGTACTCGAGGGGGCAAGGCTTGCATGGTAGGCTGGGGAGGTAAAATAGGCGGACCCTGCGGTGGTCCTCTTGTTTGTGGCCCAGGAGCAAGACCGGAAAGGCCACGTGTTTGAGGGATTGTGGGCGAAGACTCCAGGCCAGGTGCAATTTTCAGGTTCATGTCTAATAAAACACAGAGAGACAAAAAAAATTAATTTGAGGTGACTTATTCACAGCAAGAGGCATCATTCATTTTCAGTGTTGGGGAAAGTTACTTTTAAAAGTAATGCATTGTTACTTTTGAGTTTAATACTGTCTCGCATAGCTAGACCTTCTGACTGAAGGCTGAAGGTCTGGAATCCATGGCAGCTTTCATAGGCCAAGGCCCGCCCATGAGGGCATTTGACCGACATGACAACCAATTGCAATTTGTTTCATTCAGCGCCACGTTTTGGGGCGTGGAAATGTTGCCACAATATCAGATCAGTGCGTAAAACTCTTGGACGCATTTTAAAGATTCTATGCTGCGAATGTTAAATATTTCACATACTTTTGAAAATCCAGCGTTTAGTTGATCCTGATAAACAGGATAAGAGGCAGTTTGGTGCCACAGCATCTTTGTTTCCAGATGGAACGTTAAAGATCGCAACACGCGTCTCCTGGAAATCCTGTATAATTCAACCAGTCCGACAACGACTTCGAAACTCCTGAAGTGTTTCCACTTTTATGTGCCATATACATTTTTGCTTATTAGTACAGTTGAATTGAGTCATTAAAGCAGCAAAGGCATTGGTTAATATAATGTTATTAAATACAGGATATTTCTGAAAGTATATTTATTTATTTATTATTTATTTATTTAATTATATATTAAATAATTGTCATATTCTGAGTTGCATTTCACAGTTTTTATTCATTTTGAGGAATACTGAATTTTTTTTACGACTAAGATGAATTAATGCATATTTATTCTAGAACTACATTAACATCTTTCTTCCGATTTCTCTCAACATGTGCACAGTAGAGCTGCCAATCAATAAATAGGGAACAAGTAACATTTTCTTATAAATTAAAAAGTAATGCATTACTTTACTAGTTACTTGAAAAAAATCTGATTACATAGCTTGTATAACTTGTAATGTGTTACCCCAACACCGTTCATTTCCAATGAGTGTTTCAGATTTGAGAAGATGCAAATTTAGTGCAAAGGTGCAGTGGCACCAGGACAGACGAGAGGCTGCTCACCTCAGAGCCATTGGGTGGAGTTTGACACCCAGCTCCACCTCGCTGGACGTAATGGGTGGAACTAGACACTCCAACCACACCTTAACCCTACCCATACCCTATCACTAAATATAACTCCATCTATTGGGTCTACAGACTAGGCAAAACTCCACAGATTACATCCAGAGAGGTGGAGCTGAATGTCATTTGGCTCTGCTTGGGACAGACAGTGAAGTGCATATGATCTTCTGGCCACGACATTTGTGTAGCATCCATAAAAGTGCAGCAGTTCGAGTGGCCCTCAGGTACGAGAGAGTATGAGACTTATACCTGGATCCCTCCTGCCCCGGCCACGACCCTTGCCGGCTGTGGTCGTCATCTCAACCTCATGCTGGGGCATCTCTGAAATCTTGTGGAGGAACACCTTCTCCAATGCTTCTGCCATTAAGACTATGTCATCCCCAGGCTGCAGGGGGCGACACATACCATTAACCACACGCCCAAACACACCACTTTGTTCCACTGCGAATAATTGGTGCAGAAACGTGAACCGGTACCTTATTGTAAATGTAGCAGTTAGTAAACATGGTGTTGAAGTCTTGAATACATTCCTGGGCATTGATGTAGTAATTGTTCTCTAGGCGTTTCTTGATTGTTCCCATGTCCATAGGGTTTTTGATTATCTTGTAATAGTCCTAGTGAGAAGAGGTTACAAAAGTCAGCATAACACATCGCAATCCATAACATTCATCATCAGAATGGCCTTTTCATGTTATAATAACAGCAAGCAACTTTTAGAAACTTTTAATGGAGAAAATTCATTAAGTCAAACTAACTATGACACTTTCAAGGGGCCGTTCACACAAAGTGTCTAAAAACATGCCTCCTTCAACTAGATACTGTAAAGAAAAGCTCTTTGGGGTCTTTTGATTGGTTCACTTTTTTCTTTAAACTGATATTGATGACCAGAGCTGCATGTAAAATTTGAAATTCTTTAAACTTGACACAAAATCTTAAAAACGCAGCACTCATGTGCAAGATGCTTCAAAAGACTTAAGACATGAGCGTAATGGCCAGAAACCTAGTGTGTGTTTACATAGAAAAACAATGGAGAAGTAGTGCATTAGAATGGTAATGTGTTCTGTGTGAACAACCTTTAAGAGTACTCAAATCACCTTTTCCACCAATAGAGGGACGATACCTAATCTAGTACTGTTTCACTATTCCCAGCACAGGAAAGACGGCTCTGAGCCAGAAAAACAAGCTTTGCAACAGTCACAACAACCTTCTGGTTTAGAGGTAGAAACTGCTAACGTCAGAGACCATGGGGCAGGAAAATGACCTCATCAAGTTTTCAAAACACAGACACTCATTCTGGCAAGACTAATGCTAAACAGAACTAGATAGTGTGATACCACATTAGTCACTATGATCATATCTAAATGGCACTGCATTTCCCCACAACTTAATTTGGATATGTAAATATAGGTGTGAATTCTTCTGCAATTCTCCTTTACTCTAACAAACATATTTTATACTACCAATATTGTTGGTAGACAAAGTCACTTTGGATAAAAGCATCTGCTGAACGCATAAATGTAAAAGACACAAATTGTATATTATTTTGCTATATCAAAAGTAGTTTGCTATGACACTGAATTAGGTAAAATGTTTACAGCATCCAAAGTCAAGACTAAGACATCATGTTAACATGCACTCTAAAGCTTGATTGCAAATGTTCTCACGCAATTACTTTTTCATTCATGTAAACAACATAGCCTAAAAGAAATGCTACTAGCCATGGTTAATGCGACTGGACCTCAACTTTATACAGCATGTATGCACAATTATCAGAGAACAGCTGGCCTCAGTGTTGTGCACACACTCTGAAAGTGTAATCTTAGGTAGGTTCATGAAGGATATGCACATGTTTTTAGTTAAGTTAAATATTACCACGCTGGCAGTTTATGACCAATGTAAAACCAATGTATTATTCTACTGCACATCAATCATTCGATTACATAGTGTCGTGTACTTAGGAAGACACATTAATCCAAATTACAGCTACATTAAAGCCTACCCCATCATATTTTAAGCAAGAAAAAAAGGCTAAATAATAATCAAATATGAAAAAAACAATCAATCACTGCGTATGTCACAATTAAAGCTTTTGTCATAAACCTAAGCCTTTAAAATCATCTAAGACAAACTGCCGAGAGATATAGAGTGACAACTGCTATTTTTATGCATTTTATACAAGTAGTCTATTACACAACAAATATCATCAACTGCCACTAAATTGCACGTTTCCTCTGTATAAAACTGGTTTTCTTCTCCCTGTGACTCCATATTCTCCTACATGAACCATTAAACCCTATCATAATATAACACATAGCCTATTATTTATTTATATATATATATATATATATATATGTGTGTGTATAGAGATATAT
>JAUMHE010000047.1:1622904-1644664 GCA_032359235.1 Enteromius mattozi
ATCACCAAGTACGTCTGTGAAACAAACATTTCTCTAACGACCCCCTGTAAAACTAGTCCCGTCCGAATAGGGCTTTAGACATCACTTTGATGAAAAATTTGCATTAATTAAAACCGAAGCCAAAGAATGAATAAGCATAATAAACATATGGAAAACATTTCCCTCCCATTAACGGTGCACACGAATATCATGATAAAATATGTAGTACAAATGTGTGCGATAGCCTAATATTTCTGTACAAATCTCCTAGAAGCATTTTGTCCTATTATTAATAAATTGCTTTCCACCCCCACCCCCCCCACCCCCCATTTTTAATTCAAGTAAAGAACAAAAATAAAATCACGTGTAAAAGCTGTTAAAATTAGAAAACAAAATAAACCAGGTTTCTGCATTTTTACTACAATGTCACGCAAAATATGCATCAAATTTTAAAGTACATTTCCTTAAATTCCGGAAATTAGGCTTCTGAAAAAAAAAACAAAAAAACCTAAATAAATAAAAAATCCTGCCAGAACTGCTGAAAACTGCCTACACAGAGAGCAAGATGTCAAACAACTTCGTGTACTCACCTGGGTTAAATTTTAAAAGTTATATAACATTTAAACTCTCTAATAACAAGCCTCTAGAAACGGTTTGACAGAGCACACAGGAAAAGCTGTCAATCACAAAGTCATCTGCAATACAATAAACCCCATTTGCCTGCCCTAATACAATTTCACAGACACAAGCTATTTTCGACTGTACCGGACACTAACATATATATATATATATATATATAATAAGCGAGCAAAACTGGTAAGCGACTTGAATCACCGCTGAACGAAATAAATCACTTAAGGCTTGGAAACCTGTCAGTCATTCAACAGCTGTCAATGTCAGATAACACACAACATACAAAGACTTCGGCCGAATAACTGACAGCGTTTACTAAACGTATTCAATACACTGAACACCCAAACCAGTCCAGAAGCACATCTGACATTTTTTCTGCGAGAGATCGAGGGATTCACTCGAAGCCTAAACCGAAACTAGCAACGCTAGCTGACGAGAGCTTCAAACGGATGCCGTTTTCCACAAAACACACTTTTAAGATTTTTAATGTTATTAAAAACGGAAATATTAAGTGTCAAATACGACTACTGACTCTGGCCCATCTTTAAAATAAGAGGTAAAGGTTGTACGTATCTCCGTTACACGGCGGAGCAACACAAAATGGCGACTGTGGGCAGCTCAGATGAGTCCTTACGCTCAAAGTCGCTAAAACACCGAGGGCCACGCCATTACAGTCCCTTTAAATGAGTTCATATACATTCAAAACATCTGTTCAGGAAATGTACTGCGGTTGAGACGCCGTGATAGTTATTAAAAGCGGGAGAACGAGCTGCACATTTCCTCCTAACATTACCCGCTATCAATGCTAACGGTGTATGACACGGATTTGTCCGGCGTCGTGTAACGTATCACAGTGTGTGTGTGTGTGTGTGTACGTGCGTGCAATCAAAACACACACTAACGTTAGTCTCACCGAAAGCGTGAAACCACCACGGCCCGCGATTGATACACATGTCAATGTCAGACGCTTGAAACGAGCGCAGATCATACGAAGCCCACTTAATTAATCTGACCGTGCGTAAAGTGTACGCTTATTCTCATTCCTTTCTACGTCAAATCCTCCAGCATTCCCGCACAGAGGAACGTGAGATTTTCGCGTCAAGCTGCGCAGAGCAGGGATGCGACGCTGTGCTAGCACTGGACAGCAAACGGCCTAATGCTAATAAACAACCCCAAAGCCCTCCGTTACTCGCTTTCTTTGACGCACACGCGATGCCTACGGGGTAATACGGCGCTAAAACACAAAACCAACCAGCCCAAGGACGGAATGATACCCAAACTGACCCGCTCTCGTGAAGCAGTTTGTCTGTCCTAGCTGCTAGCGTTAGCACTCGACGACACACAGGCCGCTTTCACCGCGCGCACCAGACAATCATTTCAGCGCTGATCAGCGCGCTTGACCGTTGCACGAAACGACGCGGCACACGCTGGGACGTTTAATAAGAAATAAACGCTTTGCGTAAGTGTGAAGGCTGCTTGTTTGTTTACCTTCTCTATTTTGTTGTGAGGGCGCGCGGGCTCTTTCTCTCCCACAATCCAGAACAAACAGCTCGAGACGTCGGTGACGTCATGCGCGCGGAGGACGCACAGGACGTGAGGACCGCGAGCGCTGCTGTCACACGTGTGAAAGATCACTTAAACCGCTCGGCTCTGATCTCTCTTCCGTTTGCTTACTTAAAAGACACGGCGCCTGAAGTGACGGAGCAATAAAATTACGTGACCGTCCGATTTAAATTATTTTTATCTTTTTGATTTTATGAAATTAATTCTACTATTTGTAAAGTAGCATAAAATTATCTATCTATCTATCATGAAGCTTTACTTGTAAAAAAAAAAATATATATTTATTTCTGCAGA
Source organism: Enteromius mattozi (assembly GCA_032359235.1). Taxonomy (NCBI): domain Eukaryota; kingdom Metazoa; phylum Chordata; class Actinopteri; order Cypriniformes; family Cyprinidae; genus Enteromius; species Enteromius mattozi. The sequence continues at coordinate 1,625,374 of JAUMHE010000047.1, forward strand.
TCTGACTGGTTTTAAATCTATTTTAATAGTTATTTTGGCTGCCCCTGGAAAAAAAGCGCAATAAAAATGTGACTGAATCATCCAGTTTAAACGAAGAGGATATTTTTGGCTGCCCCTGAAATGACTCAAACCCAGGTTAGCTTAGGTTAGGGTTAGGGTTAACCTAACAATTTATGGCATGGAGCGACAACACTGTGTAAATGTCTATGATGGAAATGCCCTGACATTTCTTCAAATCACAAGAACAAATAGGGCAGTTTGTTTAGGTCTGTTGGGCATGATCTTCTAGGGTTGAACATTTTTGGAAAATAACACCCATGATCATTCTTATAAAGAAAAGTGGGGCCTATAGTTTCAAAATAATACATTTTACTTTAATTAAAGACATTGTGTCATTGTTACAACATGTGGAAAGATTGAGATCCATGCAAGCTTTAGATCTGATAGACCTAAAATATGCCTTTTTCATAGACTGTGTAGGTTCACATTCATGGCTGTAACCTTAAAGTCAAATTTTGCAGAGAGGTAGGCTACACATTTATGATATCTTGGAGAAACAAATTGATATAATTCAGATTTTATGTTTATTTTTGAAAATAAATAAACATATTGACTGCGTACTGTATATGCATTCCGGTTAAGATAAGACTTAAAAAAGGCTTGTAATTAAGCCAGTCTCCCAGACCATTTACTTGTGGGATAAAAATAGCTCAGTAACAGTTGTTTCCACACAGTCACATGGGGTTTATTTTGAAAGGTGAACTTTTCCTGAGACAAGGGACATTTGTATCTCTCTATTATATCTCTCTGATTATCAAACTTACTACAGTCATGAGCAGTTCTTTAATGCACCTGCTTTTATTCCCAACTCGACTAAGCTTATGGACCCTGTCTTTAGTTTATTACATTCTCGTGTACGGCACAGCTGGAATCACTGCTTGTTTGGTTCTGATCCGAATTGCCTGGACTGGATTAAGGGATCCATGTGGAACTTTTCAATGGACCGTCCGAAAGAGACCCCCAGACTGCCTAAAAGACCCTGCGTTTGGTGACCACGCGTATCTGAAGGGCAGGGTGAGGGGATTTATAATGATAACTATAAACAATTACTTGTCTAATGTCTGTAATAACATTTAACACAGTAAAATATAGAAGGTCATTATATACACCGTCGAAGGTTTAAATAAAACAAGTCGGGCCTGCCGGAGTAAGAAAAACAATAACTCAGGAGACTTAAAATATCACTTCGATTCAGTTTGTTACTTGCCGTTTCTTTGTAATTATGTAAAATTCACTAGTCATTTCTTAAAATGACTAGTAAATGTAGTTTTACAGTAAATTTATTTTTTCCCCAGAGGGATCTGTATTAGTTCTTTAGTGGGGAAGGTGAATGGAAGGCCAAATCCTGATATCTTGTGCTCTTGCGCCATCTGTGTTTAGACATAAAAAGAACACGGCGTTACTCAAACTATTCCAATTCTATTCCTTTGTCTTTAATGGAATCACACAAGCCTTTCGTTAGAATGCATATATTTCTAAAATCTTCTCAGATTGAATATTCATTGCTGCATATTTTTGCAAGATTGGTGGAATAGGCTAGTAGCTAATTGAAAAGAGTGGCGAGTTATTCACAATTTACACGTTATACTACTTACATAGTTATTAGCTTAATCACTCAGTAAATATGTAATAATATAACAATTTGACATCCTTTTGTGACATCTCTTCTCTTTTTTTTTTTGCTCTATTTCACCCTTTAGAGCTCAGGCTTGAGGTTTCATTATGTTACCAAAGGAGACCACAGAAAGCCTCTAATGCTGTTTCTTCACGGTTTCCCAGAAAACTGGTTACTTCCTTCTTAATTTTTGCTTATTTTATATTGTATATTATATTATATGTGTTTTATATGTATATAAAAAATATTACCATTTTATATTACTAAATGCATATGTGACCTGCAGGTACTCCTGGCGTTACCAATTAGAGGAATTCAGCAGTCATTACCACACGGTGGCGCTAGATCTGCGTGGCTGTGGAGATTCTGACGCACCAGTCCTGCTGGAGGAATATTCACTGGACACACTCTTATATGACATCAGAGACACCATCGATGAACTGGGTACTTACTGACTACACAAACTAATAATAGCAGCACCTGGCCATATATTAAGGTTGGGCAGATTTGGGGTCGCATTGCAGGTTATGATTAACCTATAATTAACTGCTAATAGCAGTTCTACATTCAAATGACTGAACACATGGAGAAGACTGTGGCGCTTTGATATTGATTACCATCTTGCATGCATACATACAGAGTGCATACATAGACTTAATGGATAGTTCAGGCATGAATGAAAACTGTCATCATTTACTCACTCTCAAGTTGTTCTGATTTGTATGTGTTTCTTTCTTCTGTTGAGCACAAAAGAAGATATTTTGAAGAACGCTGGTAACCAAGCAGTTGACGGTAGCCATTGACTTTCACATGATGGAAAGAATATTGGCTACCGTCAACTGCTTGGTTACCAAAACTCATACTAGACGAATGATGAGAATTTTCATTTTTGTGTGGACTACCCTATTGATGTATTTTTTGGGAGTGAATATTGATTTTGAATTTTACGAGTTGCGGGAAAAACTCTGGAAGATAATGTCGAGTGTGGGGTTATTTACTGAACAGAAACAAACAAGCTATTTACAGGCTACTTTTTGGTGTGTTTCTATTTTTGTTATCTTGTATTGTTTGTGCTTTTGCGATTACTTTACTTTCGGGTGACTGGAATGATATGTGTTTTTACAGGTCACACAAGCTGTATACTGGTGGGGCATGATTGGGGTGGGATGCTGGCATGGCATTTTGCTTTGGAAAGGCCTGACATGGTGCAACTTCTCATTATCATGAACGCCCCTCATCCTGCTTCATGGTTGGGTAAGTGCATACTAACAATTTCCAGGCGGCGCATCGTTCCATCTTTGTTTTCATATTTCGATTCAGAACTGGAACATATGTGGGTGCACACAATTGATACTCATTTCTGTAAAACCCAGACGCCGTTCTGAGAAGACCCTCTCAGCTGTTGCGCTCAGGACATGCATGTTTCTTCCAGTTACCAATGCTGCCCGAAATTATTTTGTCTCTTGAGGATTTTAAGGTAGCGTGTATACTTTTAACTTTTTGAAGGCCCCTAATGGTTGACAGTGTGGTTAACATTTTGTGGCTATTTCTGTTTTGACACTACCATTGCCGTAACAGGAAACGTTCTGAGTAACTTCCTGTCATTTGAATTTGAGTTAATGATGACATTTCAGAAGTGGTGACTTGTATCTGTGCATATAGTTGGTTCGAAGTCTATTTTGTGGCAAGAATTTGGGCATCAGGAACAAATCCAGACGACTGACTGAGACCCAGCTGGAGGGGTACTTATACAGACTGTCCCAGCCCGGAGGACTCACTGGCCCTCTAAACTACTTTCGTTCTCTTCTCAGGTTAACACTTAGACACACATTCATTTATGGCGTCACTGGCGGTATATATTGCTTGTGGTTATTATTCATTTCTCTTTTTTACAGTAACACTCTGTACAAGCACCAGGATGTCGGTGTGCGCTGCATGTTAATTTGGGGTGAGGCAGACAATATACTGGTTGAGGGCATGTCCGGTGGAACACGGCCTTATGTAAGGGGTCCGGTTGTCATTCACACTATTCCTGAATGCAGCCACTGGGTACAGCAAGATCAACCTGAGAGAGTCAACAAACTCATATGGGACTTTGTTCTGGATAAAGACATCATAAAACACAATCACTGATTGCCTTTGATGTGATGAAGACATTATTTTGAGTTATTAGCTCTAGCAAGGTTTCCGCTTTCTCTGAGAAAATAACTAGGCTAATTGCATTCAGTCTAGTTCGTCTTAAATTCTTAATAAAAAAGTAATAAAATATGACATCTGATATCAGTAAACTGTCAAACACAGGCAAGTGAGAATTTTTTGTTGCATAAATTATGTCAGGAAATATTTATAGGCATATGCAAAGTTTAGTCAAAATGTCTGATGTGTTTGTTCCATTTTTTGTCTTAGTGTTCCTCTGATTATTGGGTGTTTAAGTGTTCAATTAAACATTCTTGACAACAAACTCTCATTGAGAAAATCCCTGATGAACATATGGTTATAAAACTTCACAGTTAAAAATACTAACCTTCTCTGGAGACCCTTTTTGTTGGTTTATTGTTTACATTTATCTCTAATTATAGCCCAAACATTAATTTGAGTACTCTGTTTTACACATAAAATGTGGTTTTGGTTGACCCATAGCGCATGGGTTATACAGATTACTTTTGCAATACTTTTATGGTACTTTTATAATACTTTAATGGTTATATGATGATTTTGGAGCCGGATAGTCTGAACGGCCATCCAATTTGTTTGTATGTGACAGAGCAGTACAATCTACTAAATTTATACTTTTGTGTTCAACGTACAAATATATCTAAATGAAAATCAGTTTTTAACAAGTCGTAGTCACAATAACAATTTTTAAATGAATTTCTTTGCCACATTATGTTATCTAAAATGGCAAGCTATTGCATTTATTTCCTAACTACAATAATGTGAAGAACAATAGTGAAGAAAAGAGGCCTATATCTATTAAATTAGTCATTAACAAGTAAAATCGTATTTTTACATTTTTATTATTGAATTCCATTGTGACTGTGTGTTAAATATTAGTAGCTATATTTCCATCCACCTATTTTTATGTGCATTTTAGGATATCACATAAATGTTCTGGATGGAAATGCTAAGATGCACAAAAAAAAGTAAGATTCTCTGTGATATTTTTCTTTAACTCACTGGATGGAAACTGCAAATGTTTTATGCCATATTCTATTTTTGTGCATAAGTTTAATTCATAACTTTGGATGGAAACATAGCTACGATCTTTCCTAGTTGTTACTGCTAAAACAAAATCACCGAAAATGCTAAAGGTTTCCACTACAAATACCATTACAAACCATCAACTTTTAACTATTAAAACCATAAATAAAAAAAAATCTTTAGTGTGTTTTGGGACATATTCCATTCATTAGTTTCAACAAGCCACCAACAGAAGTGTACCATTTACCAGTAGAGACCCACAGGGTCCATTACAATTTCCATTAAAACCAATACAAGTCCTATTATAACCAGTAAAACCATTACAAATGTTGTGATGGTGTTTAGCCTGTTGTTTTGTTTTGTTTTCAGCAGGGTAACGTTTCTTACCGGTCAGAATGTCCACATAATTCACTTAAAATGTTAATATGTAAATGTAAATGTCTAATAAATAAGTACTATTGTATATTCATCTAGTAATAAAAACCTGAACAGGTACTACTATTCCAATAGTTAGGAATAACTAAGTACAGTCTACTGAAACCGACATGATATTTAGTGGTTGTCACCAGGATTAAGGAATAAATATGAAAACGGCTTGCCATACACACTTCGTAGCAGATTCTGGGAAATTGAAATATTTACTTTCAGAACCTGTCACCAAACGTTTTGTACGACGGTCTGGCGTTCATTGGATCCTCGGGCGGTAATTTCGTCAAATCAGGTTTCAGGGAGGCGCACGAGGGGGATCTCGGCGGATCTCAGATCTCTTGAAGATTTCTCCATGAACTCCGCCAGATGAGCGTTTCCGGCGAGCGCCCGAGTGCCAAAACATCGACCCACGGCCAAGTCTGAGCTGCTGTTATGTGTGTTTCCTTCGTTTGCTCTGAAGCTCTGGCAACGGTAAGGGTTTTTCTTCTAGTGTCATTTTAGAACAAACTAGTAGTAGTTGTTTTTGTGCTGACAACCGAGCCAAACTGTACGGTGTGAGTGCACGGGGCGAATAAAATCTGTGTGTGTGTTTCCGAATAGAGTTGTTGCGTCCAGTTCTCACAGAATATAAGAAGTAACAGTAACCACAACTAATTTCATTTCTCGTTATATGTTCTACTCGGAAAGCTGTTTAATTTAGAAAACATGCAGTTGGGATCGTAATGGGGGGCTAAACATCACTACCTCGTTTACTTTGCGGTCAACGCGTTCTTAATTTGCTTTCAAATCAAATCTAGCGTGTGTCTACTGAGGGCTAGTAAGTACTACATCCTCCACGTTCTTGTTAAAGATTAAGCTATTCAGTTGTTGGACTTATAAGAACAGATAATCTTCTTGTCCTGACGTCTTCCTGTGTTTTAGGGTTGGAAAACAATAAAAGGCACGCCTTGTAAGCAGCAACCCTGGCACGTTTTTTGAAATGTAAAAGCATTATTTCAAATGGCGGCTGATCTCCTCAGGATTACAGCATCCGGAAGAACTGGCTGAACTGGCAACAACTGAATGGTGCATCTGATTTACATTAACTTCTTCTCTAATAATGCTATTTAATTCCACCTGTGAGGCTTATGACAATCCAGTGTCCTTTTTCTACAACAAAACTGGGAAGCCCATCAGCCCTAACTGGCGCACTCATGACTTTATTGTGGTGGGCCTCGGGCTCCCGATTTGTATCTTTATTATTCTGGCCAATATGTTGGTCATAGTGGCCATAATCATCAACCGGCGGTTCCACTTTCCCATTTATTACCTACTTGGGAACATGGCAGGCGCGGACCTCTTCGCCGGTATCTCGTATCTCTACCTGGTGTTTCACACGGGCCCGTGGACCATCGGTTTGACCATCAAAGAGTGGTTTATTCGTGGCGCTTTGATCAACATGAGCCTGACCGCGTCTGTAGTCAATCTGCTGGCGGTGGCAGTGGAGCGCCATCAAACCATCTTCACCATGCAGCTCCACAGCACCATGACCAGGAGGCGCGTGGTGATGCTGATAGTCACCATCTGGTTGGTGGCCGTCGTCATGGGTTTGGTGCCCACCATGGGCTGGAACTGTGTTTGCGACCTGTCCACCTGCTGCATGGTTGCGCCACTGTATTCCCGCAGCTTCCTCGTGTCCTGGGCCATCCTCAACCTCACGGCCTTCTTCATCATGGTGGCCGTTTACACGCACATCTTCATCTACGTTCGCCGGCGGAGCCAAGTAATGTCCCCACACACGGATCAGCCCTCGAACAATCAGACCGTTATCAGCCTCATGAAGACCATGTCCATGATTCTGGGTAAGACCTTGACTCTTATGTAGACTTATTCAGGCGTTGGTGAGATTATTGCTGAGTGAAAGTTTGATTTCCTGTTTTGGAAACTTGTTTGAAAATGAAAAAATGTGTTGTTTATCTCCAATTGTTTGTGGCAGAATCCACAGAACAAGTCTGTCAACCCCAAAGCAAGTTTATCAAACCGGTTCGACTCAGATTCGCACCTACTTATTTTGTACCTTAAGCTGCAATCAGATATTTTAGTTACCGTAAGATTCTAGGATCTCGAGCACATTCATTCACATGTGAATGATATATTATTTACATTATTACACATTACTGTAAAAGAGAAAAACCTAGAAATCTATTAAGAGTATCTTGAATTGAGAGCCCACACAGTTTACTTATATTGAAAGTGTGTTGCAACCAACAAAAAATATTGCACAAACTTCAGGAATGGCCAGTCATAATGCTATCAGGTAATTTTATGACAAGGAAAAGTTCAGTTGAGGTTGTAAAACACTGATTCATATATATATCAAAATATTTACAGTATTTGTACATTTATTACTATTAGTTATTGCATTAGGTATCATAAACTAACAGTCAACTTTTACAGCATGTATTAACCGTGATTAATTAATTTCTACATATTACCGTTTGGGGTGGGTAAAGTGCTTGATGTTTTAAAGTCTCTCTTCTGTTCACCAAGGCTGCATTTATTTAATCAAAAGTACAGTAATATTGTAAAACATTAGTTATTTTAAATTGTAATATTCTCTATTATAGTATATTTTAAAATGTAACGTATTCCTGAGATGCAAAATTGAATTTTCAGCATCATTACTCTAGTTTTCAGTGTCACATGATCCTTCAGAAATGATGCTGATTTGCTGCTCAAGAAATTATTTTCCATGTTGAAAACACTTGTGCTTATATAGGTCTTTTTTTACTGTCACTTCTGATAAAATACATTCTTTTTGAAAATGAGTGAATATTAGTCACAAGTGAAAATGCTACAAATATTTTGGCCCCAGTTTTGTGTGCGTGTTGTGTAAATGTCACCTTGTGCTTTTTTTTTTTAATCACCGAGTGGTTCAGTGCTTACTTCGTAAAACTCTTTGCAACATGATGCATTTCTTTTGCATGCTGTGGTGGCTTGTACCACATAAACCAAACTGTATGCAGACCTGCACTCATTTCTCTCTCTTTTTGTTACCTTCTTTCTCTACAGGTGCCTTTGTGATCTGTTGGACTCCGGGTCTGGTGATTTTGTTACTGGACGGTCTCAGCTGCAGTAAATGTGAGGTTCTTAAATACGAAAAGTACTGCCTGGTTCTGGCCGAGTGTAACTCTCTGGTGAACCCCATCATCTATTCGTTCCGGGACGAGGACATGAGGACCACCTACAAACGCATTCTCTGCTACCCTTGGAGAAGAATGTGCCAGTACGAGGGGCCTTCTGGCATCCGCTTTGAGCTTGTGAAAACAGGGGCACCCTTGGAGAAAAACAGCAATAACTCCATCAGTTTAGAGCCCACTTCGCCACAAAGCCTATTGTCTTCCTAGAAGAAGTATTTCTCAGTGTAAATAAATGACTTTGTATTTGCTTAGTGAAATGATCACAGCTTGTACAAAGAGTAAATAATACTTCATTTTTGATAGCTTGTTTTGGTACATGTTTTTGTCTCTCCTTGACAATAGCTGTATTAGGAGTCTTTTGTGGCGGTTAGTTACGAGGCGCAGGCAGTTGGGGCAGCTCACAGGAAGTTTTTCTTTTCCCAAAGCACAAGCATTAATATTCATAAAACGGACTATTTAGTTTTGTTGGGAACGAGATCAGAAACGGAACCGACAACTTTTGCGCTCTATTTTGGTGCTAATATCATTCTAACAAATCAGACTTGCAGATTTTCATTTTAAAGTGCCCATATTATGCTCATTCAGAAGTACAAATAGCTTTCTTTCGAGGTCTACTTGAATACATTTGCATGATTTCGAGTTCAGATGATGTTTAGAAAACATGCAAAACGATTTGCACGACTGTTCTTCGAGGGTGGGCTGAAGCAGCCAGTAGGTGGACATTATGCTGAAGGGTAAAACGGTGACACAGATGTACTGGCAGATATACAAATGAAGCGTTTCAGGCAAGTGCTTTCTGTTGGAGAGAAGAGCTTGTTTTGGGGGAGAGTTTGTACTTTGTTTTAGTGTCACAAGCCACTTGTGACACGCAGTTACAATCAAAAAAAAGCATAATACAGGGTTTCTGTGGGTCTCAAAATAGAGCAGAAAGTCATTGTCACATGCACTGGAAAAAATATCTTCCTTTGTACAATCGTCCTTTGTGTATTTGAAGAGTTTATTTGCAAAAACAGTTAACTCATCATGTTATTATTGTGCTAGTTAGCTGGTTTAAGCTATTTTTTTTAACCTAGTCAAAAAACAACAACCAGTTTGATCGAGATTAATAGGAATGCACAATGAAAAAACATGATTTTTGCCAATGAACGCTTCATTTGTTTTCCAATATAAATATCTAAACATCTTTAAATCGCCATACATTCGAGATGCAAATGTCAATTTTTGAAAAAATTGAACAATTTAAATTACACTTAAAGCAGGAAAAAACATCTGTCGTTTGTATATGACAACTTGTTTTATCTCTGAGCTTGATATTAGTTACTGTTGTAATTATGAACTCGCTTCCCGTCACGTTGTTTCTCAAGTATCTTATTTTAAGATCTTTAGACATTTGCACTGGAAATCAATGGAAATACTGAGAAAGAACATCACTTTCACAGTGTGGTCAGAAATGATTTCCATAGTCTAATGGTTGGGAGCACAGATATTCAAGCCACAAGACGATTTCTTCTTTCAGAAAATTAAAAATAGTTGTATTTTAAACTCTGAAGTATTGCTAAATCTCCCTAGATATTTACATTTGAGAACATATTAACATTAGTGCTGTCAAATGATTAATCGCATACAAAATAATAAATATACACAGTACGCATATACGTCATGCATATATAATTACATGCAGGTATATATTTAAGAAAAATGTTATATTATAATTGTGATATTATATGAATATAAATATATATATCTAACTACATGTAAATATTTCCTAAATATATGCTGTATGTGTATTTATTATGTAACATATTTTGGATGCAATTAATCACAACTAATCATTCGTCAGCGCTAATAAACATACTGTTCCCTTAAATGTACCTGCATAGGACTTGCAGAACCCTTGATGACGATATTAAAACATAGAAATCCTACAGACTTGAACAGAAAGAGGAGCTTTGCCATGTACCGAAACCAAAATAACAGTGTTTAACAACCAAGCAACATCCTAACAGCAACCACAAAGGAAAACCCTGACATTGTGGTGGCAACTGATAGTGATCTTCTGTGTTAATGATCGTGAATTATTGACTTCTCTTCTGAAATGGTTCGATATAGAAGCGACCCCACCTGAAACAAACAATGGCCTGGATTGCTGATGTTTTGTTTCGCCGTGTTTCTAATTTTACCCTGTGCAGACTTGTGGGCTGTGTTTCATTTCACCAAACCGAGTTGTTACAAAGCACATAATCAATTTGAGATGAGGAGAAAAGGTCTGATTTATTGTGATCCTCATATTATTGTCCTTATGCCGCATAAATATTCAGGCAGGGGCGAGACGATCGGCTGGCGCACTGAAAAATGGCAGACTCATTCATAACCGCCATAACCAGATCATTTTACGGATCGTAACATGCAAATAGCCCCTTAATGAACAGTAACAAGAGGAGAAAAAAAATACTACAGGCTCAAAAGCACACTAGATTATTTTATTAGTTTTTGTTTTTCTAATAAGGAACACTACAATTTTCTCATATTTCTTTTTTTCTCTCTCACTAGAACAGTTCTAAAGTTGAGGTATAAAAGGAGTTTATACAGACTACCGAGTCTGAAAATGGTGGGGTTTATATACAAGTGAAATGGAGAGAGGAGAGGTAGAGAGGAGGGAGAGAATGGTAAATACAGAAGGAAGCGTGTACTACAATTCTAGTAAAATAATGATAAAAATTGAGAAAAAAAGGCCGATGCCATTTGATAAGGTGCCATGGAATCCACCTCAGATCATAGTCTTAACAGATTCTACGGATGCACTTTTGGGAGAAAAAGACATTTAGGAGCTCCGAATCTACCAATGATATGTAGTGTTCAAAATCATCATAGCTTATGCATATTTGTAGTCCAATGAGGCATTATATTCCATCAATTTAGTAGTGTGTGACGATCGACGGAGTGGATTTTCACAGCACCTCAAACAAATGCTACCAGCTTTTGACAAAACCACACACGCACAAAAAAAATAACACTCGAGACTCCCGATCCAAATAAAATGTAACTGAAATGCTAAAATGAATATTACAAAGACTAACAAATATTACTCCTGCTCGTGAGCGAATCCAAAACCCCCAGCAATAAAAAAAAAACCGAAAAGAAAAGCATACAAAAAGAGAAAATACACTGAAACATTCCACAATCTGTACAGTGACATCCATAGATGACTGATAGAAAAGAAAACAAAGAAATTTGGTGTAGTAATAGCATTAGTTGGAGATATCCATATGAAATGTTTTTAACTAACAGTAATCTATAGAGGACACAATAATAGCTTGAAAAGCTCCTCAGAGTTTGTTTTTCCATGTGTACATATAAACAAAACCCCAATTTACATTTCAACGTTATTAAGTCCTTTGTGTAATATATAGAATTTCCATTCGTATATCAAAACGCCCTGGTGCTTCCGCGACTAAAGGGAAAAAAAAAGAAACAGCAAAACATAAAAACAAGTTCCGGGAATACAAACAACTTGTCTGGAAAAAGTAAATATAAATTCATTTAATGTTCCTCTACTAGCTTTAGTCCATCTGTTTCAAATCACAACACATCCAGTGCTTATTTTTGGTTAAATTTGAAAGGAGAAAAGCCCTTGTTGCTTGGCTATGTTAACTGATTACAAAACAACAGAGTTCCTTTGTTTTAGTGAAATTGTAGGCAACGACAATAAAAAGAAAGAAAAGAAAAAGACAGCATGCTTTACCAAGGAACAGGTGCTTTCAATTGCACGTACAATACAATCAGTTCAAAAGCACGAGTGAGTGACGAGACAACCCAACCCTTAAAAAACACACACCCGTACACACAACACAGTAACGTGAGAGGCCATTAGCACACGGCCAACCAAAAGAACTTCATGATATCTGGAACCGTTTCGTAGTCGGGACTTATTGGCCTCCTTTGAATTTCAGGTTTTCGCGTCATGGATGCCTGTTATGAAAACATGCGATGAAATACCGCGGAAATCCAAGAGAAACCAAACGCCAGCATGAAGCACTGGATTGGGCAGTTGGGAAGTTCATTTGTTTATTTGGTCTGTTACTCACACCCTCTCCTTTTATAATATTTATTTTTTTGTCCAAAAAAAAAAAAAAAAAAAGGAAAAAAGAAAAAAGTTAGGCTAAATGGAATCACTAAAACATCTCAACACCCTACATGCATGGAAGACAGTGGAATATTTTTTTCTTTCCCTTTAAAAATATTTCTAAATACCCACCCGCGTCCCAATCCGAACGAATACTCCAGCTATCCTTTTCCGAACACGAGGTCGAGTTCTTGTCGAGTCTTTTATTTGGCGGCTGGTGCATCTTTGTGAGGGGGAGAAAAGGCTGCAGGAAAAATACTGTAGCTAAACTATTAAAAACAAGGTCAACTGTTGAGAGCGCGAGTGGGCCGAGGAAACACGAAGTAGCCGTCAATCGCTTATTGTCGAGTTTCCTCCCGTTTCACGCCGAACTCTCCTGCGATCAGCTAAAGTGTTCGAATGTCCGGCGTACCTTTTTACGCTGATGGATTCCCCTGCATCCGGCCTCCAGCTCAAAGCTTTACAGACGGGATTTGTGCTTAACGCAACGTTGAAGGATGCAGCGTTTCTTGAGAAAGCCGGAAGCAGTGATCGGAAAGCGTATTAAAAAGCGGGCGTTTTTGTGGTTTAGTTGTCTTGAGGTTGTTCTTCGACGAGCGGAAGGTGCAACAACCATTGACAGCACTTTGGTACAAGCGAGGAGGGAGCTGTTGCGTAATCCCCATCATGACAAGTTGAAACGGGAAAGGTAACGTGGAGTTGGGCGTAGACCGTCCACCCTTTAAGGACGATGTGTGGTTTATTCAGACTCGTCCTGGGCAAATGTGACGTTCTGCGTCTTCTGCTCGAGGAGCGTGTGTGTGTGTTTCAGATAGTCTGGTTCAGCGTGTGAACCCTGGCACACTTGAAGAGAGTGGAACGAGGACTATGGAAGACCTTTGACATCTGCTAGTGATGGACAAAAGCTGGGAGCAGCAGGAGAGAACGGGAGAGACTGGATGATGAGATGCTTTGTGTGTGTGTGTGTGTGCGTGCGTGTGTGTGTGTGTGTGTAGCGTGAGCTGCATTAGCTGGAGGTGTCCGAGTGGATGCTGCCAGGTGGTCCTGGTGGAGAGGTGATGGAGGAAGGGTTGGGGTTGTCTTGCCAGCTGTTGTTAGCCTGTGGAGAGAGTCACAATAGCACAATAGAATCACAATAAAGTAACGCAAGCAATGAAACTGAAGACTTAAGAAAAAGAACAACAACCTTGCAGCAAAACAAAATACTACATATAAATAATATTTCCATTTAAACATTTAAAAGTTCTTAGGTATTTGTTCAAATGGTGTGTCCAAACATACATTATTTGTCGTTGACTGATAAGCATCTAGATCGTATTCACACCGGAACATAAAACATGTTGAAACAGGAAAGCCACAAAATGCCTGCAGCAGACATTAGCCCTTCAAATCTTTAGGTCTACACCAACACAAGGCAGTAGACCAAATCAGATTAATTTATTGTGTGTATCAGTGCTGCACTCACATCTAGACGGTGTGGGGTGTAAAGAGGACTTCCTGACAGATCTTCATAGCCTGCCGTCAGGTGTGTAGCACGGTGCAGGATATCCACCTACAGCACACAGACGTCACATCAGTATCACAGCTCAATCTCAAACAACAAACACCACTGCTAATACATCGATAACATCATCCATATTTATACTCAAAACCATAAACAAAACCGATATGACATAAACTACAACACAGGAGTAGTGACTTTACATATGTATCAGTTCAGAGTCGATGCACTGCCTAAACCACATCCTTCTCTAATGTGAAGATGTGCCATCCGTTTATAGTTCATGAAAGAAAATGAAAATTCCGTCATTAATGGTGTTTTGAATAAATGCCTCATTTGAATCGGTTCGTCATATAAAGCGATCGTGCCTCTACAGAAGACTTGGGGGGGGGGGGTTTTAGGTGTCAGAGTTTTGTTGTGTAGACTTTTAATGGATGGACAAAAAATGATGAGAGACTACTAAAAATACCTTCATCTGTGTCCTTTGAGTTTGAAACGACATGAGGGTGAGGAAATGATGACAGTGCTATCACTTTTAGTTCAAATTGATTTACACGGCGCTATTTCAGTGTGTCAGTCATGTAAAGTGATCCACTTAGTAGTGGCTCACAATGATAAAGCATCAAATACATGTGTTAAGAGAAGAACAAGGAGTCAGTGTTTAGACGTAAACAACATTACCACACTTCAGATATGCATTTAGTTTAGAAACACATTTCAAAGTTCTTAAAGTCAGATGTGAAAAACTATTTCACACACACACACAAGGGTTGGTTCCTTCCAGATGCTGGAAAGGTGAAGTACAAAAACAACACAAGTGGCTGATGGTGTGGCATCAGAACAATATAAAAGGGCTCAACAGTAAAGACGTGTTTTGAAGGTAGCTCAGATTTGTACCGATACTTTCACTCACTCCACCACCCTTACTATTTATTTCTTTTTCTTAAGTTAAGCGCACTTAAAAGTTGGGTAGGTGATTTAGAAAAATAGGGAGGTTAGGTATAGTAAGCTAACTATAAAAGTATAAGATCCCAGCCAAATGGGACAATCATTCTCCAAAGTCACGCCTCAAATACTCTCCAAAAACGGCGCTACGGTGATGTGGAGAGGAACAGAGAAGAATTGTTGAATAAAGTCAACACTTCATAAAATACAGATTGCACCACTGATGGCAGATGGACTATTCTGACAATGTCTTTTATACTTTTCTGAGTCTTGACAGTGTTCATTACTTGGCAGTCAATGGGACAGTCACAAGCCTCCCGGTTTTCATCCAAAATATTGTAAATTGTGTCCCGAGAATGAACAAAGCTTTTATGGGCTTGGAACCACATGAGGGTAAGTGATTAATCACAAAACTTTAATTTTTGGGGTGGAGTAACCCTTTAACCGGCATTTAGAAGAGCCTATCATAGTCCCCGGAGCGAGAGATATGATTGGACGAACATTTTATGGTCCTACGCCTTCCCACCGCCTGCTGTGGGCTGTGAAAAACCTACACTGCCTTAAAAAAAAAGATTACTTAAATTAAAAATGCAATTAAGACATTTAATTGTAATACAAAAAATGTACAAGTAATTTTTTTTTTTAATATCAAGTATTTAAAAAATATATTTTTTAATTAAAAAAAATATTTATAAAGAGAAAAAAAAATTCACAGGACATTACATTTCAAAATTGGCAAACAATAAAAACAGCGTGATGGGGCAGTTGACTCCAGAAGCACTGACACAAAACATTGGTGGCCTTGGGACGTCAGTGGTACATCCTTACTATTGAGCCCTTCATCTAACAGGAAGGAGACAAAGGATTGGCTAAGGACATGATGGTGGATGACTGATGAAAAATGAAACCGAGCAATGCCACAGGGAAGACGGTGGAGTTGGTTTTCAGGATAGAGCTCTACACTCGGGCCTCGTGAGCCGAAGCGCTCTGGGGTGGGAGCTAATGCGGATGTCACGGGTCGGGGCTGTAGCTTTAGGGAAAGAGGAAGAGAGCACTAGACTGTGAGCAGGTATGGAAGAGGAAGGGCATTGAGGGGATGTCCTCAGTGCCTACCTGCTGCTGCTGCTGCTGCTGCCCAGCGGGAGTGACGCTGACGCCATCCCCGTTGAGTGAACGCAGGCCGAGGTAGGCGTCTCCTGCGTGAGAGAGGGTGTACGACCCAGACGACCCTGCAGCAATACATGCAGCCCATCAGGCACGCAACCCTGCCCGGCTCGGCCTTCGGAGAAGCCTACAGTGTGTGTGTGTGTGAAAATCTGCCTGCTGTCTATGCTGGACGAACATTTTGAGATACAAGACGATAATCTGTTTTTGACTACTTCCGCTGACTAGAGACGGCAGAGCAAAACAGGTGAAGAACGGGAAGCAGCGGCCACGTTATGTGCTGATGTGGACTGTTGCTTTACATGAAGGTATACAACTTGACATCCTACTTCCTCTAGATGCATTGTTGGTGCGCTGACCGCAGGATGTGAAACAGGATATGTGGAGGAGGGGTTTAAAAATATACGTGGTGAGCGAGGATTGTTAAAAATGACAATACCAAGTTAAATCACCTACCTTCTCCATTCTGCTTCCTGAGCAAATAGAGGTTCAACTACTCTAACCAAGTGTGTGTGTGTGTGTCACGTGTGCATATGAAAGTAACATGAAAATGTTAAACAAACAAACACAGCGTCAGTAATTTCGGCAGGGATTAATTAATAAATAAATAAACAAATAAATAAAAGAGGCTATGTTAGTCATCAACGGAAAGTTACTGGTTATTGCCATAGCCTTAGAGGAAACCATGCAAAACCAGACATGAAAGTGAATGCCGACTCGGCCAGGGGTGAGAGTGGGTGGTATGACTAAAACAATCTTGAGTGAGTTTATGTGACGTAATGGAAATTTAACAGACAGATGTTTAATTTAAATATCTTCATTTAGACAATTCAATTCTGATTAAATACTTCAATCCAGGGTTCCAATTCCAATTCCCAAAGATTTTTTTGTCAGCCAAACTCCCTTGACCTTAAATATATACTTAAGCTTCCCTTCAGAAAGATTTTAATTGAAGGTCACATGACATGCAGGAAAATAAATAGATTTTCTTTTTTAGTAACTGTTTTTGTATGGATAATACTAATTAATAGTTCATAAGTTACCTTAAATTTTATTGATTTATTTAAAAAAATATATTTTTTTTTAGGTTTTCAAAAAGTTTTTGGAGAATAAAACGTCAAAATTTGCTTAAAATAATGTTACATTGTCATTAAGTGAAAAAAAAAAAAAGTCAAACAACATGCTTATTTTGACCTTTACACACTAAAATATATAAAAGAATAAGGAAGCATATTACATTTTATTGTGTTTTAATTCTTATTAAAAAAAGGGCAAAACCTAGGATAGTGGCAAAATAAAAAACTAATTAGTATTTGGGATGAAAGTAATTAATCTTTTAATGTGCCATAAATTGATTTTTGTTATAAATATGCCTGTCAGGATACACTGAATGACATTTTAGTATTTAAATTTAATAAATCAGGAAAAATGTTTAATATTTATTTTTGGCTATATATAGGTTTGACTCATATATGGGTCAAACCTCCGTTTGGGAAACCCTGCTTTAAGCAAATGAGATGACGTCGTTTTCATTTGTATTATTTTTCACTCTGTAACATGATGGATAAGAAACAAAAAATATGATTTTTCATAACAAATGAACAAGTCTGGCATAAGCCTACCTAAGCCTGAAACCTGTGATCGCAAATTAACTTGCTGTTGGCACCATGTCATATTAACGCGTCAAGTTGTGATGTTATGTAACCTTGAACTAAAGACTGCTTCGTGTTACGCCTAATAACACCCATTCATAAACACATTTCTACAGATGCGCAATGAATGCCTCCTACCTCCCAGGCCCATAGAAAACTATCACACTATGACGGCTTTATCCGGAAAATGTTTACTAAACAGCTGTTACCTAGATACAATCAGATCAGTTTTACAGTGTGGCCCAGATCAACAACATCTAAATCTCACCCGGCACATACCAACAAACAGGCACTCTCGATGACAGGGAAAAAGACAGACAAGAACAGACTTGAGAACGGACGAAAAACAGAACTGAGGTGGAATGAACACAGCGTGAAATGTTGACCGAAGAGTGATTGTGGCAAGCGGTGTGCGCAGTGTAGTTTCACTATCGGCTAGAGATGATGGGAGGGCTGCTGTGCACTTTACCTGAGTTGGGTGTTGCTGGAGAGTTTGCCTGGCTGGCCTGTGCCGACACATTGGCAGCGTCCACGGCTGTTTTAACGGCGTACAGGTTTGCTTCCTCCTGGAACTTACCAATGTTCTTCTTGTACCGAATTCTCTTGTTGCCAAACCAATTCGAGACCTGAGGGGAAACAACTCCATTCAGACCACAATTTCATCACAGGAAACTACAACTAATGAGACATTGCTGTACATTTCCAAAGAAGTGGAATTTCGCAAGATTCTGACACTAAAGGTGAGTTCATGGCATATCACAATTCCTGCAAGTACAAGCTACCGACTTGTAAAAAGCATAGAACTTGTCATTTTAACTTGTGAACTGGGAGCCTTGCTGAAAGCTACGGCTTGTACCACGTGACCGCTGCACCTCACGCTGAAAAATGTTGCATATAGGACACTATAATGTATTATAAAAATTTAAAAAAACATTATGTAAGTGTTCATACTGTTAAGTTGTTCTCAACATTCTTTCACTCTATGTTCATTTTGTTGACTGTCGCTATATAACCGGATAATCCCCAGTTGAACCTCACGTGTGTCATCTTGAAACCACAATTATTACCATATGGCATCCTGCAGATGTCACAGCATTCTGCTGAACTCACTCACTCAACGGCAGAGTTTACACTACTGTAGAAAAAAAACAGCTTTCCATCACTGGAATAAATTACATTTTAAAATATATTCAAATATAAAACACCTATTTTAAATTGTAAATATTTTACTACATCACTGTTTAAATAAACGCAGCCTTGGTAAGCATAAGAGAAACCTTTTTTATATATTTGTTTTAAATCTTAAAAGACCTAAACCTTTTTTAAAACTACACGTGAATGAATATTTTTGGTAACACTTCAGAATAGGGGGTCAGAATAATGCATTAATTAAGCATTAATTAATGGTTAATTTGTTCACAA
>JAUMHE010000047.1:1653056-1721496 GCA_032359235.1 Enteromius mattozi
CAGATAGTTTATGTTCACATACAGCTACATGACACACTGCATGAAAGATCATATTTGAAAAGGCATAATAGGGGCACATTAAATGAAATCAGTCAATCACCGGAGGGGTTTGCAAAAATGAATAGTTGACCAAATCGTGTCTGAGTCATTGAACAAATAAGGTTAAAATAAATGCATATTATAAGAAAATTAAAGTGTTTTTTGCCCTTAGATGCATGTCAGCCTGTTGTTTTGGACTCACAAAACCAAAATATGAACCTTTCATAACCCATAATAAGGGCACTTTAACAGTTGCTAGTCGCCACCTACTGGTGTGTTGATGCAGTGATACAATCTTTAATAGAAGCATCAAGTTACTTTCTGATATACTCAAATTTTTAATCCTACTTTAGATATCACTGTCTGTTTCTGAACTGCAGTATGAACACATATCCCAGTAATTCTGTGATTTATTGAATTTTTGTGAAGTAATTATACTGTGTGGTTGAAAAGAGCTGTTTCATGACACCTGCTCTTTTTGGATGAGAAGCAGCGCGAAAACAAATTTGATTCTGTGTTTCGGCGTGATTGTACTTGTTAAATCTTTAATAGATTTAGCAAATTATCTTTTTTTAGGGATAAAATCGCATGGGTGTTTGATTCGAGATCGTTATCTTTGAAGAAAAGTCATGTTACAATAAATTACAACAGTTTTTGATTTAAGACACCATTGTTAGTCGATTTGAGAAAAACTGCCCACATAATAAGTCTTGAATGTAATTGACCGTTGAAAAACTCATGTTAGTTGGCTGTTAAGATTAATATTATACAGAAACGTCCCCCTCAGTGTCTATTGCGGTTACGCCGCTGATTCAAGGAAAGAATAAAATGCTACAAAAGTGTAGAAAATGGTCCCTTTGAAGCTTTAGTGGAGCATTAGCATTCACCAGCGAGCCACAGTAATCATTTATCTGCCTTAACACTAGTGAAGAATCACAATCCAGTCATGGAGAGAGAGTTAGTAGGTAGAGAAGTGCAGTGTGAACTGCTGTCAGTGGACACATCTGTCAACACTGCAGCTCTTCAGTTTAAGTCAGTCTGGCTGTTTCGCCCGGGCCATTCTCTTCGCTGTGTGCCTGTCTACCATTTAATGAGGCAGTATTTCAATGCTTTCAATACATCCAGTGTGGAAATAACAGGCTCAGAGCAACACACTGCATATAAAACTGTAATACAGTGCATTGTGAGATTTAAAAGCTTTTGAATGAAACTGCTGTAATAGCTCCTGCAACCTGAGAGACAAAAGCAGCCACATTTTTCACTGCTGAGATGTTTTGTTCTCCGAGGCTGATGTTAACAGATCTTACCAGAACCGATCCAGCCTGGACATTCATTGTGAACGGATACATTTCTGAACTACAGTATCTATCTATCTATCTATCTATCTATCGTATATAAAATTATTATTTATATAAACTATCAGTTATTAACTTTATTTAAAATGTATTTTATTTATGCAGTGTATAATAGATTGTAGATTATAAATATGATTAATTTTAAATAATTATTAATATGGAATTATATGCATGCTTGAGTGCTTCCTTTATTTATTATTAATTAAATTTACTATATTTATTATCTAAATTTACTATACACTGTGATTGTCTTCGAGTACATTTTGGAATTTTAAAAAATATATTTAACCAAAAATACCATTTTTAGCCTTTATATCCCAAAACTTCACATTTAATTCAACCAAAAATAATATTTTAGTCTTTATACTCCAAAATGTCATGATAAAACAACAGTCGCATGCTGTTTCCTTGCAACTAATTGTGAAATGTTCTATTTCTGAGTGAAAATTTCTACACTAAATTATGTTCAGTGTAAAACACTAGCTCATTTAACTTTTTAAGACATTTTCAGTCTGTGCCAGAGTAAAATGTGTGTCCATAAAAAAAATAAATAAAATTAAGTAAAATAAAGAAAAAACATTCAACATTGATTAACAAATGAGGCCCATGCTTACTCTTTTTTTTTTTTTTTTTGAGTTTTGAGCAAATTCGTTATCACTTCCATCTGTTTGTTATGAGTGTGTGCGCGCCTGTGTAATATATGCCTTTTTGAAGTGCATGAGTGTAAATGCACTGGCGCAAACCTGAACAACAGCAGCTTGTGATTGAAGAACTCCACGGAAATGTCAAGAGTCATCAAGCTCCATTCAATCACAATCAGCCCTAATTCTGCCTGTAGTGTATTCTCTAAACCCATGCGACATGCTCCCGGGTCCTTCCAGATTTAGCCCTCCTTGACTTTGCCACAAGGATTCGCGAACGGGACTGCGCCCAGGAGATAGACCGATTCATACTCCTGTTCGGGGTCAAGGGTCAATTAAAGCTTATTGAATAATAAATGGAAAGAAATAACAGGCAGCTGGGAGCGAGCAATGTCTTGGCCTCTATCTGGTCCCCCGTCTCTCTCTCGCTCTCATTTGCGGCCAGCCCTGTATGAGCCTGTAATGTCCTGTATATATGCAGGGATTCATATTGCAGTCACAGCCACGCTGGCTGAAATTGGTGGTTGAAGATGAAGTTGAAATTGGAAAGTGGTTATCATGTCTGCATGAGGAAACACATTTGAGTCAGTAGGAGGTGGGGGAGAAGAAATCAGGCCGGCTGTATTATTGTGGAGACTGTTTTCTGCGTGCTGTGGGCCTGAGATTGTAGCCCAAGGTGAATCCAGAGCAACCTGAAGTCAGACGCCCTGAGCGGGCACAGGTGAGGAGTCCGGCTAATGATGCATCCCTAATGCGCCGTGGCTTTATGACACTGAACAATCGCTGCCACCTCGTTGAATATCATTGCATTTTATTTATTTTATTCACATCTTTTATAGTAATTTGCCATATCCCTCTCACGGGAACCCTTGTGACATCTCAGTAAATCTACTGTTACAACTGCGCAGGTGTATGAAAGAAATCGGGAAAAGCGTTGTGGCGTTTAGCTGTTGGAGCAGTTTATTCATCTTTTTACATACTAATGCTGGCCTACGGAGTTTCCTTTCTGTGGCATAGGGGGAAAATTGGAAGTAAAAATTTCCTGCAGTCACTTCGATCTTGTCTTTGAAAACATGTCAGGAGAGAGCTGTCGTTCTGTGATCACAAGGCATTAAAAAAATCTTTGGACTCGATGTCTGAAGTCGTCTCCTGAGTGTACCACTCCTGCACACTTGTATTTTACCCTCTTTACCAGAGAGTTTGTGCTTAAAGCTTCCTAGGAAGCTGTCAAAAACTAACAATCCAACTCATTAAATTCTCCTCACACCTGGTGTTAATATATGTGGTTTAATTTTCAAACTCTTTTGCATATTATTATGTAAATGTATGGCACAGTAAAGCATTTAAAAGACCTGCTAATGCTGCGTTCTATTCAGCTGAAGAAACGGCCGCATTAGAACTCCATTTAAAATTGGACTTCCAAATCGGAAACTCATTTGGGGTCAAGAAATATAAAACTTTTGCAGGGATGCGGGTGAATGACATCACATGGTGGTGCTGAGGGAGATGTACACAGTAAAAAGATAACCACAAATTCAACTTTAAATGTCAGCATCCTCATTTCATTCCAAACGTTTTCTTCTAGAAAATATCAAAATATATATATATAATAAAATAACATTAGAATCTACTGACTTTCTTTATATGAAGCCAGTTATTTTTCTAAATGTATTATTTTGTGATTCACAGAAGAAGATAATACAGTAAAGGTTCTGAATGACATGAAGGTGAGTAAATTATGACAAAAGTTTTATTTTTGGGTGAACTACTGTACTTTAAAAGAATATACTGAATGTATTGTTTCTTTTCTACTTATTTAATTGCATGCTATTTACAATTAATTAAAATGTATTAAAGGGCTAGTTCACCCAAATATTTAAATTCCGTCATTAACTACTCACCCTCATGTTGTTCCAAACCCATAAGACCTTCGTTCATCTTCAGAACACAAATTAAGATATTTTTGATGACATCAGAGAGCCATCTGTCCCTCCATAGACAGCAACACAACTGAAATGATCCAGGTCCAGAAACATGGTACAACACTGGAAAAACAGTCCATGTGACATCAGTGTCGAGAAAATTTTTTTTTGCGCAAATAAAAAAAAATAGCATCATATACTAAACCATTCTTCTCCTATGATTTACGTCTTCTGCCATTTTAGAGAACGTTACTGCATAAGCGTACGCTTTCTTTTAGGCGTAAACAGCCGCAGATTACGTACATGCGCATGCTTTCTCCCGGATGTAAACAAGACTGATTACGTCAAGTACATTAAAGCTTGTGTATGCCGTGCGTTGAGGATGGCGGAAGATATAAGTCACGGGAGAAGAGTAAATTATGTTATTTTTCTTTTATTTGCAGAAAAAAGTATTCTCTTAGCATCACAAAAGCGAGGTTGATCCACTGATGTCACATGGACTGTTTTGCTATGTTTCTGGATCTGGTATCATTTCAGTTGTATTGATGTCTATAGAGGGTCAGAAAGCTCATAAAAAATATCTTAATTTGTGTTCCGAAGATGAACAAAGGTCTTATGGGTTTGGAACGACATGAGGGTGAGTAATTAATGACAACATTTTCATTTTTGGGTGAACTAACCCTTTAAGCTTATGTTTAAATTAAAATTAAAGGTAAAAGTGCTTTTTTTAGCCATCATAATTTAGTTGTCTAAAACTTATTCTGTTTAGTACATTACAGCTAGACATTCAACATTACTTATTTTGAAAGGCAACCCTTTAATGACATCATAAGCAAAAAAAAACATAGAAGAGTCAAATTCTCTAAAATACAAGTGACTACAACTAGTCTAACGTAAACGGAAATAATCCTCAGCTAGCACGACATGTTAGCACAGTATAGCAGTTTAGTCGCTAGCAGACTTCTTTGTTGACATTCGAACAACTGCAAAGCTAACAGTAGCACCGCCATTTTGTTTGCTCATACACAGAGTGTAAGCCAAAGCAGCAGTTTATGTTTGAAACTTGCAGATGTTTAGCATGAATATCACACATCCGTCTCTGAATGGAACGCAGCATAATAAAATCTATCTTGTTTTAAGGAGCGAGGCAGGGACGTGGTAAATTAGCTGCAGGATGCCTGCCATTGATTCTGTAATTAGGTAGCTCTTAGAAAGAAAGCTTGAGATGATAGTATACCCATGTGAAATGCTGGTTAAAAGAAGAGATGCTATCTCATAGGTTTTGCTGTTTCTCTGGCGTTGGGAGTTTGTGCGTGCATGTGATGTTGTAATATGCAGAGCGCAGTGGCTTAACGATAGCCCCTTGTTTCCATAAACACCTTATTACAGCCTCCGCCTGGAAAATGGCTGTTGTAACAAAGAGAAACTCATATATTCAACATCTCATTCATCCGCTATGATTTTAGTCTCTTATTGAGGTCTGGTGAGATGAAAAAAAGGAATGAATTAGTCATTCTTTACAGCTTTTTCTTAGAATACTTGGATATAGGCATATAGTTGTTTTCCCATTAACATATAATTCATGTAAGTTTGGTTGGTTTTTATTAATTTGTCTTATGGCTGATGTGACAGCCCCCCGGGGGAACGGTGTGCAACCCCTTTCTGGGGACGGTCACTTCGCTCACCCCGCCGTCACTGCCGGCTCACTGAGTCTATTCAGGTCCACGGGCGGCAGGGGTGGCCCGCAGATCCACGTTTTGTGTGGTCTGAAAGGAAGTGGCTGTAGGCCTTCAGGGCTCAGCGGCGGTGTTTTTCATGGGGGGTTTTGGAATATGCCAGGTCAGGACAAACACAGCCATTGTGGTTTGTTTAAGATGGCATCTTGCCAGCCACCTCATTGCAGATGTATTGAGTGGACTCCACCGTCTGCACATTTCTCTCCAAACGTTTATTGCAAGCAGGAGCGATCCGAAAAGTGGTGGAAGGGGCACATTATGAACCGTGTCAGCCTGGCTTGTGAATATCAATTTGGTGAATTAGGTAACATTGGGGCAGTAGATGAAAGTTATTTGCTTGTTAAAATTTCTTGTGTTTGTTTAACTGCCGATGCGACCAGTTTCCAGATGCCACTGTCGGATAGTTCATGCAAAAATGACAATTTCTTCATTGTTTGAGGCTAAACTATAACTATATAACAATTATATTAGTTTTTCACACCATCATAAGTT
Organism: Enteromius mattozi; assembly: GCA_032359235.1. Classification (NCBI taxonomy): domain Eukaryota; kingdom Metazoa; phylum Chordata; class Actinopteri; order Cypriniformes; family Cyprinidae; genus Enteromius; species Enteromius mattozi. The sequence continues at coordinate 1,659,242 of JAUMHE010000047.1, forward strand.
TGGTTTTTATAAACATACTTGAGTTGCTCTTTAATTCAGTAGTAGTAGTAGTGGTATTAAAGGGATAGTTCACCCCAAAATTTTGTCATCATTTACCCACACTCATGTCATTTTAAACCTGTACAAGTGTCTTATGTTGAACATAAAAGAAGATATTTGGAAGAATGCTGCTAATCAAACAGTTGATGGTCCCCATTGACTTCCATATTATTTCAGTCAATGGGTACTAAGAACCAAGTATCTTCTTTTGTGTTCAACATAAAGAAACTTCAGTTTGGATTGACATGAGGGTGAGTAAATGACAAGAAAATGTTCATTTTTGGGTGAACTATTCTTATAAATTATTATTAATAATAATTATTACAATTTTTAGTATCATTATCATTAAAGTTATCGTTCTTGATGTAAACAAACATTTTCTTTTTTATATCGCCCGTGTCATTTTTATTTTTGTTAAAATGTTAGAAATTATGTTGTTTTTGCCATTTTTGTTTATTTATTTATAAGGCTGTATATTTTTATTAATTTGATTTCAGTTGTAGTAAAAATTAAGTATTTTTTATATTACTATTTTACATTAAAATTAATATATTAAAAACTAATTAAAATGATAAACGTGTAATATTTAATTTTATTTCAAGAATTTCTATTGTCTTTGTTAAGAACCTACAAAGAACCTTGTTTCTGTGAAAAATACAGTAATAGAAGGTACTTTTTAAAAATTTCTAACTTTTATCCGTATGATAAGACAACAACACTGGACACCATTGACTTTTATTATATGAACTAGAGCACAAAAAAAGGACTTTTTTTTTCTTCTTCAGTGTTTTGTGAAGAAAGTAAGTAATTCAGGTTTGGATCAACTAAGTGGTAAGAGAATTTTTTATTTTTTTTTGGTTTCTTCATACTGTGGCCAAGCAAAACAAAGCTCTTGAAATAAAATGCTTAGTGCCAAATGGATGTCGAACAGAGATATTTTTAAATGTGGCAAGTTATGTCCAGTTCCCAGTAATAAGGGTTGCCGTAGGTATGTAAATGGATGTGTGGAAAAAGATGAGGAAAAAAAGTCATACAAAGAGGCTTTTTGGCGATTTGGTGCTTGGTCACAGTGACTGAATGCACAAAGTAGTCAGATGAAAATGTTGCCATGGTTTCCAGGGGACATGTGGTGCCTCTGCCTTGTGTCCCGTTGCCCTTCTGTGATAATAACAAGGCTTTTGACATTTCAGATTTTGATTTGGTCAATTTAGGGGTTACTTTGTCCCACCTTTAGGCCTGTACATGTGTCTTTAGTCATCACGGCTCATTGCGGAGCATTACGGGGCGGTCCTGCGTAAGCGGTGGGGCGGGCAGACATGCACCAAGGGGTGGGCAGGATGCCAAAGTAACTCCAGTCCACATGAAACACAGGGAAGTATTTCTGTTGCGACAGTAAATCTGTCGTTCAGTCATCTGGTACTCATTTAAGACAACTGTTCCTGCCACATGCCACAGAACTGCTTGGTCTCAGTGCTGAGGGCAGAACAGGCAAAAAGATGGACAATTTTTTTCAGACTTTGAGGCAAAAGCCAATAGAATGTGCGGCATTTATCACAGTCAATCAGACCTAACGCCCTATTCAAGTTCACTCATTGCTGGCAGAGTCTATAACCTCATGATTTAATGACAGGCCGTGGGCAGCTCGGGTGGCACAGATCCAGCTGTTTTGTGGGTTTTATTTGGTGTGGTCTCATTAGACCCTCCTTCACATCTTGAAGTAATGTGTGTAAGAGTTTTCCGTTTTTAATTTGGTTATCATTTCCTGTAATTTCGCTAATTAAAGTTTGATGGCGAGCATTAACCTTAGCAACTAATGCTCTAATTACCCTTTAGATTTACTCTTAGACATGTAGCTGTTCACACACACACACACACACACACACACACACACACATCTTCTCACACTGTTAGAGCTGCTCTTGTTACATTGAAAAAGTATCATTGCAATCATGTTCTTGTTAAAAAGAGTAGTTCACTGAAAAATGACAATTAGCAGAAAATGTACTCACCCTTAGGTCATCCTAGATGCGTTTGTTTCTTCACCAGAACAGATTTGAAGAAATTTCGCTTTACATCACTTGCTCACAAGTGGATCTTCTGTAGTGAATGGGTGCCGCCAGAATGAGAGTCCAAACAGTTGATAAAAACATCACAGTAATCCACAAGACCCTAGTTTATCTATTAATGTCTTGTGAACAAAAGACTGCTTGTTTGTAGAAGCAGATCCGTTAATAAGATGTTTTCAAACCATTGCTTCTGGCCAATATACGAGTCCATAAACCATAATATTGCCTTCTCCAGTAAACAAATCTCTAAATCAGGAGAGAAACCTAAACAGGACAACAGGGGATTGTTTTTTTCACTGGAGAAAGCAATATTATGGATAGAGGACTCATATGAACACACATTAGTTGATGTACTGGAGGTGTTTGGATTATTGTAATGTATTTATCAGCTGTTTGGACTCTGGCGGCACCCATTCACTGCAACAGGTCCATTGGTTAGCAAGTGATGCTAAATGTTAAATTTCTGCAGCTTTGTTCCTATGAAGAAAAAACTCAGCTACGTCTTGGATGTCCTGAAGCTAAGCAAACTTTCATCTTTTTTAAAAAAAATCAAATTTGTTCCAAACCCGTAAGACCTCCATTCATCTTCAGAACACAAATGAACAAATTTTTGATGAAATCTGAGAGCTCTCTGACCCTCCACAGACAGCAACGGAAATACCACGCTCAAGGTTGTGTCGTTATTTTATTTCTTTGAGCACAAAAAGTATTCTCGTACAAATCGTAGCTTCATAAAATTAAGGTTAAACCACTAATGACCCATTGGCTATTTTAATGATGTCCTTACTACCTTTCCGGGCCTTGAATGTGGTAGTACCCGTGCTGTCTATGCAGGGTCAGAAAGCTCTCAGATTTCATCAAAAATATCCTAATTTGTGTTCTGAAGATGAATGAAGGTCTTACAGGTTTGGAATGATATGAGGATGAGTAATTAATTACAGAATTGTCAGTTTTGGGTGAACTATCCCTTTAAGGCTGAATCACATTGTACATATCTGAAAGGTTTAGTGAACTTTATGTATGTTTTACTAACTTTACACAGACCAAATGTCCCTACGACAAGTAAAACCTAAAAAACACAACTTGTCTCAAAAACAAATCCTTTGTCTTATTTATGTGTGAAATGCAGTAGCAATTCTGCTAACTCAATTATATTTTTTCAATAACATGTCAGTAGCTTAACAGAGCAGTTTTTTTTTTTATTTTTTTTTTTAATTATGAAAGCTACTTTAAAGCTACTTTTTTTCCCCTCCAACAATTAGTGGTATTTATGCATCAGCAGTATATCACTGGTTTTAATATCACACTGTTGCACATGCATGTCTGCGAAAAAGTGAAAAATAACCAATTAAAATAATTAAAATGCTCTTCTCTCTGTCTCATATGTCACGCTGGGAAGTCTGTTTCAAATCTGCGTGCAGAAGTCCCAGCGCGTCAATTTGCATCTTTTTATAGCAATATATTTAGTTAATCGTTGTAGTTCATCACTATACTTCTGAGTCATAGTCTAGTTTAGTTGTATTTAGTGTAAATGGACTGTGTCTGTTTAAGATAAATTGATCTGATTATGTCACCATAATCAAGATTTATTCATTCAAAAACCTATTTTTTGAGCCAGAGAAATACTGCTCTGATTGAGTTATAATTATATAATCTGTTACTTGTCTGTTTCAAAAGATATGGCTTCTTAAAACAGACTCATTTTTGTTTGTAGCGTGTTACATAAAAAGAGTACTTACTGTATGATGAAAAATATATATTTTAACAGAATATATTTAAGTGTGAACTAAATGTAATGTTTTCAAACACTTACTGTTATTATGTTAATTGCTATAACATAAAAAAACTCTGGTTTAAATGTACATTAAATGCAATTAGCTGTGCCTTTTGCCAAATTCTTTAAAGACAGACTAAAATACACACACACACACACATATATATATATATATATATATATAATGATACAAAATCAGAGTTTAGATCCAGATTATAATTCCATCCAGTTGGAGGATATCACGTGTGTTTGATATTTTGAGCTGATTTTTTAACATTTACTTCATTATTTGTCAAGCGACTTCCAGCAAAAAGGCTGTTTGCTGTGATTGGAACAGATTTGAAAAGTCATGTAGTGTATTCCAGCCTTCCAGTGTTTCCAGAAATAGTCATGACAGTCTGCTGTCTTTAAGTGCACTTAAGTGGCCTTTTATTTTTATTAATATTACAATGAAAGTACTGTCTTTTAAAAATGAAGAGTTCAGATGCAAAAGCTTCTAAGTGCCTCTGGAAATTTTCTTATAGAAATGAAAATTTTTATCAGGCTCCTGTATTTATGTTCAGTTTTTCACTTTAATTGCATAAAATGACCTACACATTGCCATTAAAGTAAAATTAATGAACCTAAAAATAGGAGCCTGATAAAAATGCTCATTTTAGATGAAAATCTCAGGAGGCTTTTGCATCTGAACTCTTCAAATATACTTTAGAGATCTGATGTACACTGCAAGTGTGCATTTAACCCTTGGGTTGTGTTCAAATCCCTATATAAAACACTTGTGGGGTCCTGGTAAGAAATGACTGGGCACAAAAACCAGCTTATAAATATCTTGTTATGCCATATTATCACCTAATACTGGTGAAAAAATGTGTTATTTGTGGATAATTTTGTCATTATTAAATACTAAATTGTTTATCACATTTGAATGCTTCAATGTTTAACCAAGAAATTTGCTTTTATTTTTTACAAAATGTCAAAGAATTGCAAAAAAAAAAAAAAAAAAATCACACTTATGATGTTCTCAATCAAAAATGACAGGTCTACAAAAAATAGCTTTGAAATCTCTTGTTATGCAATATTATCACATAATCTTTCAAATTATCACCTTTTTGTCAGCTTGTTTTCTTTATAAGACTAGTTTTTTCTGATTCATTAATCAGAGCTTATCTGCATAATTTTTTGAGTGAAAAAAGCATTATTTGTGGATCATTTTATCAATATTAATGTAGCTACCTACTTTTTCAAAAGACTCACTTAGCTTAGTTTTTATTTTGCCAGCTAGGGTCAGCAAGCATAATTTGATTCATTTATGAATAATATTTTAGTTAGAAGGTTATGGAGTATCCTACACATTTGCTACATATTTAATTTTTACATTTAAAGAAACTCAAAACATGTTTAACTGTATTTATCCAAATTAAATAATATATTTCCACAAATTAAATTGTAATACATGTCTCAATTAGACCAGCACAAAAACAGTAAATACACGTGTGTATGTGTGCTGGTGCAGATAATAGCTTGCGGTCCTTCAGCATACAGTAGAAGCCAAAGTCCCCACAGGACGTGTCAGTCTGAAAGATTGCCGTGTTTAATAACAAGAGTGCCACAGACTGGTAGGAAGTCCATTCACTCTGAGCCCTACAGGAAGTGAAAAGCTGTGACACACTGTCCCTTTATTAGTATGACACATCGCCAACGCTGAATTGCTCACCCCAGCTGCTGATAAAGCAGAATACGGCCGGCTTACCGCACATGAAACGCATCTGCTAACTATGGCAGTGAATTGTTAAAGGGGCACAATGAGTTTATTGGGGCTTAGCAGATGTGCCCATATTCAGCTTGCCATTCAGCCACCACGTAGAGCACAGCTACGCCATATTGGCCAACGATACAATTCTCCAGTCTGGATCTAATCATAGGAGCAGTTCTTCAACCTATTTAGGTTAAGTGATTTGCTTTGGGCATTATATATGTGACATGGAAAATGTTCAAAACAGGCTGTGAGAACTGTAAAAACAGGGTGCGGACCGTGTTTTGCGCGAGTGGTAAACATGTAAGCCATCTGGGCATGTTGTTTTGTGTGTCCGCCTGGAATAGGATAATACAAACAATGGCATTAATGGGAATTGCGAGGATAATGCCTCTGTGATGTCACTGATAGTCGCTGAAGGGAAATAGAGGTGAGAAACAAGCAGATGAATTAGAGCACGGTCCAGATGTGGCGAAAGGTGCCATGATGTTGTGATGGATCCGTGCCATAGATATCCGGTCATCTGTTCGTCGTATTATGCCACATTATTGTTATCTGATCTCATCCTAATCCATCGGGTTTAGCCACCTAATGCATATGACAATAATAACTGTAAGGGGGCAATGTTAAATTACACTGCCCTTCAGAAGAGAGGAGGGAGTCTCACTTCCTTCCAGAAGAAGCACATACTGAAAATAATAACAATAATAGTAATAATAACATCAGTGAACCAGCCTATATACATCAATCTATACCAACAAATGCATTTGTGTGGGTTAAATCTGGTAGTAAAAGCTAACAGTTGCAGACCATATGTTTATTGGCAACATAAAAATATATAACAGTAAATATCCGTGTAATTTTAGTATGCTAATTTCACAGTCCTTCCTGACCTATGAGTCTAAATGTGCTCTAAAATGTTTTTAATAGCAGCACTGATCTAAACTTCAAAAAAATGTGCACTTCAGATCTTAAAAAACATTTTTTAAAAATGTACTTGAATGAAATAAAATATTGTACATTAAAAATAAATTATAGTAAAAGTATAGAGTGCACTTGACGATAGTATATTTTTAATAATGTTCATTTTAAATCATTATATTTTATAGATCATGCTTTGATGAAGTGCACTGATTTTGATTTGACTAAAACACTAAAGCATGGGTACATGGGTATAATTTTAACTGTAAAATGTTACATTAAAGCTACTATATTTTGCTAAATTGCAAGGTCTCATCATTACAAATGTATAATTACAAATATAATTAGGTACAGTTGAAAAGACATTGAAGTTTATTAAAGGCTTGTCGGTGCGTTCAGCAGTATGATTTGAAAAACAACAGTAAGTAATTGTGAAATTAAGATGTACAAAAGTGGAAAAAGAAAAAGGAGAAAAAAAGCACTTTACAGTTAAGCTAATTACATTTATATTAAAAATGAACTATAATGCATTTTCATTTAGTTGCCCAGTCACACATAAATGCTTATAAGAATCTATGGCATGTTTCATTAACTTATGAATCTGCATATGAATAATGTTTCTATTTATACATAATGAATTTGATCAGTTTTAATTTCTACATTCTGAATCCATTTAGCTATTTTATATATTGCATAACATATATTTATTTATATTGTTTGCAGCTAAGCATTAAACTTTAATTTAATCATTAAATTACACAAGATAGGTCTTTTGCACCAACATATGTCATGATTTTCTCATCCAGACCTTCATACTGTCTTAGTCAACCAGCGTTAACCAGAATAAACTAGCAAGGAGAACCCCACCCTCCTCGTTCTCCATCTCCATGCTCCTCTCCACTCAGTTTTGAGCGGTTCTCCACATTACTAAACCGCCAGAGGTGATCCTCCCAGCTCCCTCCTCTTTGTATTCAAAACTCTTAGCACACCTTTCCCATCTCACTCCATCCTGGCTGTTTTATTTTTACCATCTTGTCACTAGGGATCCGACTGGAGGACTGCAGAGAGAAACGGGATCATCTAGTCCAGCTGCTAAATGTCATCAAAATGATTTGCACAGTGCTCTCAAAGACGCTCTCGAAACTATTTAAACAGAGCTCCTCCTCTCAGGCTCCAGAAGTGTTTTTAAATCAAAGTCATTTGTAATATTTTTCAAATAGGAGACGGGGACGCCGCAGCCGGAACGGAGCACACATGGGCAGGGAATATAGAAGTGCAAATAATTCCCTCATGTGGAAAGGCTGCAATTAACTGGGGATGTCAGCCTTTGTAAAATGTAATTGAGTTCAGGAAGAAATGAATGTCTCTAATCCCAACGACAGAGCACTGTCAGTCAGAGTTTTCCGATTCCCGTACCCCAAGTGTCATGCTTGTTTATGCGTTTCTGTCTGATACGAAGACTGCATTTCACTCGTGACAGACCCATTCTGCCACACGGATGCCGCTGTGTGTGTCTGAAGCCGATCTGGGTCTATTTGCGCTAATAACGCTCTCTCAAACTGTAATTTGCAGTAGAAGTACAGTTTATGTTACTGGAATTAAAAACTACTTACGGTAATCGCATCGAATTGCTCGTTGTACTCTCCATGACCAAAGTCTGTTGGTTTTCTCGCAGAGCTGCCCATTTCAATATACTACGAAGAGGCGTCGGTGTTAGCACCTCAATTCCAAGGGTCAGTAGCAATCATACTTTTACCTGACCATCCAATCGATAGTCTCCTATTCTGATGGAAGAGGAGTAAATTACTCTTTAACCATCAGGCTTTTCACTGTGGCATCTCAAAGACTCGCCTTTGGAAATGTCAACAGTTAAAGGCACTCAAATATCATTTGTCAAGCGAATGAAAAAGAGCGGCAACCTCCAAATGTCTCCTTGACTTTTATACTTACGTCACAATTGTTTTGTCCGCTCTAATTTCTCTCTGTATCCTCATTTTTGGTGTCTGCTTTGTCTTTGTGTAGGTTTTTTTGTGGGGGAAAAGTGTTTTTAAGGGAGAAAATGTCTGTCTATTAGAAAAACAGTAGCACACTGTAAAAAGTAGTAACCCATAATTTTTACCATAAAGAGCTATTTCTGCCTGTTTAACTCATAAAAATGAGTTTTGTAGGTATAAAAGAATGTATTTATATGGAAACACATTTCTGCCATGGGATAAAAAACTAAATAAAAAGGTCATTGCATCTTTTTTACCACATAAAACAGACTATGAGTTTATATCTTGCAATTTTTTATATCTCGCAGTTGTGAAAAAAAAAAGTCTGAATTATGAGATAAAACAATATTTTTCGTTTTTATGGTGGAAACAAGCTTTCATATGTTTAATGTGACTGTGATATAATCGATTGAAGCCAATTACTCGGAAAAAAAAAAAAAAGTTAGTAGAAGAAAAACTCTTTTAATGGATTTATAAACTATACTGAAAAAAATCATGACTAGTATAAATTTAAACAACAGGGTAAATATTTTATGTTATAAATTTCCTTTCCCACCAAGGAAATGAAGTCATGTTTTGCAAGTCATGTGATTTAAGTGCATGCTTAAAATTTTAAAGGGCAAGTAACACTAATTCAACAGCATTGAGTAGAGTTTCACGACTTTCATTTAATTTAAAATATGCACCGCTATTTGTATTCTGAGCCAAAGAGAATAAGTAAATGTATACTATATTACTCAAAATAGCTTATTTATAAATAGATATGTAACCTTCATTTCAAAGTGAAGTTGGCTGGGCACATGGACATTTGTCAAGTGCTTCAAAAGGAACTAATCATTATTAATTAGTGTAAATGAGATACCTGCATGTAAAACCTCATGGCATTAAAGCTGATTAATATTTTATGTAATCTATGCCGTGTTGTTTCATGGAGACATAAAATCTGTCAAACTGTAGGAATAACCCTCCCGCTCTGATTGAATGGTGAGGAGTAAGAGATTGCGCCAGGCTTTGCAAAAAGTGTCTCTCCAGGGGTTTTCAGTGACCTTAGAGGACACAGGGCCTGACATGCCGAGGCACAGAGGGCTCACGTCACAGCAGATTAATGTCCTGCTGCCTAGTTGTTTTATTCTCCACACTTAGTGTTAATAATACAGTGGGATCATGCCGTGGACAGTATGGCGGACCAGGTTGGTACATTGGCTGTGGATTAATTGTGCTGTTTTCTCCTGGTGCTCGCCTCTTATTGACTCCCAGGTGACAAAGTCATTGCCCTGGCAACTCACTCCGATGGAATGAATAATCCTTCTTTCTTGAAATTCGCTTTTGTGTCAATGGACAAGCTTGCGGTAATTATGTTTATGCACACAATGGTCAGCATTCCGTAGATGTCACGTTGATTTTATAGCTGTGCTTCTACATTGCCAGGCAACATTTATGTATTTCTACATATATATGATGAGAATCAAGTTGTTGGGTATCATAAATGCCCAATGACAAGCTAGCTTGTGTTTATAGGATGCAAAAATGAATTTTCCCCTCTTGACTGAATCCAATATTTAAGTTTTACATATGGATTTGTTTAAACAGTAAATAGGCAGTGTTTTTCCTCAAAGAAATGTGTAACTAATGTGCTCTTAAAAAACATTTTTGTATTGCATTTATCTTAAATGTTCTACACACACACACACACACACACACACACACACATATATATATATATACAATGTACTGTAATTCACTCTAATTGCTAGTAATTAAAGAACCTGCATATACATACAGTTTCAATCAAGTTAATGCAGTTCATCACATCTAAAAATTTGTGTTTTAATTATCATTTGGTGTGAATGTGTCTCGCAATTTACAGTAGGAGCTAACTAATGTTTTATTGTGAATATGAGATTGAGCTGAAGAATGAATGCTGTTCGCATCAGATGCATTGCATTTCTCTCCCTCATAATACTCTACTCCACATAAAACACAGCTTTTAATACAGTAATACAGTAAGCTTTTAATGAAGCAACTCAACGTTCCTTACATGTTCTAAAGTGGTGATTTGGAATTAGTAACAAAGGCTCAGCTCTTAAACTGTGAATCTGTGGTAGAAGGAAGCAATTCTGCCCAAGAGAGGAATTGTTCACGTATTTGCACACTCGTGCCGCCAAGCTGTTGTTTAAATGCAATAACACAAACGTAGCTGTGAGATATGGCTGTATATCAGCATGGCTGCAATTCCACAAGCGCCAAAGCAGCCTAGAAAAATTGTAGTTTTAGTAGGGCTTTTTATTATTGGGTGGAACAGAGTTTTTTTTTTTTTTTTTTTTTTTTAACAGACTTGTTTGGTTTGTGCGAGTTCATCACAAAGGTCCACAATTGTGAAACGCAGTGTGGGGTGCTAACGGTGCAGACTCTGAGGTCATCAGGTGCAGCAGCCATGTGGCGCAGCAGCTGAGAACTTTGCAGCAAGATGAGAAAGAAGTGCCGGAAATCACAGTTACGCAGCATGAGTGAGCTTCTCTTCACCTATTCTCCTATTGACAAGCTGTTTTCTTTTAGTGCCCCAGAAACTCGTTCTTGTTGTTTCTTCATACAATCTGCGAGGTCAACGTTATTATCAACCTCAGAGTCCACCTCAGCTGCAATAACATTATGACCCTCGTGACCTGTGACAATTGACCCCCGACCAGCACCGCAGCAGCTGTCTTCCAACTTATCTTAATAAAAGCAGTGGTCTGACGCAGGCGAGCATGTACACAATTTCTGCACACCACAAAATGCTTGATGTACAGCATGGAAGACAAAAAAAGCAATTGTTAAGGCTGTCTAGTGGGTCTGTAATGGCTGATGTACCTCCTGTAAAGGGAAAGAAACAGAAAACTGAAATTCCCAGAGCTCTTTCGCCATAACTCTCGTCTACTGCTCTCTAATTAGTTTCAAAAACTAATGTTTTTTTCCCCCAAATATAAATTATTTATATAAAAAAAATATAATAAAGGAATATGCCAAGTTTTCAAGTTGTATTTCAGTCTAGAATTTCTTCATTTAGTATTTTCTTCATTTCTATGTAATTATAAAGGAATTCTTAAATTCTAAAATAAAATTAAATCTTAAATTTTAAATTCATGTTTAGATAAAACTTTAAGAAAAATTAATAAAAATAATATATTTTTTTTCTTTTTATGAATTCTTTTAATTAGTTTTTTTCTTTTCTTTTACATTTCATCACATATAAAATAAAATAAGTACCAAACTACTTAATAAAAGGCTCTCTTTCTTTTAATATATTTCTTTTTATATATTCTTTTTTAAATTATAATACCAGAACCTTGACACCTTGACATTTTTTTATGCCTCAAAAAACTCAAATTTAGTTATGTTTATCATAGAGAATTATTACATTATAGAATAAAACAATTAAAACAAATCCTTGTATGAATGTAATTAAGCAATTGTGCAAATGAAACTTGATCAATTAAAAAAAAAACTGATCAGACAGGTTTCTGTAATTAATCCTAATTAATTGCATAACATAAAATTTGTAACATGATGTGAAAACAACATAGACAGTATTTTAAACATTTGTTTAATGAAATCTTTTTTTTACTAATTACTAATGGCCAGAATAACAATAATGATAATAAAAGTACTGTTTCTTGCAATTTTGCAATTCTTTTCGCTACTAATGGCTGTCTAGTGGATCTGTAGTGCCTGATGTACCTCCTGTAGAGGGAAAGAAACAGGTAAACAGCATGATTCATAAATTCCCGGCGCTCTTTCACCTTAACACTCGCCCACTGCTCTCTAATTGTACCTTAAGAGCCTTAGTGATTCACAGCATCTTGTCCTCTCGCCCTATTGTCTTTGCGGCCTTGCTCTTTCTGTACTACATGTCAGCAAGCTTTGCTGCAGCAATTATGGAAGTGTGCCATATTCTTCTCATGACTTGATCCATCAGGCTGTGCCATTTAAGATGCTAATAATATTGGAAGGCTCCCAGTTGCGTGTTTGCATATACGCACACCAGAGCTTGTTTGTGCCGGGCTGGATTTCTTCGAGTGTGTGTGCATGTATGCGGTGGAGCTGTCCTGCAAGAAGCTGAGAGTAAGCTTCCAAGATCAAAAGAGAAATGATACACGACAGCAATCACTTTATATTCGCCCAGCAGGCCAGCTGGAGCGTGCTGTGCTGGTGATGGAGCACTGCAGAAACCAGTCGAAATCTGACGGACTGCACTGAGCAGTTGGTGGGCCGTGATTCAGCAGTGCTGCAAGCCATTTTAACATCACGCTAACTTGTAGACATTGAATTAGACCACTCCCTCTCACTAAACCACACCCCCCAAGATAATTAGTTTCAGGCAGTTAGGACTTTTTCTGTATTCGGATTTTTGTATTCTTTTTAAAGTAGTATCTTATGCTCACCAAGACTGCATTTATTTGAAACACAGTGAAAACAGTAAAATTGTGAGATATTATAACAATGTAAATTAAGCATTTTTTTATTTAAATATATTTTTGTAAGGTAATTAATTTTCAGCATCATTAATCCAGTCTTCAGTGTCACATGATCCTTCAGAAATGATTCTGAAATTTTTCCCAAAGACATTTATTATCAATAATCATAACATTTCATCTGTGATTGTTTGTAACATTATAAATGTCTTTACTGTCACTTTTGATCAGTTTAACGCATCCTTACTGAAATAAATAAATAGATATTAATTATATATTATATAAGGGGGCGGATATACATATATATATCACCATATATAAACACCAGTCTTCTTCTGTCACTGCAACTTAACCTAACACACACACAAGATATAGTATGCCTGATCAAAAAATATATTTAGAACATGAAAATGTAGTTAACACAATAATCATTAATGGACAAAGATACATTTCATACAAGATCTGGCAACCAGACAACCTTGGAATATACTGACATAATTATGGGAGTTTTACCGGAGGTGAATGTTGCAAACATATAAAATACACCTAAAGGGATAGCAAGATTAGAAAATATCGGAGAAATACGGGAAATATTTAAACGGGATGATTGCAGGATAAAATGGTAAAATACGGGAGAATCCAGGTAGGTGGTTGCTAGGTGGCTTGATACATGTATAAAAGTCATTAAATTGCAAATCTTTTATTGAAAACAGATTATAAATTGATGTGTGTACATGGCTTCAGTGCATTTGTTGGCTCTTTGATTTGTGTGTAGTTGAGTAATCTACATAAAAACAAAATAAAGTTAAAAAAACTACAGTAAAATGGCTTCCTTTTTAATTAATTTCCTTTTTGCAGTTACTACCATTTATTAAAAAAAGAAAGAAAAAATGTCAGATTCTCTCTCTCCCTTTCTCCCTGTATACCGCCGTATATAAAATATGTAAAATAGGACTACACAAAGACTACTGGGTACTCTATTATACAAGTTCATTGAAAAGAACTGTCCAAGCAAACTAATTCACTACAATAAATCAGACTACCTGATTCTTGTTAAGAAGAAGAGAGATATAGGGCATTGAAAGACCCTGAGTTTGATTATTCCCTGAGCTGCACGGCATAATGTAGCATCAGCAAAGAAGCACTTTGTTATACAGCACTACATGTTGGAAAAAATACAGCTTGTCACTATAAATGCTACAGTATTTTGAAAAAAGCTGAGGTACTGTCAGTCTACGAAAAATGTGATTTTGTTAGTAGTGTCACTTCCTTTAGCTGGCTAACTCTCAGCACTGGAGGTGTGAATATGCTAGCAGACATTCGAGCCTTTGATAGTGTCTGCAAACACGAACAGGAAGCTGTTCATCATGACTTACATATCTTTGCATACCGAATCTATAGTTGTCTTTGAGAATAAGGATAAAAAAAGACTAAGTATTGTAAGAATCTGTCTCCCAAGAGGCTTAAATAGGAAGTGGCAGCACAACAATCTGAGGATTACATACCGGATTTGTATGAGAAGCTTCGGATATATCTCCTTATCCATTTATCACCCCAAAGAGGACGAGAGTTCGGAAAGGCCAAATTCAGTGACCAGTTGTTTTTGTAAAAAGTCGATGTCTGGAACTCTCGATAAGCAAGTGTATGAGTGAAGGGTGCTTGATTTAAGTCCATAAAGAAATATTAGGTTAGAAGAAAGCAAACGAGGGGGGAATGTTAAGCAGCGACACTTCAATTTTATGCTGCTAATAAATTATCAGCCATTTGCTCTCAAATGAACCCAGAGTTGAGAGTCTGAAGAAAATGGCTTTCCTTGTCCTTCTCACAAGTCCTCAGGGAGCGACCACTCCGAGCAGTTTTGGTCTCTTGTCAGTGTTTTTATTCAGTGAGCCTGACTTGGTTCAGAAACAAAAGACACATCCTAAAAAGAGTCAAATTCTCTCCGGTGAAAAGATGTGGAAGATAATAGAACAGCGCACGTTAATGTAGAAAGAAAGCCTGAAGTAGAGCAGCAAGGTGAGACTTTCTCTCCTCAGTCACCACAATGATGACAGTAAACACCCATTCTGTCCTTGGAGACTTTATTCTGACCAAAGATAGCACAATTGAGACCCTGATGAGGAGCACATGCAATTACTCTCTCTTAATAAAATCTCATAGTTCCAATTATACCCCAGCACAATGGCCACCGCGCTTGGCTGCTGATTGAGTTCAGACCACGTGGGACTTGAAATAGCGCTCTTCCCGCTCCCTCCCCAAGCCTCGCCGCTGTTTCCATCGGTCGGGTCCTTTCACGCAGCTAGTCTCTTCACCTTCTACTTTTTTCCTGGCTTCTTTAGATCTTTCACAAAGGCTCGAGTCCCAACCCACAGTCCATCCAATTGATCCAGAACAATTTAAGCATGATGCTCGAGTGCTTTGAAGAAGTATCTCCAGCAGTAGACTCAGCCTCGGGTGTTACGCCCACAGACTGCCCATAGTCCAGTTCCCTGATGCGATGCGGATTGCATATTTCTAACACCTTGAGTACTAGTGCACATCTGAATTAATATTTAAACAAAAAGATTTTTTTATGTTTTTTTTGGGGGGGAAACAGGGTTTTTTATAATATAATATAAAATATCTTGAATTATACATTCATTATTGCTTTTTTGGGATGTTGTACCACATGACATTTTGCAACCTGAACTAAACTTGCTTTACTGAAAGGCAGTCAGTCTATCTATCTATCTATCTATCTATCCATACAGGAAGTAAAAAAACAGATGCTGTGTTTAAAATTTAACACATTAGACTGCAAATATTAACACTGTATTTTTCCCTAATCTGTGAATAAATTAATTGTGAGCGGCATGTCAGCTAAGGTCAGGAGAACAGCACTTATAGGTTACTCTTGGGTGTGGTGCAACCTAGTGGTTAAAGATCTGGGCTATTAACCGGAAGGTTGCAAATTGAAACCTCACAAATGGTGGGTGGCAAACTATTACCGTTGTTTTCTTGAGCAAGGCACTTAACCCCAGGTTCATGTGCATCAAGCTCTCAAAGCGTCGGATAATGACAAAGTAGAAAGAAACACGAGAGGTCTGGTTTGAATAAAACGTGAAGTGCTGGTGTGATGTTGTCTAGCAGTAACGTAACCCACAGATGCTACTGTAAATAGACATATTGATGTCAAAGAATGCAAGGTCGTTTATGTTTTAGAAGTTTTTGAGTTTGAGAGGTTTTTAGTCTCAATCTTGGGCATTGTACATGGTAGGGCCAACATGAATGCCCTTGAAAAGACTTATTCCATCATCAGACGCAGAGGGGAAGTACATATCTTTTGAGGTTCAACAGCAGTCAACAGGAGTTGCATTTTTGCCTGCTGTGATGGTACTGTCAGCCAAATCCTATCACACACCTGCCCACAGCGCAGAAAGATGCAGCTCATTGTTGCCTTTAATGGAAAACAAGAAGTATATGAGCAACCACAACATAATTAACTGGCATATTGCTAAGCCTGCTCTTGGTTATTCGCTGTGACAGAGCTAAACGGTGTGAAAGCTCAATTTCCCCCACAAAGCCTCCACAAGCTGTCCTGGACCAATCCTGCTGAAAAGACCATCTTAGATTAGCATGAATTAACGCACTGATTCAGGTTGGTTTATGCTGGTTTGCTGCTGGTCTAGCTGATGGTTTTGCATAGCTATGCTTGTCACCGACAGAACTTAGTGTAATAATAAATAATGATTGTAATTTTAATGGTAAAACACTATAAATATGCTACAACAAAAACCTAGATGAACAATAAGTTATTTACTCTGTACGGGGGAAGATTTATAGATCTAATGGGGCATTTCATGTAGCCTGTTTTACAGTATTATACAGTTAAATGAAGAGGTTTTGGAATAATAATAATAATAATGATAAAACATCTTATAGACACAGTAAAAAAAATATATTAGTATTTACCTGTGCTTCTATGTATTAGTATTTACCTAGTTATAAGTAAAACCACACATTGGCATTATATAATTTAAATAAAAATATGATTTTTTTTTTTTTTTACTGTAAATGCAATTAAACTGTAATACTTCAAATGTTGCTACCACAGCTTCGGTTATTAATTAATTAATTTTTTTACATAAACTTTCAACTATTTGAATGAAAATATGAATGAAAAATATCTTGGTTGTATAATGTTCCTTAAAAATAATACAAATATTGTTATTACTTTAAGAACGACATTGTAGTGTACAATGATTATATATTTCTCTCATAATTTCTTCAAGTTAAACCAAACTTTTATTTTGGCAGCTTGTTGTGAATACATTTGACTTCCAGTGTGTAGTTTTTCTCAAATGAAAATTGAAAACTCTCATGAACTGTCAGAACTTTTTTTTTTTAAACCAAACGTTTCACAGATATTTTAAAGCACGTCGAAGATCAAATGAGTAATTTTTGTTGCTCTGAACAGAACTGCAGAAATAATGACTGTTTTTGACACTGTCTTAAGAACTTCTTTTTCAGATTTAAATGAGTCCGCTGTATCTTTTTATGTGACTGACTAATTCTGTTATCACGTTTTCTTGTCAAGGCATTTTTCTTGTCAATTGCCAGTGAATAGAATCATTAATTTAAGATTAATGTGTACATCACTATTGATGGAGCAAACGTTTCTGTGTCTGTGGGATACCCAAACAAACAGAACAAGGTTTTGATAGCATTACAGAGCCACAGACCTGAAATAATACTAGACAATCTGTGACTGCAATGTCCGTATCACACAAGCCTGTGTGTGCGACAAGAATAAAAATCCCGCCAGATCTAACAGTAAATTAATTTAACTTTTTTTCCCCCACTGCTGATTCCATTTGTACTTAGAAACAAGCATCACGGTCATTATATATCCACTCCGATATCTCTAAAGCTCATTTGAATTTGTTATAGATCATTAAATATGACATTATAGCACTTTCATGCGAGAGCGCTGTCTGTTAAGTCACCAGCATCCAAAACAAAGCATTTTCCATTGGTCCTCTCAGCAGGACGTTGCTGGATACAAGCTTATCCACTGAGCTGGACCGACGGGAAGTTCTCTTGTTGACTTTATCGTTGGCACTGCGATATAGGTCAGAGACGCTCGCTCCCCGAGTCTGCCGTCAGCTGATTATGTCAGATTAATTTCATATGGACCTTTGAACGGTCTCTCCTTTGATGTGCTTTGATTCACTGAGATTTATTTATTTGACTCAGTGCGCTCGTCTCGCACGGACCACGATAGCATGACGATAAAGGCCCGAGCATTAGATCTGTGGGGTGCCGCTCTGTATTTCCCCTCGACAAATCCGCAGAAGTTCCAGTCTCTCGGTCCTCCGCTTGGATGACAGCCTGAGCTCTCAGACGGAAGAGATGGACGGCTCACCCTCACAATACAGCTGCAGGAAGGACGGAGAGAAAGAAGGACAGAAGAGGATACAGACAGCGAAAGAATGAAATAGGGGGAAGAGAGAGAGACAGGCCGAGAGAGAGAAAGATTGATTACTTCAGGGCTTGACACAAGCTGGCACCCATCAGTAATCCTTCAGTGACACCCTTCCGCTGTCATGAGCTCAAAGTCTGGAGCGCTCTCTAAATCCTACACATACACTTTAACACTCTTAGGAATGGCAGTCTTTCTCTGTTCTCCTGGGCTTCCTGTGACTGACAAGTGGAAGAGGAGTGACTTTGAGGAGTTTAGGCTAAATATGATGAGCTTTTCAGCAGGACGCTTAGACGCTGTCACAGATGAGCAAAGTAGGAAATTGGCGTGCATCTGTTGCTGTGTCGGGAGAAACGTCAGGCTTCGGTCTGTGCTTATCAGCTCCTGGAGGTGTCCTGTGTGTCTGATCCAAGCGCTCAGGAATTCTGTTATGCTGGCTTGCATCGTCCGCTCAGGCCCTGTTGGGACTGTAGAAGCTAGAACTGTAGTATCTTGCTGCAAAAAACAACCTTTTCTATTCAAGGAATTTGTTAGAAAATATATCTATAACCTTTTTTAGACATTGTAGTATTTTTTAACCTAGTTTTGTCTATCTATCTATTGTCATCTAACTATCAAAGCCATTTACTGTAAGTAGGACATGCTAAAAATATGCTGGACAACAACATGTTTCATTTTGTTTGCAATCTATCAATATGTGCAAAACATTTTAGGACATTATTCTAATTCTTTTACATTTCCATAACTGTGAAACATAACTGACAGCTTTCTACAGTCATATATTTATACTGAGGTTGAGTGTTTTTTTTTTTTTTCTTGCTTTACTGATATGCAAATATATATTTATGTATAGCAGTTGCCTTTATGATAACTGGGAGAGCTGATTATAAGATGGATATTTTTGTGTCCAGTTGTTATTTTTTAATGTTATTTTTCTACTATTTTTTATGATTTATTTGCAGTTTATATTATATTGTATTTATTTAATATACATTAATAAGCATGAATTTGTCTATATTTATATATAATATATTACAATACAAACTGACTACACCAGCTGAGCAATTTCCATTAGTGTAGTTTTCCCCAGTCCAGATTCACACTGAGTCATATATTTTTTTCTGCTATGGTATATTATTAAAATAGTAATCATATTTTCTAGTTTCAACTTTATTTATATTATATTTATGTATACTATAATAGACATTTGCTGCACTAGCTAAGCAACCACCTTTTAGACAGTTGGAAATGCTAATAAATGCATATTTTCAGTCTTCATTATTTTTTTTTTTAACTATATTTATATTGTATGTAATATGTCACATTGCATTACAATAGGAATGTGCAGCAGCTGAGTAATTGCCCTTGGGAACGCTAACGGATAGCTTTCAGCAGGTACTATGGATCTCTTTGATCTGAGTCTGATCCCCCAAATCATCCCTGCACTCCGTCCCAAAGTCCTCCTTCTTACACATCAAACATCTCTGGAACTTTTATTTTATTTGCTGCAGTGTCTCTGGACAGTACTTCCCGTTAGCGCCCTGACTCTTTCCCTTCAACAGCCCACATAACACACACTCGCTAGGCCAATAAGAATCATTGAGCCATCTTTCTACTATCCTCTCCTCCTGGACAGATCCTCACAGTGGAGCGGTTCAGATTGATTGGCTCGGTATTGATCAGAACATGTGCCGGGGCTAAAAGCGAAAGGGATGGTTCTGTGCACCCCACGGCTTAATGGAGAGGAGCCCAGTCTAGCCTGGCTCTTTTGATCCACCGAGGATTAGAGGAGATTGCTGTGTACGAAAGCAGGAAGATGCTGGTCCATCAGACGGCTCGTCCAGCAGACGTGAGCGGAATGAGTCGGTGTGTGGCGCCAGCTTTACCCGTGTGTTTGTGAACACGTGCGAAGAGCTTTCACTTCACATCATCCAGATGCAGAAAAGCATGTCGCTGTGCTTTCGTGAGCCGTGTGACTTCTTCTATACCTCATTTCAGGATTAATTACCCATTTGAACAGACAGCTGGAGGATCTGACCCATGTGCTGTGTAAACACTCCTGGATTGTTCTATATTCTGAGCATGGACATCCACTGAAGAGCGTCAACTACACCCTGATGAGAGCTGGCTCGTCGGTGGATTCAGTCTGTTTTCTCAGCTACTTCAACATGGCTGATTAATATCATGCTGCAACGTGCAGGAAAACATCTCGTCGTCTCGTGTTTGTTTGTGGTCCGGCGACGATGACTCTTAAACAATACTGTTATTGCCAACTCTATGTGTGACATAGATTAGTCAGAAGCAGAATGCAGTTTGTGAGAAAAAAATATGTGGCTGTAAGTCAGTTCTTTTCAGTGAATCAAAAATGCACAGCCTGCGCAGTTCAGTTAATGAGCCAATGAGTTCATGGAGTTGGTCGTACTATAGTGAATCAAAAACAGTACAGTAGTTTGTTTCTTAAACGAATCACTTCTTTTTAGTGAATCAAAGATGTACAGATTCTTGAAAAAATGAGTCTATCAGATTGTATTGGAGTGGATCAAAAACGTATAGCATGTCCACTAAATGGAAAGTATTAAATAATGTTTTCATTAATTGAAATAAAGTTAAAATAAAATAAAATATAAATAGTAAATGCAAAAATGTAACTAAAAGAAATGTTGTTTTAGTGTAGGATAAACAAAACTAGGTGCTAAAATTTCTAAAATAGAAATAAGTATAATATATAATAATAGTAAGTAAATTTATAATAATAAAATATATAATAATAAAATAATAAAATGACAAACACACTTAAAATTACTAACTTAACGTAATCTAAAATGAAAATTAAATTTACAGATAGATAGATTATTTATTTATTAGGGTTTTTTATGCTTCAAATGCTAATATATTAGAAAAAAACAGATAGATAGATAGATAGAATATAAAAATAATATTATATAAAATATTAAATACAAAACATAAAATAAATAAAAATCTCAAAATATATTACAAAAAAAACTTTAACTTTGTATAGAATATAAAAATAATGATGTAATAAAATGATCACATCATTTGCTAGTGAAATACATTTCTTTTAATATTTCTTCTCCAAAAGTACTAAAGGAATAATTAATGAAACTGAATCAAAGAAGGATGATAAAACAGAAATATATACTAGAAAATATAATAAACAATCACAAATGTTCAAAGATGTGCAAAACTTTGTGAATGACTAGTGAAACTACCTGTGTGGCCTAGCAACGAAAGACAGAAAGAGTTTTTAAAACTTTTGATGACTAACAGTCGTAATTTTGTGACTGTCCGGTGTAACTTGTGCAGAAACTACAACTTCACTTTTCAGTGTGTGTGTCATGTTTATTACAGCTATTTTGAGAAGGCAGGAATAAAGAAACTCTGATCAATAATCTCAGCTTGATATTCACAACAGTGAGTCTGAGGGAAGTTGGTGCGAACAAAAAAAAAAAAGTTGGGGCTGGCCTTTCAATAATTAAGACAGATTTGGGAAAGAAAACATCTCGGAAAGAACGGGTAAGAGCGGGTGCTTTGATAATATCCCGCTGATTCATAAAACATTCATACACTTTTCATTCTCAAACTTGTCAGTCAGATCTCGGCACCTTGTTCTCTTCTTTTGATATGCAGGTCTCTGAGGCTGTGTGGGCTCTACCAAGATCTATAATCACAGCTTTGAGCCCTTTTCCAAATCTATTTGATGAAAAAAAAAATCCATTTAGAAAATAAAGGATCAAACGATCATTATTCACAATAATGTAGTCGCCTTTAAATGCAAATGCAAAAGGTTATCCCTGCCCTTTGACTCGGAGAATATCCCACGGCATATTATTTTATGAAGTGCACTGATCCCGCGCAGAAAAGCTGCCTGCGCTACGGTAGACGGGGGAAAGGACCCGGGGGTTTAGCCACAATCTGATTTACTTTCATCATGTCGCACGCTGTGAGATAGGCACTTAAAGTGATGAAGCAGAGCGTCAGGTTTATGTTCCTCACGGCGCTCGCGCAAATGACTCGTGGCATGTGATCTACGCCACAACAGCCTGTAAGGGGCTGCAAGAGCGTCAGATAGTCTCCCAGGCCTGATTAAGGAGCCGTACGACATATCTGAATATCTTATATAGAAAAAAACACCTTTGTGGATTAGTAGTGTACAACAGGAACCATGGGAGTCGAGTGGGTGGGGTTGCTGAAGGCAGAACAGTTTGCAAACCTTCAACAGCTTCGGGCTAAAACAACTGTGTTCTTTACAGGGGTGCCAAGCATACAGTGCACACAGAAGTCGGCCTTGCGTGATCAGACTCCTCACTCGGCTGAGAGATAGAGCTCGGTGTGCCGGAGCTGCTTGGCACTCTTTTCTTTCTCTTGGAATGATCTGGTTTTCATCAGCTCTTCCGCCGGTGAGATGGCCCAAAGAAAAGCTGTCATCTTTCAGCTGACAGGCCATCCTCAACAGAAGCTCTGAGTGAAGAGGTGTGTCTGTGTCCTTCTGTGCCTTTTTAAAGTGCGAATGAAAAAGTCGAGGGGAAAGGCGAGAGTCTGGATGAGAAGAAATCTTTGCTTTGTGTTAGCAGTACTGCGGCCAGCTCTCCTCGTGAAAAGACCAAGACTGCTGGTTACCAGCGTATGATTTTTCTTTTTAAAAATATGCTTTGAAAGAATATATTGCTTTATACTTAATTGCATGTTATTTGCAATTAAATGAAAATGTATTATAGTTAATATTTATACTGAATGCACCCACTCAATTAAGCCTTAAATACATCTTTGCAATTACTTTACTTTGTAGTTACTTCAATTGTCAAAGGAGCAAGCTATAAGCCCTGGCCATGTTTTGACATTGTGATATTTCCTTTTATGTTTATAGAGATTTCTTTTTATGTTTATAGAGTGGTCATACTGTAGCATTTATGGCTCAGGTGTCTGTTGGATTTTAGAATAGTATTATATTTCTGCCATATACAGATGCAGTACAAAAAAAGAGAAAAGAAAAGAGTACTATGGAGGCATGCTATTCTGAATTCAGTCATTCTGTTTTTAGAGAAGATATTTGGATAAAGGATAATGGGATGATAAAGGACCACAAGCCTGGAAATAGATTTGCCCGAAGCGGTATTGCACCATATGCCTGAGTTCTGCCCACAAGGCTATGGCTCCAACTCAAAATGAATTTTAATAATAATAAAAAAAAAAGATATAATTTATTCTTATCATAAAAGATTTGTATTCAAGTCAATGAATGTATAAAATGCATTTTTAATATATTTAAGAATAAATAAACATTTAGGACAAAATAATGAGCAGTGCATTGCCCCACTGGTCAGCATGTGCAAAAAAAAGAGAGAAATGAAAATAGTTTGCATTTTATTTCTGACCAAAATCACTTGAATGCACATCATAGTGATTATGGTTTTCAAACTCTTAAGTAGGAACTTCTCAGGAGGACAGCACAAGCATCACAAATTCTGCCATTCCAAGTGGTCCTCCTCCTTATATTTTTAACATAACTACATATTTAAGCTCAGCACTAGCGCAGATGTTATGTTGCCAAAAACATGATCTCAGAAAACCCCCCTCCCAATCAAAGTCTTAGATCCCAATTGATCTCTCAGTGGGATTGACAGCTTGTAAGCATTTGTCAGGCGCTCACATTTCACTTGTTCGTTACGACCCTTGGGGGGAGGCCTTGCTTAGTATGACTAACCGCTAGTGCTCAGAAGTCGCCGGTCAATAAAGACAGACGCCGACCATATTCACAACCTGTAATTACAATATGCCATGCACACGACAGCAGCGTCTCCGCTCTAATTAGCCTCAGGTGCATGGACTCTATTCAGACTCGTGTCTCGTAGAACTTTCTGGATTCTCTTCAAAATGCGAGGTGCGTTGCATTCCCAGCCGGTGCCCAGGTTGAGTCGACGTCCCGGGGTCCTGACCTCGGCAGCTCTTTGTTCCGCCCCGTCCATTCGTTGTGGGTAACTGGTGTGCATGTGTGGGCGAATGTAGGCGAAGAGTGGTTCTGAATCTTTAAAGAGCCCGGCGTCTGCCTCTCATGTTTAGCACGCCGCTCATGAGCTAGTTCCCAGCAAGGTTCGGATATTTCAATTAAAAGTAAAGCTGAGAACTGTGGTTAAAAGCATGGAGGGACGTTATGCGCCACTGAACCCCCCTCCACCTCTTCTCCGACTCCGTTGTTGCAGAAACACAAAGGCTATTTTCGGAGCGCCAATGCACAGTGGGGCGAGCGGGCACGCCAAGCTGCTCGCCTAAAAGCACTCATGACTTTTTAATCTGTGGCTGAGGGGCTGTCGTCCAGCGGTTGCGGAGTAGACACAGGTGCTGGGGCGAAATAGAGGGATCAAACCCTCGCCCGTCGCATCAGCTCTGTCAGAGAGCGAGAGCGGGCTAGAGAGGTGAGGATCGGGAGCGAGGGTGGTTGGAGTTGCGAGAAGGAGCGAAAGTGTTAGATTAGTGCATTTCAGAAGTTACTCGCAACAGGAAATGGCTGATAAGGAGACCGAGAAACGGAGGAGGACAAAGGATAGAGGACTGTCAGACAGAGATACTTTGCATCATCTGACTAGTGAACAGAGGGAGAGAGAGAGAGAGGACAAGATGAGGACGAGCCAGCCGTCTCCTGAGAAAACAAAATGATATCTCTTCCAAAAAGAGCACACAGGCAGACAGTCTCATGGGCGTCATTCGGTATTAACCCATCTCTGTGTCTGATTCATCTCTGGCACCTGTTTTCACCATATGCATTCTTCCGCGCGCAATAATACAAAACAAATAAATATGTTTATGGCATTCTCGCCCTGTCTGTTTCAGTTATGGCATTTCAATTCAGAAAAGATTTATTGAGTTTGAAAAGCCGCATTCAAAAGTGATCGTCAGAGAAGGCCTGATGAATTATGTATGCTTGACGTTGAACTCGCCCTATGAGAAGTGCAAAATGGTGTTAGTATTCGAAGTAGTGTGCATACAATGTCAGGGGTGAAAAGGTAATAGGCCATTGATTCTGAGAGCCTACGAAGAGCAGTTTGAAAAATGTATTTCCGTGGGCTTTTTAAAACGGCTGGTGCTCTTTTTGAGCCACTTATGTGTGGACTGTCACAGCAGTAATCATTTCAATTTTGTCTTAAGTTCTGATGATTCTGATGTGAGCCCAATAAAGCATGCTTTCTGCCATGTGGCAGCTCTTATCTGAAATCAAAATGTAATTTAGTCTATCTGAGAAAATGCTCATAAATAAATCTGAATGTATTAATATAATCCAGTGCGGTGAAGTATGCATGACTGTGTTTAAGTGATTCTAATAAAATTCTGAAGCGTTTAATGCCGGTTTAAAATACCAATGCGCTACTCACCACTGTGACGCCAATATTCCCTAATGGGTTTCATTTAAATATGTTCATTTGCGATTTTCTCCACCAATTCATTTCTATCTCGGATATTGTAGACGGAGATTATCCCTGGGATTACAATGTTGAGGGGGGTGAGGCAGGGTAAAAGAGACACTCTCTATGTGTATTTACCCGCAGCTTAGTGATGCAGATGTAAAAAAAAAGTGGGTCTCACATATGCAAAATAAAACCTTGACAATATCAGCCCAGCGTCGCCCATCTGGCTTCCTGTCGGTTTGTCATTTGCTAATATTCATTTCCAAATGTGGAGAGCTAACAGACATTTACGATGCAAATCGTGGGCCATAACTCTTGTCAGTGTGGCAAGCAGCATTAATCCGCCAAATCACTCATCCCGGCTGGTGCCAGAAACATTAGAGCCACCGACTCTGATAGTGGGAATCTACTGCGCTTTGTGATGTTTGTTTGTGTCAGCTTGGTAAAGGCCACTGGGTACGAGGTCAGTGGTCTTTTATGGGTACTCTGTTTGGTGCTGGATTACAAATGATAGAAAATCATTCAGTGGTATTTTCGGACTTCAAAAAATATACTAATTTCATTGTAGCACCAATAACGAAATTAAGCATTCTCTTACTTTTTGTGTTCATTAAGCCTTCAGTTAGCACTTTTGATCAGTTAGTGCAATATATTATTATCTTTACAGTTTTTGTCAAGAATTAAAGGTTTAGTTCCCCCCCAAAAATTAGAATTTTGTCATGAATTACATCTTTGGAACACAAATTTAAATATTTTTGATAAAATACGAGAGCTTTCTGACCCTGGATCAGGGGTTCAATCCTAAAATTAAAGACTGACACCACAGAGAATAAATTCTTAAATAAAGTCATTATTCTTGTTTTCTTTCCACACAAAAAGTGTTGTGTCTTCATAAAATTAAGGTTGAACCACTGATGTCACATTCACTTTTTAACAATGTCATTACTACCTTTCTGGGCCTTCAACATGGTAGCTGCATTGCTGTGTATACAGGGTGAGAAAGCTCTCAGATTTCATCAAAAATATCTTAATATGTGATCAGAAGAAGAACAAAGGTCTTACGGGTTTGGAACAACATTAGGGTGAGTAATCAATGACAGAAGTTTTTATTTTTGGGCAAGCTAACCCTGTAAGAGTTGAGTTTTTTCACCAGTCCAGCTTATCAGTGATATAGACAGTCACCTTGGGCCTGCTGAGATTCATAATAAATGAGTTGGTAATTGAAGGAAAATGCTAGTGAAAATGCTAGTGTACAGTAGAAGTGAGAGACAAACTGTGACAAAACTGTCAGTCCAACTTTAATCGATGGATTGAAGAAATCTAGTTGTGTTTTGCCATGCTGCTCTCCTCATTGAATCTAAAATATAATTTAATGTGTTGAGCAACATTTATGCATGTTGTGTGGAGGGTGATTATTTTTAGCACTTTCTCTGGGAACCAAAGAATCCACTAGTCACGTTGCAGTGGTTCTAGTTTTATTTTAAGATTATTTCTGCACTGGTGGGGCCCATTTTAATGATCTCGCCAGGGGCCCCCACAGAGGCCAGATTATGGTCCTGCAAGGCTCTAGGGCACCTGCCTCTTTAAAGTCCAAAAACTGGAAGAGAAAAAAAAGCATTGCAAATGTGAGAAATAAAAAGTAGCAGTCAAGTAGAGTTTTGAAGTTGCAGTTACAAGAATAAGCACATACAGTATATGAGACAACAGTATACTATATACAGTAAGTTTAATTTCTTCGTTTAATTTGCATTGTGGCAAGTCAAGATTTCCAGGTGTTCAAGAGCCTCCTTACAGCTGGAGGCCCTTGATAACTAGAGGCCCTGAGGCATGGGTCCCAATGGCCTTAATCTGTCATTTGGGTGAGAGGATTTGAGTATGGGAGATTATTATCATTAACTCAACCTTCTGAGTTCTCACTAAAATGTTTAACTGATGTAATGAATGGTAGAAAGGGAAAAATGAAATGGTTGTGTCTTTAATTTTAATATTGTTATTTCCATCCCTCTGGGATAAAGCTGACGTTGTGTGAGAAGTAAAATTGCTGTCTCTATAATTCTCTCTCTCACTCATTTACTGTTTATCTCCCTATTGCTTGCTCTCTCTTTCTCTTTCTTTGTCTCACTCTACCTTTCTCTGTCTTTTAAGAGCTTCTGAATATTTATAAGAGGATGTCAAAAATAGAGCTAACCTTGATTTTACTTTCACAACTTCAACCCTGCATTGAACCTCTCAGGCTGCAGTTTCCAATACTCTTGCATATAAATTGGATTTGTTAGTAGGAGGTTGCCAGTGTGACATCTGGGTGGGGTGGAAAGTATTTTCCCCCCTACAGCAAGGTTTTTGATTCTCACCTTTGCTGCGGGAAAAGAGACAGACATTTCACAAAACTGGTGATTAAACATCACTACAAATGTTTTAGAGTTTAGTCTGAAAGACAGAAAGATATGTCAGTAGAGCCAACTGTTGCCCTACAGAAAAGTTCTATGTCGTTCACCTCAAACAAAACTTTTGCTTGCTGTTCACAAAGTTTTCCTTTTTGTATTTATGTATTTAGTTTGGTTAATTTGATTCTGCTTTAAGCCAGTGGTCCCCATTTGGTTGGTTAACTAGACTGTTCAGTGAAAACAATGCTAATTGATAATAATAATAATAATAATAATATCTAATCATCTAGCAAAATAAATATGCTTATTAGCTTATTAGCAGTCCCATATCAGTTTATATCAGTCATATTCACCTCCCCATGCTAACTTGATTAATGCTAGGATAATATTTAAACTAGTGTTTATTCCATTAGTTTGTTCTATGCTGATAAATCACGCTGCTTTACATGCTTTAGTTTGTGCATGCACAAAATTGTTAGTTTTTACATATTATAAAGCCCATTTCAATTAATGGGTATTCTAATTTATTTGAGTGTTTAATTTATTGACATTGCTTTAAACCACTAGAATAAAGCACAATCAGTGCCTGAATGTAAAATCTGGTTCCAGTAAAAAGGTTTAAAGGAATACTGTTGTTTACCCAAATCTTTAAATGCAAAGTCGTAATGGTTTTGTTGTTCAGAACACAGAACAATACTTGAACAATGATGGTGATCATTGACTACCATTGTATGGACACAAATTGGTAAATTATCACTAAGGTTCCTAAAGAATTTTAGTTTTCTCAGGTTACTTGTAAAAAAAAAAACTATTTTCATAACATTTCCAAAGACCCATAAAAGTCAGCAGATTCCATTTTGTGCCTGATTCTGGTGTAAACTCAATCAGGAAAACTGTCGTTTTCTCGTTCCTCCTGGATAACATTAATGTGACATACATTCATTTGATGTCTGAAAGCAGTCATTAAGCCCAGCAGCTGTCCTCAAATTCTTCACCCTTATGCGGGGCAGACAACGAAAATCCTCACTCATTTAAATAAATCAGTTAACATGCCCATCACCACATATTTCACTTGGCCAGACTCTAACCTGTGCTGTTGAAATCTATCCCTGTGACCAGGGCACATGAATTTAAACCACATTCGTCTGCAGTTCTTACAGCAAAATGCTGATCCCAAGCAGCCTGCACCACAGTTCTTGCCCTCTCCCGTGTTTGTATAACCAGATGCTTATTTAGTCTATTTTTAAAGGTGTGGTCAGTCTTACTTCAACTCCAGAATTCCAGGAAGTTTATCTATACGGGTGCCATGTTAACCACAAGCACGGAGCAGATTCCAGACGCTGCTGCTTTATGCTGACTACAGAGGTTAATTGCACCCACCCTCACATGCAAGACCATCGCCGACCACTATTGTGTCCCGGCAAACACAATAATTAGTGTGCTGAAAAGAACTCCTCTCTCCTTTTGTTTCTGTGCAGTCCCTCTCAGCTACTGATGCACAATATCTGGGTAATTGAGAAGCGAGATGAGATTCAGCGAGGAGACATGTAAGATGTGTGAGAACAATGTCATTAGCATAATGTCTGAGTGTTTGGATCCGTATCTGTGCTCCGTTCCACCGTCCAGCACGGTCTGCGCCTACATCTGTGCCCAAATGCCCACCACTTCTAGACAGAGCTGGCTGTGGTAGTCTAAACACAGCTACAAGGTTCCTGCTGGAATAGAACTCTCGGAATGATGGAGGTCAGGGGTCAGCGATGAGGTGTTTAGGGATGTGGAGTGCTTACTCTCTGTGAATTGGGACTGCAGCTGGAAGTGGGGTCACTGAGTGTCACAGGGGAGGTATAATTACACCATCTCTGAGAACACCAACAGCCCTATTAAGAAGAATGATGGGGGAAAATGGTGGTCAAAAAGGTCTGTAGGAAGTGTGTGCATGTGTGTAATGGAGTGCCATTAAACACTGTAGACTATCAGCAGGCTGAGATGAGAAACTGCTGTTTGTATGCTTAAATTGTTGTGTATGTTCTCAAACACAAAAGTTCTTGTTTGGTTGCCTCGTTTCAACTCCCCATGTGTCTTGCTTGCTCCAGTCACAAAGTAGTTTATTTTTCCTACTTTTGTTACGAGCTTGTGCTCCCAGATGTACGGCCACTGTGCAGTTTTTAGCCTCAATATTGTTTTGTCCTCTGTGAGGACACATTCTGTCTCTCTTACCCAGAGCGTTGATGCTGCTCTGTTTCAAGTCACTCAGATGTAAAATATGGCTGACGTATCCTTGATAGTGCATCCTTCGCTGTCCCTCCAATACGAAACGCATGTGACTGATGTTCTTAATGCGAACCGTGTTGTGCACCCTCATAACAAATAAATAAACCAGTGTCCAAGCCGAGCCCTGTCTCCTTTGGCACGCGGACCGCTGTAAATGTAATGAAGGCGGATGGTAATTCTTCTCTCTGTCAAAGCCATGCAGCCATTAGCATTTACATCCAGCCCTGCCATTCACTCAGTCACCTCGCGGCGCTCTAGCCAGCACACGCGCAACGATAAGAATCACAATCAGCGGCCTTTCCGCACACATATATTACAATGCCTGCCTCCAGATACAATGCAGAGCTCCTGACTATTAACAAGTGCGCTATCTGTGCAACACAGGGGTTTCAGGTGTAGGGGAGGGGTTGGAAGAAAGCGGGAGGAATCCGACAGCTTGTTCTGTGCTGTTGGAGTGTCAGTATCTCTAAGGCCCAGTGAAATGACTGCTCGAACAGATGGGGCCTAGGCCGTCCTTTCCATTTGAAATGATTGCCTCGGATGCCATTTAGTCGCGAAGAATGCAATGTGTGATTTCCTGCAGGGGAGCCTAAAAGGGCGTATCAGCCCGTAATTACACTGCATGTTTGTCATTTTTGTGTTTGTTTGTTTGTTTTTTGACTCGTTCTTTTGCGAGCCTGGCATTAAGTGAGCGAGGTTTTGGACAGTGCCATGTCATACGTCCAGGTGCTCTACCATAATGGAGCCAGTGAAATAATAATGTGTGGATGGAATGCTTTCCCACCACCCCATCAACTAATTAGGATCTAATTATCCAGGCAAGTGTAAACAATCGCAGCAGATGGCAGAATGCGCAGAATTAACTCTAATGACCCGGGGCTCAGTGGAATTCTCATTTCGATGCCTTTGTTTGTTATTTTCCTCCATTATTCTTTGCCCTACTTTCTAAATACAGTTTGTAGCTGCCTCTCCGTGCCATGCCAGAGTGCTTTCCTGCCTCCGATCTTTCTTCTTTACACTTCGCTGATGTGTTTGCATGCCTTCAGCTTACATGATGTAATTTATCTTCGCAGTAAGATCAAGTGAATTTGTAGCTCGCGCTCTCATTTACCGGTTTTGTTTGCCACCTACCTACTTGCATTAAATTAGATGGGAAGACAGGCTCTGAGATGTAGTTCTCTATAAGTAGGCACATAATTACAGCACACACACCATTAAAACTTCAGTGCTCCCTCTGCTTCGCTCCAAAACTCACTACTCAAGTCCATCAAAACAGTATCTGACTTCACAGAGTCCACTGGATGAAGAGAGAAACACGCAGTCGGGGCAACTGATTGGGATTCTCAGAGGCATTGACAGAGAGGTGAAAAATAGATGTGGATGAAGTATGAGGGTGCACGGCATCTCATTAATTGATGGTTGGCGTGCACAGTTGCTTCCCCGTGTTGTGCCAAGCGCTCTGGTGCCTAATTAATCTCATGGATATCAGAGACACGTCCCAGGGCGCATGCATCCCCTGGTGTTGAGTCAGAGCGAGATTGAGAACCAGAGAAGGAGAAAGGCAGATGAAGCAGGAGGGAGGGAGAGTAGAGAGAGGTGGGGAAAGATGCAAACAGAGGTGAGTGGAAAGAGTAGTTATAGAGGGAAATGCAAGGAGACAGCAAATGCAGAGCACCAGAGCCTGTGACGAAGTGGCAGGGAAAGAAAAAGTGACAAAAGGTAAGAAAATAGATAGGTGTTGAGAGAACGAGAAGGCGGGGGAAGAATGTGTGCTGGCATTGTGTCGATGCCGCCTTCAGGAGGCTGTGCTCGGATAATTCAATCTGCCGACCATTGACTGCCCCCCATTCTGCCTTCACTCCTAATTAAATCTCTATTTGATAGCTCAATGCCGCCTCTAATTGTGTTTGAGTTACGTCACTGGTGCCCGCAGCCCCCTGGATCAAAATCGCAATGCCGTGCTACATTACACCTCAATTAATCGCATCAATTACACATCCATTAACCCGCGGCAACCTACTCATACTGCAGTCATAGACAGATGTGCTGAGAAAACCTGAGGAGCTAATGAAATTCAGAGCTATGAGAGACTGCAAATTACCCCACCGATTGAATTGCAACAGAAGTCAAACAAAGTAATTCTGAGTTCCTTTATTATTCTACGCCTCATTCAACAGACCTGTGGTGCTTTTCAAAGAAAGACAACAACAGTAAAATAAAAGCTTTTTCTCTCTTTCTTGGTGCTATCACAATCTGCCTAAACAAAAGAACCCTGCTGAAGCGCCCACCCTTGTGCCTCACCAGACATAAATACACCAACATATACTGTACGCAGTAACGTGGATAGGAAGGCTGAATGTGACGGTGACCAGAGTCCTGCGGCCACGCTGCTGTTGCATCTGTGTTTGTCTTAATGCGGCAACATGCTTGTTTGGCCTGAAGGGTAATGGGGCTCTTCACCTTGCTGCCAGGGTGGAGGGCACTTTGCACGCTTGGAGAGTTGATGAAGTGTAAATCGGCAGGGTGCCGGTTGTCACCGTGACAACCGCCACTGAAAGAGAGTGACAGATCAGGCTGACCTTCAGCATGGACCAGGAGCACCGAGCAGGATTGTTCCTGTGCCAGTCTCGTACACTCACCTGGTCCAGCAGACAGACAAACACATACACTGACTAGGGGCTAGGGGCATGGCTACTACAGGCACTACATCAAGTGCTGTGCTCTTTTTGGCAAAACAAATCCGAGGTGACCATTACCCCAAGGTTCTACAATGATTCAGGAAAGGGCACCTCTTATAAAACACTTCGAAGCTAGAGGTTGCCTAGAACTTGCATCCACTTATTCTAAGCCTTTGTGATGGGAAAAGCAGGTTTGGCTAACATGCTTATGCACAGGTGCCAGAGGATTACGCAGAAGGGGACATGGCCCCTATCGTGTTGGAATAAGGTAGGGAATGGCAGAACAAATGTTCTGCCCGAGCCCCAAGAGTATGATCGCGTGCCAGCATGGTGCAGTGAAAGCTCTGAGGGGCATGCTTTATGGATCCCGGCTGGTGCCTGTGGCCTTTGTCTCAGAGCTATTAAAATTCTGTGTGTGCAGCCTGAGTGGAGCGTTGCCATTCGAGGTTGGCTGTCAGGTTAGTGGAAGTGCTTCTTTGTCGTTTCTAAGGTGGCTAGTGGTGGCAAGGTGGATAAGGGCAAAGCAGAATGATGGTCTCGACCCGACCAAGCATGAAGAGAACATTAACCGCCCCCTGACTCCAGCCAGCTCAGCTTGCCCACCGCAGGGCTCCTCCACCGCAGAGGAACCTCCCCTAGGTTCTCCATCTGGACCAATAATCCACGCCACCCAACACCCCCACACAAAAAAAAACATACAGTGGGTGGAAGGAACCTCAATATAGCAAACTTCCTTCACCTAGTGCTCGCTGACATGCTTATCTTCTGCCGCCCGCCCTATGAAGATCAACACAAAAAAGCACCTTCCTTTAGTTTTATCTTTTTCTTCCAGTTACGAACCACAGGGATCCTGATGAGAAACGGCACCTGCGTTATGGCTCATTAAGGCTGAGTTTAGCATCATCCTGACCTGGGGTTTCTTTCTCTCTGTGGGCACGCTCTCCTGCGGACCTAGCCCGCCCACTCAGAGCAGGATTTTAGAGAGTGAGAAACAGAGCTGCTTAACCCTGCCTGAGCCCCAGCAGATCAAAGCCTGGCGCTCAAACAGTGAAGAGGCCACAGGCACTGACTGACATTCTCATTACAATATGGAGATCGCTCTCAGCACTAAGAAGCTTCCTGTGTGAGGACAATGTCAGACCTCTGCGAACTAGTCTGTGCTCTGCCTCCATTTCATGCTAACATAACCTTTCGTCTGACATAATAGGAACCCATGGGAGTGAAATTTTAACCGCATTGTGTACTCGGCCACAAAGACCCTGTTCTTTTTTTTTTTTAGCCTAAAACAACACAGCTGCTCTCACCCTTTTGAGAACTCTCGACCACGAACATTAACGGTTTTGACAAACAGCATAACTTTCTTCAGAAGCAGTTTGAAATCTAAGGTCTTGGTTCTGCCTCACTCAGAGGAAAATTGTGCAGAGGTTCTCAGTTTTGTTTAAAAAAACCTCTCAGTGTTTTTCCTAAAATTCCTTAGAAAAAAAAACGCACACACACTTACACACATGGGGCAATTGGTAAAATACAGTAAGACTTTAGAGCAGGGGTATTAGCCACTAATAGCCACGAATAATGTAGTCCTTGCCCCAGGCTGTTTAGGAAATAATCGTTTAAAGTTTCAGCCACCTAAGAAAACAAAATGGCAGCCAGCCTCTGCCAGCTGAATGTTTTGACATTGGACTAAACAAGCAATGAGTTATTACTACATTATTGTTAGCATCCATTTACCTTTCAGCAAGGACTATTTCTGTATATAAGTATATGCACCCACACACACATTTTTGTAAAACAGTCCTGTGTCTGTGGTATAGAGTATATATATAAAGACAGTATGGTACAGATTTATACAATAAAAACACATATTACAGATGATTGTGGTAATTTAGTAGAGAGTTTAATGAAAAGGATATAAATTGTCTGTACTATATTGAGTTTAGATTGAAATCTTTACAATTTGATTGCATATTTTGGTACCTTGGCAACCGTGGATGCAGTATAAGACATTGTTGAGTGGTATTTTTCACAGGAATAAATCTCTCCATTTTCTCTTCATTTAATTTGATTTTTATCTAGGAGAAACCATTGAGATATCAAAGAAACTCTAGATGAGACTTCACAAGATGGCACAAACAATCAAACAGCCAAACCGCACACTCGCACACATATGCGCAACCGTCCATCATATCGTCGTAGGGGGGATGCTGCTTTCAGCCAATCGATGTGGAGCCTGATTTTGCACCTGAGGTCTCTAATGGTGGTATGTTTATAGTGCGGCATTGCTAAGTGGATCAGCCTCTCCAATGGCTGTGCTGAATGGTAGTGCATTTACTGGAGGATAAAATGACTGTGGTGGCATGGTTGGCGAGTGGTGTGCACTCAGGGTGGGGGGTAGCGAGGACTGGTGGGGGGTGGATTTGAAATGACTGGCAGTCTATGTCTGCTCACAGAGAAATTGTTTTTAAGAGCCTGTTACCCAATGGCAATGATTTGGAGGGTTTTACCAGGCTTGATTAGGCCGAATACAGTTTCAGTCCTTTAGACAAAAATAATTACCCATTCTTCATGCAAGGAAGCATGTGGGTGAATGATTGTTTTTATAGGTACTTATGCATATGTACATGACCATAGCAAAAATAAAAAATGGAAAGATAGCAATAGATATGCTTTTCCCAGACAGTGTTATAAGTTGTCAGACCCTGAAAGCTGTTAATATGTATCATATACTTGTGTATATGTTTTTCTTTGTGTCCAAACTGAGTTTGTGCTGTATATGCTTGGTGCCGCACCCTAGAGGAGAGACTGCGTAACATGCCTCTTGGTGCACCTCGCAGCACAGAGAAATTAGCACAATGTTTAACAACCCTGCAACAGAGCTCCAGGGCTTGCTAGCTTATTGCCTCAATTAATACAAGCTTTAATTGGCTTTCCACAAACACAATGACAATCAGATCCATGTCACCTACAGAGAACGACTTGGTTGCGATCGATAGGTCCCATCATCTGCTCCTCGTGAGGGAAATGAAAGCACTTTGTCTCCTGGCTGAAGGCACCCGCATGCAGGGCTTTGTGTTTGTCTGAGAGTCTGTATAATCTGGCTGTTTTAGAAAGACTGAAGATGAATGGATTCCCCGGCACACTATAGCTCATTCTGTCAGGTTTGCAGGCGGAGCGACTGCATCTTAAAGTTATCTTCAAAACCTTCCCTCACTTAGCCCGTCAGGCCCCTGAAATTCTCACCTCACCCTCCCTCTATCAATACTTCAGACGTCTCCAGAGAGCGTCTCAGCATCACAACAGACAAATCGTTTCTTAAATTGTCTTATATTTTAAGAGGCCAAATTCAGTTTGTCAAATCACGTTTAGTTTTTCGTTCTTAATGGCTTCTTTTGCCTATGTTTCTGTCTGTCTCACTCACTCACGGCATGATGTGATTCAGCAGTGAGACATGTTTTATCTTTCTTTGTTGGTAGTAAACAACATCTCTTTCAAACAATCAGCCTGTTGAATATGGAGCCTGATGGGTAGTGTACAAGTTCTGACGTGTTGCCACTTTCTATAAATATCAAAATGCTTAAAGAAGGAAACAGTCACAGCTCCAACAGTAACTACAACCATCTTTAGATCTATTTCCTCTCCTCCCCTGCGGTCATCGGCTGAGTGAGGCCAGTCACGGTGAGGTCACTGTCTAAAACCTTCACACTCTGTGGTAAAATGTATTTCTAACATTCACCCAAACAACAGGATCCACTGGAATCTTCTTTATCTTCACACCTTTAATGAACTAACTATTGGTTGATCTTAGCAGCCAAGGGAGCCATACAAAAAGTATCAAAAATCATACAAAGCAAATAGAAGTCAAACTGGGTAATGGCGGATGTAGACGGAAAGACTTATGAGAGAAGAGGTGGCATTATGATTGGCTGATTGCTCTGCCAAAGTGATAATGCCCACCTGTCTTTTTCACAACTTGTCTGTAAATAAGCCTGAATGGGTCTAACAGGTGGCAATGGATGGACTAATTACAAAGTAAACAAGTCACTCATTTGGATGTCACCACATGAATTAAAATGAACTTGAAATGTCTTTACCCAAGATCTGTTGATAGATGGTTCAAAAAAAAAAAAAAAAAATGTAAATAATAAACTAAGTA
Organism: Enteromius mattozi; assembly: GCA_032359235.1. Classification (NCBI taxonomy): domain Eukaryota; kingdom Metazoa; phylum Chordata; class Actinopteri; order Cypriniformes; family Cyprinidae; genus Enteromius; species Enteromius mattozi. The sequence continues at coordinate 1,696,602 of JAUMHE010000047.1, forward strand.
ATATTAGATTTAGTACTAACAAATAATTTATATTCAGTTCTGGATGGTTACTATAAGCAATATTAAAAAATGTGACTTTTATAATTTAATGTATAAACACACACTTTTTGAAGACAATATTTGAATGTTGTCATATTGAAGAGGTATATGTACCACTGGTACTTTTAACAAAATAAGCTTTAATACAAAAATTATTAATAAATATGTTGATTTTATGGAAAATTTCAGTTTAATATTTAATGTATGTATTGATGTTTTTAAGCATTTTAATGTAAATTAAATGTTAATGTATATTTATTAAGACTTATTTGGGGCCCATCCTCAAGTGGACTTCTGGTTGAGAACCAATGGTGTAAAGCAAATAGACTTTTATTATACTTTTCTCCCTTGGAAAGAATATCTGCTCATTTTCATGTACAGAAGACATTTACAGAAGACCATCGAATGCCAGCTCTACAGTAACTAGCATTGTTCTCCGATATTTTTTTACTTCCACTTCTGCTGAAGTGCTACACTATTGTAGTGAAGCTGAATGCTGACTACATGTATTGTTTTCTCCCTTGGATTAATCTGCTTGTATTATTCTGGTCTGTAAGTCGCTTTGGATGAAAGCATCTGCTAAATTGAATACATGTAAATGTAACCTCAGCCCTAAGCTTGACACTAAATCTCACCCTTATATCGGATTGGTTGACAGAAATGTTGTCTCTGGAGTAACAAGTATGTTGATCAAGGAACATGTCCTACTTGAGTGAAACATGCTAAGCCTCTTTCTTTCTCTCTCGCTCTCTCCAGACGATGTTCCACCCTACTTCAAGATGGAGCCGGTGGCAACCCAAATCCACCTGGAAAGGAACCGTTTGGTTCTCACCTGCATGGCTGAGGGCAGCTGGCCCCTGGAGTTTAAATGGCTTTACAATGGTACAGAGTTGACGCGTTTCTCCCTGGAGTACAGGTGACACTTCTCATCTTCCCACTGCAGTATGAGTGTTTCTGCAACTATGAGCACTTTTGGCCCTGTAGACATATTGAAAATGCACTTTCACATGGGTAATTTTATTTGTGCACTAGTTTTTTCTTTCTTTGAAAATCATGAACATTCAAAGCCCAATGTCACATCTCAAATGATGTATTGCGTTTAATAACATTTTGCGATGGAAATAGTGATGGTGATGGAAATGGCATTTTAATTTTGACATTTACACAAAAGAGTATTTTTGTGTTTTATTAAAAAAATGACATTTTAAGGATAAATATGAGAACCCTTTATGTGGCTTATGTTTCCTAAATACAGATTATATCTATCTATCTATCTATCTATCTATCTATATATATATATATATAGTGTATTTTTGGAAACATAAGCCACACAAATTGTTTTTCATTGATTGATTGATTGATTGATTTCAGAAGCTGATCAAACTACAGCTATGATAAAAAAAAAAGACTTTGTTTACAATGAATTTTTATATTTGAAAATAGAAACGTCAGGGTCTGGGAGAAGAATAAAACAAAAAAACTAAAAATCTATTCATAAAAGGCATTTTTAAAAAGTAGAAAAGGAAATAATGAAGGTCTGGTAAAAAAGTTCCCAAAACCATTTTAGTATGACCTTCATATTACAAAATTAAATCTTTTAATTTGAATAAAAATTAACCCCTGGGTCACAGATGCTGTAGTTGAAAAAACACACATTTATCACTCAGACAGCTTAATTATTATCACAAAAAGTACATTAACCACAGTTTAAATTGCAACAAATTTCATTCAGTTTTTCTGGTATTTATTTAAATGATGTCTTCCTTCTTTTTAGTGAGTCAGGAGCGTTTGTGGATTGTAATCCTCTTGAGTTGTACCGCCTCATTCCCTCCGCAGCCATGAAATCACACTCATATTGCCTCTCAGCTCACATTAAATGAGAATGAGATGTATTTCCTGAGCGATCCCTGTCGTCCATGTTTTGTTTTATGTATTCTGCATAAATGTTGTATCCCTGGTAAGGGCAGTGCAGAATTATCCATCAAGACAGAGCAGGTAGCCGAGTACCTTGTGAATTATTTTCAATAGCTTCAAGAGCTATGTAATATTTATATTTGAAAAGCCAAAGTGTTTTTCCCCCTCGCTCTCTCTCTGGTCACAGTGAGGTGGCTTGGCTGTATTCTTTTCCTGCACTCTTTGTACCTGCTGACCACAGGACCCCAAATGGACTTTCATATTTGCCTTTTGCATTATAAGGTGTCCTAATAGCTCAAAGTCTAAGCTACCCACAGTGGTTACTCTAAGTAGGGGTCGAGTCAGACGTTTTTTGGCCTCTTTCAGAGGTTCCTGCTCTCTACGGCTTTTCTGCCTGTCAGTCAAGACAATAGCAGCGCTTCCGACGCAGTCCACAGAGCATCTCCAAAAGATCCCTGGTGGCTGAAACTTCCCTGCAGTCTCCTACGTCTCAGACACTGATGTGTGTGTGTGTGTGTGTGTGTGTTTGCATAGTTTCCTCTTTCAGCGAGTTCTTTATACTCCACACATCCACCGATCAAAGAAGCTTGAATCCTCTTCAGCAGGTCATACTAAACCTGTGACTGGTAATGCAGGAAAAACAAAGTATCGGGAAAAAGAGCTGGCAGCGTAAAAATGAGGCAGCATTGACTGGTTGAGTAAAAGCGCCACTGCCCACATGCTCGGCTCTCTCTTTATCACTCCATTTAACTAATAGGTCTTGCCACAGGCTCGTGACTGAAGCAGTGTGTGTAGGTGTAAAAACACACTTGCGTACTTCATGTTTTCAGGATGACGGCCTAGTTTTAGTTTTTATTTCAATAGCATACATGACTTCGATGACAGATGTTCAAAGCACATGAATAATACATATCCAAGACCCCTCACATTGCACAGTCATCTTAATGGGATATTTCTGTCGTCATTTACTCACCCTTATGTCATTCCAAACCTGTATGACGTCTGTTCAAAATTCAAAGGAAAAACAAAATCATGTAGACTGGTATGATGAAAAAAGGCAAAAGATGACAGAATTTTCCATTTTGCTTGAATAATCCTATATATTATATACAGTTTAATCTTCACCGTTCAAAATTTGAAGGAATTTTAGTTGTGGCTTCTAGAAATCACAGATTTGGAACGACCAACTTCTTATGCTGTGACTGTTATTGGCCTTGATCTGGACAACCTGCTATCAGAGGGTTTCTCACCATCTTGCTAAGTCAGTGAAAACTGGAAAGTTAGGCTGCTAGTTAAATAGGTTTTGTCAGTTAATTAAGGAAAATTAGCATGAGGTGCTATAACTGGATATATGAAAGTGTTTGATCAGTGTTCTTTTTCAAATATCTTATTTAATTGTTTTCTTAATGTGCTTCAAAATATATCTAACTCATGAAATACACTTAAAAACTGTGCTTTTACTTTAAAGGCAGGGTAAGCGATTTCCGGAAGCCAATGTTAATATATTTAAAATCACCAAAACAAACACGCCAGGCAATGATTGGTTCTGTGAAACAAAGCTAAAACAATGCTACGCCGTCTACACCATAGATATATGTAGATGCCTCATTAACAACTGTTTCTATGGGCCGCGATACGTAAGCCGACCTTGTAGCGGTCTTATTTGACGTCATTCAGCATAGTAAATCACTGAAAGACGTGTCTATGGTCTACACGGGACGCGTGCGGTGCGACAAAGTACTATAGTCATTATAATCAGTGATGCTGTCTACACCGGACACTAGCGGCACGACAAATCTGCGCATTCAGTTTATGACGTGCTGACATAAATTTCAAATGATTTTCAATGGTCACTTTATTGCGTCTAGTGTAGGCAGACTTTATCTGTCATGGCACGGCGTCTGGTGTAGACACTCACCTATCCCACCTATCGCAGGTCTTCCGCTCCTTGACTTCTCTCTAGCGCTGGAAAGCTGATCTGATATTTACACGGGTCCTACTTCTTGCCTTATCGTTCCACAGACATTTTCCTCTTTTGTTTTGTGTCTTTATGTCGCTCTGCTCGGCTGTTCACTGAACGTACTCTCCTCCACATCATTAGTAGACACGCCCCTTACTGCTGATTGGCTACAAGTTTATTTGGGTACTCTGCCCCGACTGTGTTTCCTAAACATTTTTTTAAGTTTTAAGAAATCACTTTCCCTGCCTTTAAATATGACTAAGCAGTGACCTCGACATTTAGGAAATTGTAGGTTGTTCTCTAATTTTGATCTCCACTGTATATCAATAATAGTCTAACAAAATTGTTTTTATAAATATCTTCCAGCCCTAGTTTGGAACTTTTATTTTGAAAGGGAAAAAAATGTGCCCCTAGTGGTTATTTTGTGTTAAATATGCAGAGTAAATAAAAGCTGGATAGAGACTTGTTAGAAAAGGGGGTGGAGTTTAACAGTAAGATCAATAACATGCATTTTAATGCAACATGCAAAACTAGATGAGGTTAATTTTAATTTAATTTCAAGGGGTCAGTTCAGACGATTTATAATTATTTTGTAGGCCCCTGTTAGCTAGAGGCCCCGGGCACTGGCCCTATCCATAATCCAAGCCTGCCCACATCCACATAAATATTTCTCTCCTTTGTTTTATCTGAAGTGTTAATGACCACTCCTGTGTTTTGTTATGATCGCAGCACTAGGGCTGCCTGAGGACTCCTATCTATTGTTGATAAGGGTTCTTTCTTCAACAGGTTACCCATGAACACCCTGAGCTGGCTGAATGTTGTAGCCTGATCTGCACTCCAGTAGAAGCTAGGACTGTTTGATTAATTATGGACCAATAAATAGCTTTTTTGGATCAAAGGCCATTTGTTATAGCCAGTGCTTTGAGTTTGCTGCAAGCTCCCATGCTGTGTGTATCAAAAGTAGCAAACGATGGTTGATGGGATTCCGTTTTTCTTTTACCAGGTATGTAATTCCGTCATTGGATCGCTCTCATGCTGGCTTCTACAGATGCATCGTCAGGAACAGGGTGGGAGCTCTGATGCAGAGGAGTTCACAAGTACAGGTCGCCTGTAAGTATCACATCATATCCTGACACAATACAAACAGGAAATCCTAAAACTTTGTAAGTGCAATCGCTTAAGATATCACATTAGCACAATTTTGCTGACAGAGCAAAAAGGGAATTACTAGGCAATACTTGAAGTACCAAGTAGCTTTCTGTTGGTCAGTGTAGTTAATCCATGTGACTAAATTTAAAATCTGCACTGGGAAATAATTCATCCATGTGAAATTCCTTATCATTGCTATTTTAATATTTGGATTTATTCCAATAAATGTAAATCTGATTATTTGATAATTAAGTGATTATAATTTGAGGCAGCTTCAGTGCAAACAGTGTGAGATGATTAATGTACCACAATTTAATACCTAGGTTTATGGATTCTGACACATTTTGATTGGCGGTTTTGTTGCTTTGTTCATTTAGCGCAGACAAATTAGCATATAGAAAAGCTGGTGCTAGAAACTTGTCACATCAAATTGAAGTTCACAGCTAACAGAACAAACATTCTTTGGCTAAATTTCTGGCAAGGTTCTCTAAAAGTTGTGAACAAAAGTTCTTACTGTACTGTTAATAATAATCTAGTCTTTAATAATGCTCTAAAACCGTTAGCACAAAAATGTTATGTGTACATCATTCATGGGATGTTTTTTTTAAACTATGTAGCTGGATGTTCGTCCAACACTTTATAAAAGTTGCTTCTTTTAGAACATTCTTTAGTAACATTCACAGAATATTAGCAAACTAATAAAATGGAATGCTCCCTTAACATTCTCTTAGGAAACCTTACATTTAGGCCTCATTTACACTAGTGCGTTTTTGTTTTAAAAAGTTTTAGAATGAAAACAATCCTTGTCTACACTGGCATTTTCACAAACAATCTCCACCAACAATACACAACCGAAAATGCATTCATGCGGGTACAAACATAGATATGTATCAGATTCCCTTTGATTTAAATGGTAATGGGAGCAGTCGAATAATAAATCTACTTATACATATCTATGGGTACAGCAATGAGCATGATGTTATTGTTTACACAGTCATCAAGGATACACAGAGCGAATGTGGACAGCCACGCCATTGTTTTCAAAAGTCTCCGTTTTGGTCTGTTTACACTAAAATGCAACAACTGAATTTTCACACTAAAACGGGATCTCCAGCGTTATCAAAAGTCTCTGTTTTTGACTTCGAAAATGCCGGAGTAATGTAAACAAAAGGCGTAATCGTAGCAAAAGTAATGCATTTTAAAGTAAAAATGCACTAGTGTCAATGGGGCCTCAAGAAACTGGACTCTTTGAAAGTTTAGAGAACATTCAGTAATTAATAAGTCATTAAGAACTTTAGAAAAATGTTCTTAGAACATAAAGCCTTTAACTGAAAATTGAGTGTTTAATCTTGTTATTATACTTTACTGACACTATATTCTCCAATTTGATACTGTTAAGTGCTTTGACACAATCTGTATTGTTAAAAGCACTATATAAATAAAGGTGACTTGACTTAGTCTGTTTTCAACTCCACTATCTATTTACAATGCTATATAATTCTATTTTCAGAATTGTCATTGTGACTACACAAACAACAGTACATATGCGAGGGACCTAACCATTTGAAAAGAAAGTGTCTATCTACACTCAGTCAAAGCAGTGTACTTTGAAAGACTTGCACACTCAACTCTGTGCAGGACACAGAAGAAAAGAACACAGAATGAAGCCTTAAGAGTTAGTTGCCAAAAGAGTCATATCGCAAGATTGGAACTTTGTGTTTCCTGTCACAATGAGTCACAATGCCCCTGTTCTTGTTTTGTCCTCTTACTTTCCCTGTTTCTCAGACATGGAAGGCTTTGTGGAGGCAGAACGGTCTCAGGTGGTGTCCCAGGGGGAGGCGGCGATGATCTTCCCCCCACAAATCCACAGCTTTCCGCGGCCCGGGATCACATGGTTCAGAGACGGGCGCAAGATCCCCCCCAGCAGCCGCATGTAATCTTCTCTTCATTTGTGGATCAGAGTCAACTTAATGGCTCCCCATTCTCACAGATAGGCTATTATACCTTACAGAAATAGAGTACAGTGCTGTTGTATAATTACTCTGGAACTTCCAGAAACACGCCAGGAGTGTTTATAGCAGAATCTCTCATTGATAAAGTCGGTTATAATAAGAACCCCTGTTGACTTTAGACTAAATGTGATTGAAGGCTAGAGAGGAAGCCGGCAACATGGGAGCCAATTAGACAAAGTGTTCAAAAGGCCTTTATTGATGACCTTGGATGATTGACAGAGTTTGCGAATGAGTGAGTGTGTGTGCAGTCCGTGTTAGAAAGGTCTTAGTAATCACCTGAGATCAATTTACCTCATCCGCCAGCAGGAGGCTCGACAAAAACAGCCGGCATGTTTAATGATCTATAATTCATGCTGATCGTCCAGCATGTCACATCTGACGTGAGGGCTTTAGACACTCAGGATTGTGTTCCCCCTCCACAGCTAGCTGGAGAACATTCAGACACTGTTTTTCAGCTGGAGTATATGAGGAATCCCCAATGAGCCGCCGAGCGTTGAGGCAGGGGTTATATAAACATCTGAGGTTCCAGCGGCGTTGCTCCGAGCTTCATTCTGTCTCGCTCTCTCTGTGTCTGTCGAGCAGTAATGGTCCTATATGATTGTGAGAGGGCCTGACAGCATACGATTTGTTTGCCGCTTGTTTGTTGCTCCTTCAATGCATTGATATTCCGCGGCGCATTTGGTTTGGACTCTGTGAGAGCCCTCACTCTAATTGTGCTGGAGTCGGTTTAATCTGGGCTGATCAGGCCTGTGCTGACAGATACACAAGCTCTAATCTCGCTGCACTCCAAGTGTCGACTCTCATTTAACCACACGCACTCACGCATGACCTGCATTTTAGCTCCAGCAATCCTAAAACACTTATCCACTCGAGTCTTCAATGCAAATAACATTACCGTCCCAGCCTATTGAACGTAAACAGTTTTCCTCAGCGCTGCTGTGTGTTTGCTGACGCGTTTGTTGTGTTTTCTAGTTCTGTGACTACTGTTCTGTATCTGACATCGTAGAGCCCTCACTTTGGACAACACCCTTGTCATCCTGTCCGCCGTGGCCCCTGACGCGGGCAGGTACTACGCTCAAGCCGTCAACGACAAGAACGGAGAGAACAAGACCAGCCAGCCCATCGTCCTGAATGTAGAAAGTGAGTTCTGAATAAAGCATCAACACATGTTTTGTTATGTCCAGTCTTCAAGACTGTCTGCGACCTCCTAGGGCAAGGATTTCAAAACTTATTTGTCAGCTGAACTCCTTATTTAAAATATTTACTTGTACACCCTTACATTTTACATTGAAGTAAAAAATGTAACAACACCTTGGCATGTTCACAGTTCTACGATGTTGCATGGTCACTAGACATACATACCAAGTCTTACCAACAATACAGTTAAAGCAGTAACATATATTATAATAACATTATAAAGATAATTTTATTTGATGCAAATACTGGAGAATAAACCTGAAATGATAAAGAACAGGGTTGTACTAATGCAAGCTGGACTCGAACACACATTTGCTACATAAGCACCGCTTCTCAATGTGCTGAAGCTTTTACACAAACTGCCTGGCAATCTTATTTATTTGCAAATGGGATTTTCACACTATCCAACAGGTGAACTGGCATTCTCAAAAGTAAACAACTCCATTGCCCCCTAGTGGCTGTGCATGACACCTAATGTAGTGCCCACACTGGGTCAGACTTCAGCTTTTCAAGAATCAATATTCCCCAACTCGCTGCGCAGTAGATTGCGGGTATGTGGCGTGTGGTGAAGCTTCATGGAGCTTTGTATGATAGCTGTGGTCCTGCAGTGCCACAATGACAGAGTGATTAATCACCCCCATAAAAACAGCCCCTCTCTTTAATAGACCCCACAAAAACAGATTTATGAAAAAGAGAGGTAGACAATAAAGTCCTTCTGTGAGGCCGTGGCCTACTGTAACTCTTATCCAGGTGTCCAAGTATGGAAAAAGGAGGCAAATAAAGGGGAATAAGATCAAGACAGGAGAAAAGAGAGATCACTGATTGAGGGCAGAGAATCAATGGGCAGCTAAAGGTTTCCAGAAGCTGGCAAATGATTGCATGGCATTTAATCATGTCGACTGCGTCTCTCAATCAGGCCCCGTTCTGCAGCACGGCACATTAGCGAAGGTATTACAGTGCACTTACAGGAGGAGAGGGTGCAGACAATTACATATATAATACTGAGCACATAATAGAGAGGGCTGTGAGAAAGAGACGAACAAGTGCTCTGGGCTTCAAGATAATCTTTATGTCTGCCTACTTTCACTACCTGCACCTTCATTCTGGCTTTCTATCCATCGCTCTCTCTCTCTCTTTTATTGCTCAGAGATTGCTCCTTTAAATGGTTTCTCTGGTTCTAGGTTGCACAGGCTCCCAAATGGCTCCAGTGGGGTCATGAAGCGGCCATTCGCTGGATAACCACCGAGAAAAACGCAAAATGTATACATACTGTAAAAGTGTGGAGCTGTGAAGTTCACGCTAGAAGTAGAGCTCACATGATTTGGCCTTGGAAGAATTGGGATGAGAAACGTTCATGGGATCTTAAAGTGAAATCTCTTGTTTTGTGAATTCTTTTGTGGTATTGTTTTGAAAGACACAGGGGAGATTATTAAGGTGTTTTTCCTCACAAGTACAATCTTATAAGCACGAGAATACAGAAAGTCTCCCTTTGCTCTTCATTTATATTCACCGTGAAACGCTTTTGGTATGCATTTACTTTAATATTTTCATGTGTTTCAAAGCAAAAAACAGGATTTAGACAGAAAGAAACGCAGGTCGGGGCTTGATTTTATTCGTTGACTGTTGATCAGGAAAATACTTTCTTTGGAATAACACACTGATAATCATGATAAAGATGGTAAACAAGCTCATTTGCAGCTGTCAATCACAATGCAGTTTTAGTCTATAAGATGTAGGTTGAATTTTTTTTATTTTTTGAAAGAAAGCTCACCAAAAGTTGGGTTTATTTGATTAAAAAACCATGTAAATATGAAAATGTGATGTTTTATTACAATTTAATATAGGGGGGAAGGGGACGGAGTCTTTTTTATAGACGGTTTCCACGGTAACTGCAGTAAACAAAGCATCGCAGCACCGTTGAAACTTGCAGCTTTCGTATTTAATCAATTAAACCATAGCCTTTTGAAGTGTAACCTATATCAAATTTACATGTTTATTTTATATATATATATATTTTTTTTTTTTTCTACGAAGCACCAGTCTTCTCCTGTCACTGCAACTTCCGAAGAAGCGAACACACACACACACACACAAAACATATCGTATGCCAAAAATTAAAATATATATTGAAAACAATATTTGCTTGAAACCGGCGGCAATTTCCCCTCAAAAAAGGTTCATGAACATCAGATGAACATGATATACAGAGGGACAAGATTAGGGTTGCCAACTCCCTGAAAAATAAATAAGGGACACATCGCTGGCAGGGCCGACCAACCCGATTGCCTTCAAGCTTTCTGGCGTGGTGAATTTTTTTAGCCATTTTTGTGGGCTAAAAACCTGATTTAAGTAGATGCATATATATTTTATATATTTAAAAATATACAAAGTGTGTCCCTTTTCAGCTCAATACGGGATGCATACTTTTGTTTCTAAATATGGGACGATTCCGTTTTTCAAGGGACGGTTGGCAACCCTAGCCACGACCTCAATATCAAATTACAAAGTGCTCACTCTTAAATCTGAAGAAAGATTTATGCTTTGTATACAAATATACCTTTATTCACCTTGTACTGTTATTCGTTGTTTATATAATTTTGTTATAGTTATGCTTTTATTTTTGCAGTAGGCTAACTGTAAATGTTTCAACAATGATTTTGTTCTGATACTAATACTTTCGTGTTGAATAATTCCTGAATAATTGCGTACATAAAGAAATAGGCTATATTTCGTGTTGAATCAGTTACCTGTGTCGGCAGTGCGCAGCAGACCCACCCACCTAAACGACTGAAATATAGTGCTTATCCTGCCCTAAAAGAACATTGCCGATAACATCTGAAGTAAAAATGGTCATTTTAGGTCAGCGGTTTGCCTGTGACTCAATGGTGCTCTCTGCTGGTAGGGAATAGTAAGATGGCGGATCGAACACTTCCGGTGGCTTCACTGGCTGTCGGCGGTTTAGAACACAATGAGCGATCCAGTCATTATATAGATCAGTCACTTTTGATTGTTTTAATGCACGTTGCTTAGTAAAAGTTTGAATTACTTAAAAGGACTTTCTGACTCCAAATGTTTGAACAGCATTGTATATAAACATCTATTTCTATGAAATACTCAGTATTTAAGTAGTCTGGGATGCCAATTTACAGTTTGAGTTGTATCTTACAGACGGCAAGCTGAACCAATTTAGGAGAAACTATTGAGGTCTCATTTGTAATCTTCTTGCCTATGTGCTTCTGCTTCTCTTCAGACGTTGGCGGCCCAGCAGACCCCATCGCTCCTTCTATTATAATCCCGCCGAGGAACACCAGTGTGATGGTGGGCACGTTTGAAGTCACACTGGAGTGTGTGGCCAATGCAAGGTGTGTGTGTTTGTGTGTACACAAGCACTCAAAATGACCTCTATCAAACTATTAAAACTCAATTCTGTTTATTTGTTTCCTTCAGGCCGCTCCTATCTCTCATTCCCCGCTTGTGTTTATCCGTATTTCTCTGTCTCTCTCTCGCTCTACCTTCAGGCCTCTCATTAAGCTCAGCATTACATGGCGGAAAAATGGAGTGCTGGTAAACCGAGGCCTCCGGGACTTTGGCCGGCGTCTGACCATCAGCGGTCCTTTGGTCAGTGACAGCGGCTACTACGAATGTGAAGCCTCCCTCAAGAGCAGTAGCGCCCCCTCTGTCAGCGCTGGAGCATATCTGCATGTCCTGGGTAACCTCATGTTCCTCTTTCTTGTCAGAATCTGCCTGAACGTTTTCATCCCTGTGCATCATTTTTTCCCTTTTTAATCTTAAAAAATGTCAACACAGATGCACGTCAAAAAAAAATACAAAAATAGAATCTTAATTTCTCCAAGATGAAAGACTCATTTATGAAAGTATTCATCTCTCAGAGTAAATACTAGCCCTCTTGCAGCAATTACAGCTTTGAGTATGTCTCTTCGAGCCTTGCACATTTACTTTTGTTTAATTTTCATCCATTTACCAATGTCTTTCAACTCTACCAAATCTGTCTGTTTTTAAGTGTTGCACCAGATTTCAATTAGATTCGAGTCAAAGTTCTTGCTGGGTCATTGCAAAATATTAACCTTCTTTTATCCTTCGCTGCTGTGTGCTTTTGGTCGTTGTTCTGATAGAAAATGAACAAAACCTAGATATCTGGCAGGCTGAATGAGGTTCTTTCAAGCATTTGCCTGTATTTGGGCCTGTTCATGTAGCTTTAGATGCAACTGAAAAGAGATTATTATTATGAGTGGTGGTAAGGATAATATTACTTAGGTGTTGGACCAGTGCTTTTTTTTCTTTCAAGTTTAGGCAAAAGATGTTCCTCCAAAAGATTTCATGCTTTCTCATCTGGATTTCAGCAAACTCTGGATGAATCTTGGCATCAGTCTTCCTCAGAAATGGCTTCTAGGAAAGTGTATCTTGGAAGAGCTGAAGATTATTAATGTCTGAACAGTTTTAGATCCTCACACTGCTGCTGTTTTTTGATACTTTTGACAGGTATCGAGGTCCAGTTGCTCGGTTTGTTGAGATAGCTTAATCCTAGGGCTGTCTGGGCTGTGCTGTGTTTATTCCCTTTTGTTATGATGGGCTTCATGGTGCCTTAAGGAAGATTCTAAGTTTGCCAGTCTTTTTATAAACTTGTCCAGGTGTTTTCCACACAGTTACTTCATCTTGAAGTTCTTCAAACAGCTCCTGGGTCTTAAGAAGAGCAAGCCTGATCTTTATTGCTATTTGTTGTGCTGTTTCTTCTGAGAATGAATAAGAAAATAGTTGTTGTTTATATACAAGGGAGCCCATGTTGATAGTCTGGGCTTGGTATGATTTTTTTAGAGAAGTTTTTGAAAGAAGTCTTATATGAGCTCCAAGACAAAATCAAAAATCAAATAAATACAGTAAGAACTAATATTGTGAAATATTATTACTATTTAAAATAACTACTTTCTGCTGTAATATATTGTAAATTATTTATTAATTTATTCAACTTACCTTATTTTGCGGATTTTAAAATATTTTATCCCCAATATTCATGTACAACTTAATTATTAAAGGTGCAAAAATGCACAATCGCCTCCTCAGTTTGAGTGGGGATGACGCTTTTGCACATTATTAATGCATCTAGTGTGTTCTGTCATATCAGATAATTAAACACTTCACTATACATACAGTAGATTGTTAAAGAAAGCAAATGTTACAATGATTTTTTTGACAGCCATGCAAAAAAAGAAGCCCTGAATGATTTATTTTATTCTGCAACAATAATGAATGCAAACGTATTCTGAAGGCCCTGCACATTCTCTATATCTCAGTGTCATTGAGTGTTTTAGATCAGTCTGGTCAAGTACTTTCACGACTGACTCAACTGAACTCTGTGCAGAACATCCTCAGTTTGTAAAGGAGCCCGACAGACACATTACTGCAGAGATGGAGAAGGTGGTAGACATCCCATGCCAAGCTCGCGGTGAGTTTGTGCGCCTCTGCCGTGTGTGTGTGAGAGAGTGTGTGTGGATGTGTTAGATAACACTCCTCTTCCTTTACCCCTGCAGGTGTTCCTCAGCCAGATATAGTGTGGTATAAGGATGCTGTACCCATAAGCCCCGTGAAGACACCTCGTTACAGAGTCCTGGTGGGCGGCAGTCTGCAGATAAATGGACTGCTCCCGGACGACACCGGAATGTTCCAGTGCTTCGCTCGCAACTTAGCGGGAGAGATCCAGACGAACACGTACCTTGCTGTCACCAGTACGTCAAAGCACCATCTGGGCCCGTCAATAACTCTGTCTTCATTTATTACACTTCTCCTCTACATTCATCTTTTTTCTTATCTCCTGTCAGATGTGTCATTTTATAAAGCCTGTGACTTATCAGTAGCTTTTACTTTAAGAAAGAAGAAAAGATAAAGAAGAGTGATTATTCCAAGGTTAAGAGTAAGAGTTAGTAAGAATAATGGTTGTTTTGTCTGCAATGGACAGGTCTTCATTATGTCCACCATTTATTTAATGCATAGCAGACAGCTTGATGATTTAGTCAAGTAACGGAGCAGTGGCTCTTATTTTTTCCAGATCCTGTGTGTGTGTGTGTGTGTACGTTACAATTTTCCTCTTAATGTGAGATGAGACAAAACCTATACCGAATTATTGTAATTAATGAGCAATGTGTATATATATATATATACATTTCAATATCCATACATTCCTCATTAAAGCTGCATTTATTTGGTCAAAAATATAAAATATTTAAATTAATTATTTCCTATTTTTCCTTTTTTTATTGTAATTTATTTCTGTCATGCAAAGCTGAATTTTCAGCCTCATTAGTGTCACGTGAGCCTTCAGAAATCATTCTAAAATGCTGATTTGCTGCTTAAGAAACATCTCTTTTTTTTATTATCGGCGTTAAAAACGATTTGCTGCGTTATATATTTATAGAAACCATGATACTTTTTTTTTTTTTCCCCAGGATTCTTTGATGAATAGAAAGTCGAAAAGAACAGCATTTATTTAAAAGTGAAATCTTTTGCAACATTATAAATTTATTTACTGTCACTTTTGATAAATTTAACGCATCCTTACTGAAGAAAAGTATTAATCTCTTTCAAAAAAAAACACGCACACAAAATGTTACTGCCTCCAAACTTTTAAAGAGTAGAGTATATTGCTTGAAAACAAACAAAAATAAAGTCAAAGAAAAATACACATATATCAAATTGGGTTCTCATCCGTGTTTACAGCTTTTAATAATCCAAGTGAAAACTGCTGCTGCGTATCAGTGACTGTTTCTCAGAAATGGGGCCTATTTGGTTGTTTTTTAGTTTGTTGTTTCACTGGAACTGAGAGCGACCCACAGAGCGTCATGGTGAGAGAAAAACACAGGACCCCTGACTAGAGGGAAGCGTAATGCCTAATGTAATGTGCTTTCAAGTTTTTTATTTTAATGAGTGATTACGCTTGTTAAATATAGACATTTTGTGTCCAAGGTGAAGCTAAAACTGGACCGGAGCATATATAGATGAATTGGATTGAATCGTTGCCAGAATGTGATTCCAGATCATTTCGTACCAATTTAATTTCCGTCTACAAGGATAATAAATCCTCAAATCGCCAGTGTTAAGGCACCAGCCAACAGTTCCCTCAATGAAATGACTTAATAGTGTTCAGATAACTCTAAAAATACAGTTTCTGTGAAGTTTAGTAATAGAAGTGGACTTTGAAAATATAATTAGCTCTATATCACAATGATAGAAATCAATGGGAAGTCTCAGCTGTGTGTGTTTGTGTGTGTTTTGGTTTTTAAACATGTGCATATGTGTCTCACCAGCCTCTTTCTGTGCCACAGGTATCGCCCCAAACATCACGGCCGGCCCTTCTGACAGCGCCGTGATTGATGGCATGTCCATCATTTTACACTGTGAGACCTCAGGGGCCCCGCGGCCCGCAATCACATGGCAGAAAGGTCAGTCTCCAATCAGTCATCTCTCTCCAAGACGGATATTCATCAGTGTCTCGTGGACTAACGGACATTAATGTATCTTTGAAAGCTTAGGGATGTCGGCTAAATCAAGTGTCCAATCAACGGTGTTCTGATGAGCTGGGGACCATCTTGTCTGTTTGATCTTCATTTTCATTTCTCTCTCTCATTCCCTTGTGTTTTGCCATCCCTCCGTCTTTGCACAGCTGATCGGGTTCTGGCAAGCGGCTCCGTGCAGTTGCCGCGTTTCACTTTGCTGGAGTCTGGCAGTCTTCTGATCAGCCCCTCTCACCTGTCTGATGCTGGATCCTACACCTGCATGGCCAGTAACTCCCGCGGCATTGATGAGGCCTCGGCCGATCTGTTGGTGTGGGGTGAGTGCGTGGCTACTAGTTCCATATTGCATGGGATTTTTATTGCAGCTTCTGTCCACCCCTGTAATAAGGGTCTGTCTGAGAAGTGACCATCTGTTTGCTTTCTTACGTCTACACTGTCCTAATCAAGGAGTCAAGGTTTGTCTGGTTAACATGGCCCAGTTTAACTTTAATGACTAAAATATGTGTTAACTGTGAAGTAAAACATAATAATATATTTTGCAAACATTTTGAATACACATAAAAAATGAAGTTTTGCTAACAAATTTCGGGAGTAGTATGCGCAGGTAATTATCTTATTATCTCATCACCCAATCGGAGCTAGAGATACTTCCTATAAATAGTACAAGCCCCACTTCCCTCAGTATCTCGATCTAAACATCCCTCCTCCTCCCCTCCTTACTCCTCCTCCGGGGGGGCACGCAGGGTTCGGACCGGGCAAACCTCTCACTTCCCCGAGCCCAGTAGGGTTCATAACCCTAGGGCTCGGGAGCCCGCCGAACCCTGAGTCCTCTCCTCGGACAGGACCCCAAACCAGCTTTGCCTTTTTTGATTAATTACCAGTAAGTAAGAACTCGTGAAATACACACATTCTAATCATAAAAATGGTGAGTTGCACCAAAAATATCACTAATAATCACTAATCACTGTTTAATTTTGCTTTGCTTTTGTTTCGCTTTTTGTTTGTTTGTTTTTTGTTCCACCACATAACTTTGATATTCGCACTGCATTATTTAAATTTTTTGCTTTCTTTCACTTTCATTTTGTTTTATTTTGTTATGTTTTGTTTAGGTTTTTTGATCACATAGCTGCACTGCATGTCTTTCATTTGGCAGACATTTTTGTTTTCATATTTAGCAATATAGATGTATTTTTGCTGTTGTTTGTTTGTTAGTTTTTTCGTCTTTTATTTAACTAATTAACTTAATGTAATTGAGGCCTTTACCATTGCTCATTTGTACCACCATTACATTTTTGACTTTCTGCCCCCAGATAATATCAAAATAATTTTAAATTGAGAAATTAAAAACATGCTCCTCATAGAAGAGATGTATTAAAGCTGTTTTATCTATGAAAACGTTGTTGATGTATTTTTCACGAAACTATTAGGACTGAAAAATCAGTGTTACATCCTTGACCCATGCCAACATGTTTTTCAAAACGGCCTTTCAAAAGTAGCGTTGTTTAACTCTTGTGAAAAAGAAGTTTATTATATTCAATGTGCACTTTTAACATTCTTCAGATAGCATTCGTTTTTCAAAGTTCTTGAAGATAATATAAAATTGTTTTTTTAATAATCTTCATATTTTGCTGTTACCTACTAACATACTAAATCACATGTGAGTGATTTGACTGTTAATTTTCTTGAGTGTGATACCCATTATTACATTTAAAGTCAATATATTTTGAATGTGCTAAATTTCATTTAAAATATAATTACAAAAGCATAATTACACATTTTTAAAAACCCAATACACAAGTTTTAGTAGAAATTACATTTAAGTGTATTTTAGTTTAACATAAATGCTTGTCATCACATTGGCCAGTACACTTCAACCATATGTCCAAGACAATATAATTAATTATACAATTTTATGTGAAGATGTACTTATGGCTTACATTAGACACTATAAAGCTCAGCTAATTGCATTTAATATTAACATTTAATATGTACCCATAGTACATTTAATAGCAACTAATGAGCAAAAAAGCATTACATTTAGTTCACACTTACATATGTTCATTTACAATACATTATTTCCATAATAAGTACTCTTTTTAAAACCGTGTGCTTCTTTTTCACAAGGTAAGGCTGTTGCATGTCTAATAGAAATTGAAAGGGAAAATCAATACCATCGATTACACTACTACCATTTGTGTGTGTTCAGCTCGGACGCGGATCACTAATCCACCTCAGGACCAGAGCGTGATCAAGGGCACAAAAGCAGCCATGACCTGCGGGGTGACCCATGACCCCAGCGTTACTGTCAGGTACAACCTCCACCCTCCTCAACATGTTGTCAACTCTGTCTAAACGTCTATTGTTTTTCTCTCTCTCCTGCCTTATCTCACATTCAATCTTTGATCAACGCTCACTTGTTCCTTCCATCCCTGTCCTGTGTGTTTATTACATTCAGTCTCATAAGACTTGATTTAACTGTCACCTGCTGGGCTGCTGTTATTCATTTGATCAGGGAAAATGGATGAATATGTAAACAAAGCAATAACTTAGATGGAGACTTTAATTAAACGCAAGACAGATGAGATTAAATGGGGAAACGATGTGGCTGCAATTAAGAAGTGTTGATGTGTATGTATGAGTGCATATATGTGTGCAAACCAATTTTCTGTTGTGTGTATGTGTGTGTGTGATTGTTTGTTCATTAAGTAAACAGCTTTGCCATGTATTGTTGCTGTGAACAAGAATAAGCAAATAGGCCTCTGTTGTTCACAGACACATCTGGGAGAAAGGAGGAGCTGCTATTGACGTGAAATCGAGTCCTCGTTTACGACTCGACTCCAACGGCAGCCTGCATATATCTCAGACCTGGTCAGGAGACATTGGGACCTACACCTGTAAAGTCACATCTGTGGGAGGCAATGATTCTCGCAGCGCTCACCTGAGAGTCAGGTACACATCAAAAACGCCAATTATTCCACTGTGTCCTTCGCCTTAGAGATTTGCATTCCGTCCCTGGTTTTCACTTCCTCTTGGACATTGTTTTGGATTGTATCTTTGAGCTTTGTTTTTCTCCTGGGATTTAAAGAACTGAAACAATAGGTTGTTGAGAATGCGCAATGAATAGTAAACAAACATCCAAACATTGCTTCCCCCTCCCCCCTCCTCTCTTTTAATCAATGTTTCATTGTTTCAAGTAGAGCAGTGCATTGTATTTTATCTGCATCATAAATAATGGTGAATTGGCAAAGCAGTTGAGGCAACATTTATATAAACAAGAGAGTCAATATTTATTATAAAAACTCTGTTTATCTCTCTCTCAGCATCATTTGGTCTGCTTTATTGACATGACAAACACTCATACATTTGTATTGCCAAATTGTCAGGAGCTTAGCGATACAGCATAAAAATAAACAACAGAATAAATTAATTTTGTTAAATACATGTAAATGTATTGTATAAATGCATGTATACTGCTATTCAAAAGTTTGGGGTCAAAATGTTTTTTGGGTTTTTTTTGGAAGAAATCAATACGTTTATTTAGCAAAGATGTATTTAATTAGTCAAAGGTGACAGAAATAAGCAATTTTTCTTGAGCAGCAAATCAGAATATTAGATGACACCGAGGACTGGAGTAATGATGCTGAAAATGTAGCTTTGCGTCACAGAAATGAATAGCATTTTTAAATACATTACAACAGAAAACAATTTTTTATGAAGTAAAAGCAGCCTTGGTTAATCTTACAGAATTTTGAGTTGTAGTGTAGTGTATAATTAAAGTGCCCCTGTTTTAGTGTTAAGAAAGGTTCATATTTTGGTTCTGGGAGTCCCCAACAACAGGTTGTCATGCATGCAAGGCCAAAAAATACTTAATTGTCTTATAATATGCATTTATTTTTACCTTACTTGATCAATGACTTCCAAAGGATTCGCTCAAATGATTCATTTTCCAAACCCCTCCTTTGCGTGATGCTAAACCGTTATTTTAACGCTCCAAAAACACCACCTAGTGGCAAAGAAAGACAAAGTGGGCGGGCAATATGCTAATGTTTTATGCTGACGTCATTCATTTTAAAAAACGACGCATTTCAATGAGTTGACTGTTTCTTTTGAGACAATGACTTTATTTAAAACTTTGCAGGATGTTTTCATTCACTTAGAGCTGTGTTACACACTGCATGAAAGCTCATTTTCAAAAAGTCATAATAGGGTCACTATAAAACTGAATTAAAATGCAGTGTTAAATGTTGTAAAATGTTAGAATTTTTATTGATTTTTATTATTTTCCTCTTGCTTTTTCTGTCTCTGTAGGCAGTTGCCTCATGCTCCAGAGAACCTCATCGCCACCCTCAGCAGCTCAGAGAGACGAACCATCAACCTGACCTGGGCCCAGGCCTTTGACGGGAACAGCCCACTCATCCGTTACATTCTGGAGGTGTCAGAGAACAGTGAGTTTTCTGGCCTGCTGTATATTTCTGTCACTCTTCACTCGTCATTCAGCTCTGGAGTCTATTCTCAATGTCTCTGTTTGTGACAGACGCACCTTGGACTGTGCTCTTGGCCAACATCGATCCAGAAGCCTCCAGCGTGATCGTGGGGGGCCTTATCCCGGCACGTTCTTACCAGTTCCGTCTATGTGCCGTCAACGACGTGGGGAAGGGCCAGTTCAGCAGGGAGACAGTGAGGTGAGTGTGGGACTCAAAAAGTGAGAAACATTGGATCACTTTTTATATCCTCACAGCTAAGCCTGAAGCTTAGGACGTCAAACTGTGAGTTTCAGTGTTAACAAAGTGATCGGTTTCTTAAAGCCTAAATACATTCAAGGAAGAAAGTGTTTACATAGCCAGTTTTTTTGACTATAACATAAAGTTTGGTCTTCATCAAAATTTATTCAGGTCAAGTACTACCCGTTTTGACAGAAAGAAAAGAGAAAGAGAAACTTCCAAGCATTATGTTTGCCCAGTGTGTGCGCAATTTTTTTCCAGATGTTATGACTGATACAAATTTTTTGTACGCTTTTAAACCGTATTAAATTATTTGTGTATCTTTTAATACCTTCACATAAGCACTTGAGTGCGTCTTTTGTTGTCACATCTACAGAAGATAGATTTTGATGTTGTTTTAATTATTTTTCCTACAAATGTATGGCAAAAATGCCGCCACCTTGTGGACATTCTAAACAAGATGCTAGTTTTGATTTTTATATAAAAATGTTTTTTTTATTTTTATATTTTCCATATTTAATTCACATTTTATTTAAAGTTTAGTTTTTTTGTGTGTCATTTGTATTATTAAAAAAATAAAATAATAATATTAATCTATTTTTATTGTTTTAATAATTTTAGTACAAGTTCTAGAAGCCCGTTTCCGCCACTGAATTAAAAAAAAAAAAAAGTTATTGTTACTTTTTACCTCACAATTCTGCCTTTTTTTCTCAGGAATGCGAGATATAAAGTCGCAGTTCTGAAAAAAAAAGTCAGAATTGCGTGATATAAAGTCAGAATTGCGAGTTATAAAGTCACAGTTGCGTGATATAAAGTCAGTGATATATACAGTAAAGATGCAATTCTGCCTTTGTCTCTGAATTGTGAGATATAAACTCGCAATTGCGAGTTATAAAGTCCAATTTTGAGCGGAGAAAAAGACTGATATGTTCTCAGAATTGCGAGTTTATATGACTATATCTTGCAATTCTGAGATTATAATTCGCAATTCTGACTTTATATCTCCCAATTGTGAGTTTATATCTCACATTTCTGAGAAAATAAGTCAGAATTGTGAGACTGTATGATGCAATTCTGAGTAAAAAAGTCTGAATTGTGAGATAAAAAGTTGCAATAAGCTTTTTTATTTATTTATAAATATTTTATTCAGTGGCAGAAACAGGCTTCCATAACAAATTGCTGTAAGCTAGATGATAATAAAAAATGTTGCCTAGCTGGAAAAAATAAATGTACTTTTTTATATATATATATTGTGTTTTATTTCAGTTAACGCTTGTTTTATTCTAAACTCTATTCTTTGGGCTGTAGTCTATGGAAGCCCATTTTCACCACTGAATAAAAAGCAATTGCGTCTCTTTATCTCGCAATCCAGATTTTGTTTTTCCTCAGATTTGCATAAAATAAACTCACAATTCTGAGTTAAGTCATACTTGAAGGATATAAACTTGCAATTCTACCTTTTTTTTTGTTGGTTTTTGGACAGTTGTGTGCATTGAGAAAGAAATTCAGACTTTTTTTTCTCTCCGAATTTATAATAAACTCACAATTGCAAGTTATAAAATCCAATTCAAAGGAGGAAAAATTAATTCACGAGTTCACACTTCCTCATTAATACGAATAAAATAGCATGTTTGGCTTGCTGTCCAGGGGAGCGAGCCCGGAGCGATTCAGCTGTGGAAACGTGCTTCCATAGTATTCTGTGCGAAATGTGCATAAAATAATTTTTAAAAATTTAATAGTGCCACGCAGTCTTTATGAATAGTTACATGGAAAATACTGAAAATGTTATTATACTTTTCTGATCAGAATCAAAAATAAATTTGATTCCACCAGCCTGGCAAACTTGGACGAATCTAGTAGTTTTCCTCATTGCACAGACTGCTAGAAAATCTGTTGCTCTTACACTTCCAGAAGTGAATAATCCCAGCCAATCAGATTGGAGCTAGTGATTTCAGTCGACCCTTTCCATCAAACGGTCAGTGAACAGGGTTTCCTGGGGTGTCCTGAGGACTAGCGCAGACATGTCTGTGAGAATCGCACTTAGGCGTGGAAGAATGGCCACAAAAGCCTGGCAAAAGGGGCAAGACTTTCTTCTCGCAGACCTACAGCCCCCGTGAGGAGGGAGGTAGTGCATTATTCAGCTGAATCGAAGCCTGCAGCCCGCAGTGCTGTGAGGAATGGAACCGTGCACTGAGAGATTTTTAGCAGCTTTTGTACAACTGCTTTCCACTCTGTCTACTACAGCATTACAAAGAGCGCCAAGTGACTCGCGCCTTCAAACGTGCTCAGATCTCACGGGAACGCCTGAGACATCCTGACTCAAAGATGCCCCAAAAAAACGTGAAAATGCCAAACAACATTTCTGCACAAATGTGATGTGTTTGCGCATTAATATTCATATCCGCTTGTGTCTTAAGGGATCCTGCAACGAAGGAAGCAGATATTTGATTCTTGTAATCTGATAGAACAGTCACGTTTAGAGTTGCTTCGGATCAGCTGGAGAGTGTGGCGTGTTTGCTGCCTTTACAGCGGGGGGGAGGCTGATTGAAAATGGAAAAGCTGGAATCAATGATTGAGGATGAGATCTGAAAGCATGTGGGAAGTAAACATTCTTTGCCCGTCTGCAACATCCTGCGCATGCACAGCTGTGGCAAATCAATAATCTGCCGCCCAGGATACCAAAGTCCTCAACGGACTTAAAAGAAACAGACCGGGAAAATATTAGGGGGAAAAAAACGTGTTGCTGATGCAATGCCCCGTCAAGAGCTAACATCCCTGAGGGCGAAAGTGAACAACACACTATTATGAGAATGCCACATTGTTCTCCAGCACACTTACTGGTGGTCGGAGAGGTGTGGAAGTGAACTCTTCATAGAGGTTTCATCATACGACAGCTAATTTATCATTTTAATTAGCATAGGCAAAAGCAGGTTTAAACTGCTTAGCAACTACTCACTCTCCAGACAGTCGCTTATGCTTACCAAGAATGCACTTATTTGATCAAAAATACAGTAAAAATTGTTTACCAATATTATTACTATTTCATGTAAGAGTTATTCTTGTGAAAGCAAAGCTGATCTCCACTCTTTAGTGTCCACATGGACCTCCGATTTGAATCTGAACAAATTAATTAAACATTAACGCCAGTAGTTGGCGACAAATGAGCATCTATTATGAGTGAGTTATTGCATTGATTTAAACCGATCGCCCTAGAGCAACGATGGCAGATTTAAAAATCACATACTTTCTGAGCGAGCAGCTGCCATTATGATGAATGAGAATGCTAACAGGTATTACGAACCTCCTTGATTCAGACAAACGCACCCCAAACTTGCGCACTGATGCAAAACAGTGCCATCCGTTTATTCCCACAGACTCTGAGCTCATCTCGCACCAGATCTATTCTCTCAGCTAACAACTTCCACTCGTTTTGCAACTTGCATGCGTGCAGATCAGAAGACATTCTTCTCAGCGCGTTCAGATGGGGAATCCGCAGAGGTGGGGGTGACATAACAGCACTGCGCCGCTCAAGGATCCGCGCCTAGTTCTTTGATCCTAAAACACTGCGCTTTATCTCAGCCACTGAACTGCGGCTCACAGGCAGGAGATATCAAGATGTCAAGTTAAATAGATTTAAGAAGAGTCTTGCTGGATTTTTTCTTGCTCTCTGGCATTAGCTAATTTTGGCTGTGGCGTCTTTGATCATCTCCACCCCAAAAGGAGGCACGTATCTCGAGGGCCTCTGCTTGAAATACAGACTTCCAAGATAGAGCATCAAAGTTCTTAATCGTTATTCACCTTCAATTCGTGCATTACAACAACACATGGATACAATCAGCTGCACATGCATAGTCTATGTCACACATGTATTACCCCAGATAACGGATTGTTTTTAGAACATTATGGCAATGTTTCCCTCAAAATTCTCTCTGTAACGTTAATAGAATATTCATTCAAAGTTATCTGGTTTTTAATAACGTTCTAAAAATGTTAGCACAAAAATATTATTTATACATCCATTAGAAAATGTTTAGATGATTTAGATGTTTGTCTAACTTTTTAAAAATGTTACTACTTTGAGAACATTCAAACAAGTAACGCTTCCAAAATGATTACCATACCATTCGCAAAACCAAGAAAAATACATTTTAAAAAATTGGATGTTCTAAAAGTTTGGAGAACAATCCAAAATATTATTTTCAATATTAACATTAAGTTAATGGGAAGGTTATTCTTAGGACATATTTTCGTTACCTGGGAAAATCAGAGTTAGAAATAGTGCAGATTTTAACATATTTATTATTTGCTTTGTGCAAAGTTTTCATTTATATATTTTCAAAATACAACTTTTTTTTCCAGACTACAATACTAATATATATA